>CM034546.1:10767094-11367094 GCA_020055645.1 Tomocerus qinae | reverse complement strand
CAGATGTAGCTATACTTGCTTAAATACTCAAATCTACCTATAATGTTATATGTATTCTGATAGTTTTCAGGTTTTAGGACACAATTATTATTAAAATGCAATACATTATTTACTCATTCTTGTGACTTAAATAATATGTGGTCATAGTATGTCGGTGTTAGGATTATTTAATAATGTAATTATCTATACACAAAGTAAACACTAGAAAGCCGTGAGATGTATCATGCATTATCCATGACGTAAACGTTTTTACTCCACTGATTGTGCATTTCTTTTGATCACAAATGACTTCACCATTGTAAAACAGTCCTGGGCCAGATCTACTATCCCATCCCAAATTAGAGTGACGGGGAAAATAGAATAATGGTTTTCTATCGCCTTGCTTTAGAAGAATGAGTTTATCTGAGCTTAGAATTTATTTATGATTGAATGTGTATGAGTTTCCTCAATGTATGATAGAAAATACCAAAATAATTTGCTTTCTATAGGTTCGAAATTACAGAGTAGAGTTATTTATTTTATAGCTAATAGGCAAGAGATTGAATGATCTCTCAACGTAGATCAACACACCACAGTTTCAAAGATTAATTGAACACTTGAATAAGAAATATCTACATTAATCGAATTATGTGATTATCTTTACTCAACACTTCTCTGTTGTTTCTTTTTCTTTGTTTCTGTGGTGTACGCTCAAAGAAACAGGGCACATTAATTAAAACTAAATTGTTTACCGTAAATATAGCATCTTTAATTAGTATTTGCTACCAGCAATGTCCAGCTCCAAGTCAAGGGAAAATCTCGAAACAGATTTCTGGGGGAATGTAGGAATTGAAATTAGGTTTGCTTTTCTTAACAATTTGATCCTCCAAATCATGAAATAAGTGATTTTATGATTTGGATTTTGATATTCATGCAATTCAATCAACGAAACTTAACAAAATAAATTGTAACTCATCTTACGTTTTGGAAATCAAGTTTGAGTTAACCTTAAAACTTTACGAAAAATTAATATTATATAACTCAACACTATTGGGACAGAGTTCACCGAGAGTGAAGTTACTCCAACAAACAAGAACAAGAAAATAGGCCAAGAAACAAGGGTGGACAGCGGTTTTATGTAACATAATTTTCCCTGCAATTTACATAGGTAGATAATTGGGATATTGAACTGGCAGTGACACAATCTTAGTTGATTTTCCATAGTTCATACCATAGTTTACCTAATTACTTGAGCCTAGGTTTGCATCAAATGCAAATGAATCTGGGAATCTTGTAAAGAATAAAATTTTCTTTACAATAGTCATTAAACCAAAAAATGAGAAATCAATCATTTTCCACCCTATCATTATAGTGTTTCATAGGTTTTTATATGTTGTTATTGATGGTTTGTTTTGAGTAAAGTAAAAGGGTTTAGACATATACAGGCACGTATCTAGAAATTTGGTCAAGGGGGGGCGGAACCAAAAATAATGCCAAAAATAAGACATATTCGACATATTCAATAAGACAAATTTTTGCAATTTTTCGAAAAAATCCTCTCTTTTTCTCAGATTTAGGGGGGGGGCGCTGCGCCCCCCCGGCCCCCTACTGGATACGTGCTGGCTGGTCGATGGGGAACTGAGAACAGGGCCTCTAATGCAGAAAATGATTGATTACAATCAATATGCTTACATTAAGGGTGTCTCTACCGATGCGGCACTGCATCAGCTTGTTGCTCGGATAGAGTATGCACTTAAAAGTAAGCAAATGGCTCTAGGAACCTTCCTAGATATTGAGGGGGCCTTTAGTCATGCAACATTTAAAGCAATAACAGAGGCCTTATACAGAGAGGGAATTGATATGTGCTTAGTTCGATGGATTGAGCGCATGTTGACAGACCGAACTGTGGAAGCTAATGTTGATGGAGCCCAACAATTCAGAGTATTAGAACGAGGTTGCCCACAGGGGGGAGTCCTCTCACCGCTGTTGTGGAACCTTGTTATTCTGGAATTACTTGAGGAGCTGCATAGACTACATTCTGTACATAAACAGGCCTATGCAGATGACTTAACTACCTTACAAACTGGCTTTGACCAAAGCACTGTTAGAGACCTCTCTCAAAGGGAACTAACAGTGACGGATAACTGGTGCAAAAGGAGATCACTGTCTATTCACCCCGATAAGATAGAAGTCATCCTTTTCACCACTAATAGGATTATAAAGATGAAGCCTCTTACGCTAGGGGATAAATCTATTCCATTCAGAACCGAAGTGAGGCATCTAGGAGTTGTCTTGGACAGCAAATTAACCTGGAAGCCTCACTGCAAACTAAAAGCTAAGCAAGCTCAAGCGAAGCTATTTCAATGCAGAAGGGCCCTGGGGAAATCCTGGGGACTTTCTCCCAAAACTACAAGTTGGCTATACACTGCTGTTGTGAGACCAGCCCTGGCCTACGGCATCGTAGTATGGATCACTGCAGTGGATAATGGACAACGAATGAAAATACTAGGAGCAGTACAGCGCACAGCATTACTAATGACGACAGGTGCTATGCGCAGTACTCCCACAGCGGCATTGGAATGTATTGTGGGTATTCCACCGCTGGACATCTATTTAAAAGAAATGGCAGTGTCAATATCGGCCCGATTGCGCAACACTGGGCAGTGGCTGTATTGGCAAGGTCGAGGCAGTACTAATCGCATAAACCATGTGGATATACTAACAAAACTCTAGGGGGAGATTCCTGGATTAGCACTCCCATGGGAAGCAATTCCTAAGGCGGGGTTGACCAGAAATCACCTTCAGACATGGACGGGGGTCGATGAGTCATTTGACATGAAAATGATTCTGGAACCATCAGACAGGCGTGCAATATGGTATACTGATGGGTCCAGAATCAATGAACATACAGGATCGGCTGCAGTGCTGTTTCTGCCGGATGGGGTGGAAGAAATGGTACAGCCACTGGGGAGATATAGTACTGTCTTCCAATCCGAAGTATATGCTATAATGATGGCCGTAAATGGACTAATCGACAAAGATTGGGACAATGAGGCCGTTATATATAGCGACTCGAGAAGTGCCATTAAGGCGCTAAGAGCAGATACCGTGTCTGCCTTGGTCCTTGAGTGCTCTCGAACAATAGCAAGAGCAAATGGAAACATTACTCTGCACTGGGTACCCAGTCATACTGGTATACCAGGTAACGACAAGGAAGATGAATTAGCGAAAGAAGCGGCAGGGACTACACCTTGTGGACCAGAGCCGTTTCTGGCGCTCTCAGCAAAATGTGTAAAAACAATGATTGGAAGCTGGGCTTTGGCTCAGCATTCCAAAACCTGGAAGGAGAGGAATGACTGTCGACAGACAAAAATTTTTCTGCCCACTCCTAAGAGGGGGATCAGTAAATACTGTCGAAGTCTAAAAAAGGAGTCTTTACGGGCTCTCGTACATATGGTTACAGGTCATGGTTACCTAGCAAAGCATGTAAAAAACATCAGAGGGCAGGGGTCTGCTCTTTGTCCACATTGTGGTTTAGAGGATGAGACACCGGTTCACTTGGTGGCGTTTTGCCCGCGATACGCAATGGTAAGGAACTTGTATACGGGTTACTGCGTGATTCCGACTAACACACTCTCTGAGATACCCTTTCCTTCAATGTTAAGGTTCTATATCATGGCTAGTCGAAAAGAAGGTTAACCCTACAGTAACCTGTACCGAGGAGTTGGCAATAGGCCCGTTTTTGTGGCTTGTGCCCTGGACGGCATATCTTATCTATAGTATGCCGTTCACCTCTTATAACAGAACAGAACAGAACAGATGACCGTGGAGATAAAGTATATTTAACGTGAACTTGGAAATATGCAGTTGTACCTCCCGCAAGTTGATTTGTTTGGTTCTGTTAGTGTGCAGGGATATGCACACTATTTGCAAACCAGTCACTAAACTAATAATATAAAGTCAACGGATGCGGTGCAAGTATGATTGCCGGTTCTCGGGGGATGAATTCTATTGTGCCACGATACAGTAATGCCAGTTCAACGCAACAATAGTTTATCTCACAGTTCAATTATTATTTAGCCAGGTATTTGCACTCAAAATAGATTCAATAGGAAATGATAAGTATTAACTGAAAGAATAAAGAATTAGTAAATCAATTGTAATTCAAATATGATTCGAAGGAATGGCGAAGCACGACGGGCAGACCACAACAAGATTGTCGTTGCAGGAGCTAGAGCCGAAGAGTAGTGGTCGGGGCCTAAGCCCGAAGAAGAGTGTTCTGAGTCAGTTGGGTTTCGTCTTCGTTGTTTGATTTGCTCCTCCTCTCCCTCTGCCGCTCATTTCTCTTATAGTGCATCAGCGCAGGCCATATTATACGGCCTAATAGTTCTACCTTCTCGTTGAAGATAAACTTATTGTTAAGTGTCACATGATTCATGTTTTTTAAAAGAAAAAGGATAGATACGAGAGCGAAGCGATAATATGTCTTTGTGTCGGATGCTTAGCTAAAAAGCATATCCAAACCTAGCCAATGATAAAAACGTTGTGAACAGTTCAGTCGTAGACCCATGTTTAATAACGTGTAGTTGTTTACTTGTTTACTATTTTTTAGTGTAACACTATTCTGAATGTATATGGCGAATATATGGTGAATATATATATATATATATATTGTTGGTTAAATAGAGCATACTTCGTTAATTTCCGGAGCTTTAAACCTGATAAGTGTATAATATATATATACAAATAGAAGCATCATTATTTACACAGAGTAAATAACTAGCTCTCATATACCTCACCATAGTATATAGGTATTTATTATTCTGTAATAAAAATATTTATAAGGGTTTCACTGCAACTTCAGTTTTAAGAGATAATTGAAATGCATGCTAAGCCTTCAATGGGGTCAATTTAAGTATATATCATGGAAAGTTGCTGGATAGCAAGTGATTTTACATCAAATTTAACTTAAAACCTTGCCTGCTGAATGGAATACATACGAAAAAGAATAAATAAGAAATGAAGCACTATAGTCAATGCAAATAAAATCATGTGTCGTGTACAAACATGTCAAAATATGCAAGAAGAAATGTTTATTTAGAACACCAATTCTGTCTTGGATTTTCGATTCCGAAAGTCAAAATATATATAGCTAATATAACTACCCAAAAATATTGTGTATGCAAGCTTGCATATTCAAACTTATATTTGGTTTGAGGATATGCGGTGCAACTATCATTAAGGAGTGACTTTCCTTTTTGTGATTAGGTATCTAGTGATAGGTTCATACTGTCTGATTTCATTCTGTTGAAAACTTCAAACTGAATTTACAAAACTAAACAATTGTGCTACAGAGTCGCTGCTTCGAATCGAGTGAGTAAGTGTGTTAAAAAGCTTCTTCGAAAACGCCATGTAAAACTGGATCTGTTTGAATGAATAACGGTGGTATGAAATGAGACTAATTGTTTGGAGACCTGGGGAAATTCGGCAAGTTGGAAAAACGATCACAACTGAAACTTTTTATAATTTTTTATAATAATTTATAATCAATTTTTTTACCGAATTTGCAGAAACATTCTCTACAAGATAGTCATTCTTGATATTAGTCTGCGGTGTTGGATTGTGGTGGGATAAGTGGTGACCCTGTACATGCTAAAATTGCCAAAGCAATTTCAAAATTGTTATCTTCTTTTAATAAGTTCTTTAAATCAAATCAAATTTCTTAATAAGTTCCCACGCTGTGTTAAAATTATAGCATCAATTTGCATTAAATGTCAAATATGTACCAACCTATTTTGTTCAGGAGACTCAATTATCAAGCATGTTTTACATAAATAAAACGGCTCTTGTAATACATCATAATATTATTAGTTTTTCTGTAGGCATTATAGCTTCTCTGATGGGATTTAAAGCTTATAATAATAATATAATATGCTGATAGATGACTACGGAAGAAAATCATGAAGAATTATACTACATTATAATCAGAAAGCATAAAGAAAAGGCCTATAGGGTTAATTACTGCCAGGCTGAGACAAATTTTTATTTTGTTGAGTCATTGACTTTTATTATATGTTAATCCAAACGTTTGGCCCATAAAACATTTTAAGATACTGATTACAATTTTTCGATCTTAAAAATCAAAGAGTCACAATACTAAATCATAATTCCGTTCCGCCCAAAGTTATTATTTCCATAATAATTTTCCAAGTACTGATGAATTGCTAATTCCGAAATCATATTTAGAATTGTCCGTGCTAATATTCACAAGCAAGAGTAGAATATTGACGCTTATCAGTTCGAAAATATTTTACTGCACAAACCCTTGGAAGAATTAGCTACGAATTTAACATAGCTATTACAATCAATATTCTCATTTTTAAGGCAACTCGTATCTCCCACAAGAAAGTCAAAGTAAATGCCAAAGCTATACAGATTGCAATGTAAAATATAGTCGAAATATTTGAATTGTAAAATGTAAGGGGGCGTGGAGGACTAATTTCCCAGCAGGTTGTACACGTAGAAAAATTAAATTCCTTGAAATGATCAATCCATAAATAGAAAAGCCCAGAGTGACTTACAGTGAATAATTTCTGCTTGAAAAATGAGTTGAGCATTGGCGTATTCTGAATATCAAATCCCATGAAAATGGGAAATGATAAAAATGAGTTTTCTTCTGCTCCATAATATAACTGTCGCTTTGGTTCAACACCGCCGTGTTCGGGATTCCAGAAGGAATCATTCAAAGCACGATGCAAACGAGAACTTCTGAGAATTAGCACAGAGTTATTACATTCTGCGATCCAGTTTTGAGGTGTCAAGTATGGAAATCCGAAAGGAAATCGAAGAAGTTTGTTGATACTTTCTATCAAATTGGCTAATTTCGAAAATACATTAGTTTGATACATTGACAAAATCTCCGCAATAAATTTTTCCAACAAAAAAACTGGAAACGACAATTCTTTGCCTTTTTCAAAT
Source organism: Tomocerus qinae (assembly GCA_020055645.1). NCBI lineage: Eukaryota > Metazoa > Arthropoda > Collembola > Entomobryomorpha > Tomoceridae > Tomocerus > Tomocerus qinae. The sequence continues at coordinate 11,360,137 of CM034546.1, read as the reverse complement.
TTATATGTGTACACAGCTGCTTTGATAAGACCTTCGCTCTCGTTGTGAAAATAAATTGGATCAAATAAATCATATTTGAAGCATTGTTTTCGTGAAACCAGAGTACCGTTCACCCTACGGCAGTTATAAGACTGAAGTATTAACCATTGGGATGCCATCGGAATGTAAAAGGGATCGAATTCTATTGCACCCGCAATTTCCCCAAGCGCAGTTATATTAGACAGGTTTGCCAAATGCTGCATCGATTCGATTTGTTTTACAGGACGTGGCTCTACTAAATCAGTAATGACAATTCCCTTGTAGCAATTTGTGATCACAATGAACATTAGCAACAGCGGACCAATAACCAACTTGAGCCAGACGAGTTTTTCTGCTTTTGGTGCTAAGGAGTAACTGACTTCCAACAAAAATGCGTAGCAAATCATGATGAATGGAATATTTTCATCTTTTGTGTAATATACAACACCATAGACGAAGGCGATGACAGAAATAGTTGTGAGAATAATGGCCAGCCATGCATAAGGTTCGAAAGGTCGGATGTAGCCATAGAACGAGAGACTCTCATCCTCCAAAACGACACAAGAAATAAAATTGAACGAATCCTTCATTGTTGTAATTAAAGAAAAATATGGACTGCGACCTAAGTGAAACCCCGTATTAGTAAATTGGAAATATAATTTTAAATGGTATAAATTTTCAAGTAGATCTCTCTCCTCATAGCAAGACACACCCATCTTGTCCGAAATTGATATAGAAGAGTTTCTGAATTTTTCCAAAATAATTGAGGCTATCGGGAGAGAAAGACTATTTGTTCCCGTGAATAAATAGTTTGTAAAATAAGCATTGACTACAGGCGTCCCACAATATTTTGGTCCCATATACTCAGTATCCCCTTTGGCCCACCCGTAGTCCGAATCCATAATCTCCAGCGCATACTTATTTGTAAAGGTCACAAATGTTTTAATTGCCCATTTGCGCAGTGAATGTCCATCACAAGCGTTTTGTGAACCAAAAGGTATCGACTTGTAGCTGAGTCCCATTTTTGGTAATTTCTGACTGGACTGACTCTCGAAATGCGTTGGGGAAACGAAATAAATCAATGATTTACTTTCATTCGAATATGATAATAAAAACCAAGGTTTTGATATAAATATGCGATGAACAACTTCTTGCACGTCATAATTTACATCGAAAAATAAATCAGAATTTGAGTTTGCAGATTCTATAATATTTTTTTCAATGAATATGTAAGCGGAAGAATGTTCAGCAAAATTGTACCAGTTTTCCCAGAATATGCCATAAGATGGGGCTATGAAATCTTTATTGTAAGTAATTTCACTGTTGTGGATAATTAACGCCATATCCATAAAATTTTTCGGATCGAAAGTAATTATTGTACGTACTATGCAAGTGAAACGACTCTTTGGACGTGGAGGAGTTATGGTCAAGTTGTCTTCCTTGTACAATGTTGCACATTTTTCTAAACTTTGTGCGTAGTAACTTCCTCGCTTAAAATCACTCCTACTTGCTCTGCAGTACCTTTTATTCTCTTTGAACATTAGAGTTGTAACTGCGTAAGGAATATTGATCTCCTGTACTTCCTTTATCAAAGAATCTCCCTTTGAAATAGTAGAATCACTCTCCTGCCAAATCAGGTTAATATAGCAATATTCTTCTTTTCCCATCAATTCTAATAATGTCCATCCCAAAGAAAATTCAATGACATAACTTAACAAAATCCAAAAACAAACAACTTTTTCCATGTTTATTAGAAATCAACAAGTCTTCTTTTTTATATTAAATGTGTCACTTAATTGCCGCGATTTCCAGTTAATGTTAACCAAGAATTAACGAAGATGCGGTGTAGCGCATATCTAATATAATTTATGTAAACTTGAATTTTAGAGCTATGATATGTTTTATATTTTTTACTTCTTTTTAAATTTTTATAATGACGTTTCTCGCAATCTTAATTATGAAATAGAAATATAAGACTAAACGTTTACTGTTTGAACTCTTAATACTTTCTTCTTATTCCTTGCCTTGAATCAAAAGCTGAAAAATAAATTGAGTTTTTATCGCGACCGCGACTTAACGATAAGTAGGAATATTTACATATTATATAGTATTATATTCAGTTTAACATTCCCTATTTGATGAAAACCAACAATTTTAGCTGGTTGTAGTTTTATCTTAAGAAATTTGTTTTCTGGTTGAAAAATGTCAATTCCATTGCCAATATTCTATATACAAGTCAATAAAAATCAGTTAAAAAAATTGATTAAAGTCAGAAGTGATTCACTGTTTAAATAATACAGCCAACTTCAGTTGTACAAAGTGAATTTGGTTAGTGAAAATTTGTGAGTACATTGGCTGCTTATATAGTGGCTTGTCCTGTTGTCCCACAAAAAAGTCACGCAATACTTAGCCTTCCCCAGTATCAAACAAGATTAGGTACGGTATTACTGTCTTGGTACTACTATTCCAAAACATCCATTCCACCATTCATATAGATCATTATTATGGCAGAATTGAATAAGCTTATTTTAACCTCCCAAGTTGGCAGGTTTCTCGGCTTCAAGTTTTTGTCGAAGTAAGTCCAATTTTATTGTCCCATATGATCCATTGTCTTTCTAATGAATAGTGGAATGGAAGTTGTGGAACAGTAATATATTTATAATTCTGCGTATGGGAGTGAAATATATACTTACATTGTTTGACTAAACGAAGGAGAAAAGAAATCTAAAAACAAACGTTCTCTTTCTGATTGGTCGAATCACATTAAACTGTGATATATAGAATTCTTTGTCCTTCCAAAAATATCATTAGCAAGCTCATAGAAAACCGACCTATGTATGTTAACCATAGTATGTATGTATGTAGTCCGATTGTGCTCTGCTTAGTTTGCTCACCGATTCGGGACAAGAAATTAAAGTAACTACAACACATAAAACTGCTGCCAAATAAATTCTTGTATAATACATAGCAGAGAAAATCATTGGGGATAAGCGACGTGTAAAATGAAGTTTAAACACAAAATTAAGCGACTAATTTACATTCTCCACTGATCGCAATTCACATTTACATTCCACACTAATATTTAAGTGGGATGTACACGAAAGCATGTTCAGCCTAGATGCACTATATAATCTACAAAAAATCTCATGACGAAGAAAATAAAAATATTGTATTAACTTGGTTAATAAGTGACGTTGTCAAGTCAACGAACATTCCCAATGGTCACATAATATACTAATGTACTACCAATACGGCCTGCTTTCCCAATATTACATAGTTTTATGATATTATATTAACAACTCTAACTAATAGTAGTAATATAAATATGTCTGAAATATTTTACTAGCTACATACTTTATACAATTGTATATCGGTTGTATGCCAAACCAACACCAATTCAATAGTAAATAGTATTTAAAATAATTTTCTATTGATGTTTTAATGTGGATCATTTTTAACCTTTGACGTTAAAATTGTAGGGACATCCAAATGAATCCAAATGTTTTATTAATCAATCGTACCAGTAAAGATACTTGTAGAATCTAAAAAGTATACAATTATTGTTCTGGCTTTAAAATGTAAATGCGGGTTTGGTTTCGTAAACTGTATTAAAGTTAAGTTCATTAGACATTATATTATCTCAAATGCTTTGAATGTCAGGCTATAAGGATCTTTGGTAACTTGTTTCATCACTGAATCACTGAATGGTCACCTTATAACAATATACCAGGGACGTCTATACGAGGATCGGAATTCAATTTTTTCTTGGTAAATCAGCTAAGAGCAATTAATTTTCTTTTGCTTGGTGACTACTCAATAGGAAAACTTTAACAAACATATTATGCAATATAAGTAATTTTTGATTAAAAGTAAGAGTCCACAAACATCACGGAAGAAGAAATGGAATCACAAATGCATGAGAAAATTGGGTAACCTTTTAATATAAATCAACTAATTTTTCCGTATAAACTACAGCTCTTCGGCTGTACTCGATCTAGCTTTACTTTTCTTTCACATTAATACACTAAATTTTACTGCCTATTTGACGTTATGTTGCAGTGACATTAGCCCGTGATTTTTCTCTGGCTTACTTTATAATAAAGCAATAAATATTAAAACACATCAACCAACAACATATTGTAGGTAATACCTACTACCAAATAATAAAGCAAATCCTATCAGACAAAACAGTAAACTGACGTCAATGCTAACTTTTTCCCAATAGTTATGTAAATTCATCAAACATTCGTACACCATGAACCGGGCCATAAACACAGAAGTTATACTAAGATCATAAATACTACTTTTAAATTGTTATTCGGTTATTTTGTATTTAGAACTCTATATTTTAAAGCAAAAATTTTTAAAAAAGAAGCAGAAATAAAATTGAGACTTCTTTGACTTCAATTAAGGATACATGTAGTTGTTTAAGTGGTCAGTAGATAATTATAGAGGTTCTTTTAACTGTGTCGGCTGAGGCCGGCGCGGCGGATGTCGGCAAACCAATGTCTTCCACGGAAAAAGAAAAGAAAGTAATACTGCAGACAATACCAGAAGCAGCTTTTGACCAACTAGAGGTCATAGTTAATCTAGGACGTTTGATACGGGTGTCGCCATTTATTTGGATCAAAAGAACTCATGTTCTAAAGAATATAAACAGCAAAACTACAACAGCCGTTCTTTATTTGCACGTTATTTTATACTTTTGCCTTGCCATATATTTCACGATTCAGTCAGTAAGATTTTCAAAGAATGGAGACGAAATAGTGTCTTATATCCTTGCTTTGACTTTGAGTGCTGCAAGTTGGGGTTTAATCCCTGTAGGAATCATTTGGATAAGACTTTCAGGTAACGCTGCTGCAATGTTTACCGACGGACTGAAGATTCTCGCACACTTTGAAGGTATATATTTTATTACTTGACATGGAAACTGTGTATAACGAAAGCATATAACGTTTACTTGAAATTTATTTTCAGAAAATTATTTCCACAAGAAGAAAAACACGCGGAATCAACTGCTGGTTAAAATGCTAAAAGTGCTCAACTTCTGCACTGTCACATTTCCTTGTATAATAGCATCTGGTTACCTTATTCTTCACAGACAACCAGTATTTCAGTATGTGAAACTCCCAACACAATATCAACATTTCTCGTTCCTGATTTTCTTCACAATTTTTGCTTTCTGCATCACTGCGTCCACTTTCTGCATCATTGTCACCTTCCTTGAACTGTTGTTAATTCTATACACACTTGTATGCGGTTTTACAAATGAACTGACGTAAGTCATTTTACAGTAGTATTAGTAAATATACAATTAATTCCTTCGTCATAGATACCATTTTTGCTTGCTATTTATGTGGCTGTAATTAAATATAGCGATGAAAATCGAAAATAGAGCGTATCAAATAAAATTCGAATTATTTTTATAGTTTAATAATATTTCATATAAGTGGATACCAGTAATTTCATTAATTCAACCCAATATAGTAACATTATTTTAATGATGAAAATATTTTACAGATTGGGGAAGGAACTCTACATATCACTAGACGTAGTTCGACAAACTCCAACAATAATGATGAAATACAACAACATTTTCAAAAATTACGTGCAGTATTTACAAGAAATATTTGGCATGATACTAACACCAATTCAGTCCTTGGTAACAAGAGTACTAATAATTCTGTTTGTTATCATTATAAATCACACCTTGGCTTTACCACCTCTTATTGTTATTTTTATTTCTTATTTCGCTATTTCCGTTTTCATCATGTGGTGTATACTTTTGGCTACATTTCATAAAATGACACAGGTGTATAACGACGCTGTAAAAAGCTACTCTAAACTCTACACTCCACAGACTGTGGATGAAGGTATGTATATGAATAGATTCTTACGGTCCCAAAAAGAAATACATTTCAGAATTGGATTTGATGAACCCATTACTGTACAAAGCGTTCCCCGTTTTGTGTTGAGTCTTAGTAGAGGGGTAATGAAATTGTTGATATCTGCTGGGGACGTTAGAGAGCTATTTAGTGAGCCATAGAAGTAAATAAACAACACAACCCTAAACAACAAGTCAAGGATAGTTCGGCCTTTCTACTTATAAATTCAATGAGAAAAGCGTGTACACCACTAAACTAAGCTAAGCTCAAGAAATAGCTTTGAGTATCAAATTAAACTGCTTCCCATTTCAATTACCTATAGTTTCTTATTACTTATGTAAGTTTCATTACATTTTGACTCGACTGTTATATTATCATGGTTGACTTTGCTATTCCAATAATTGAATACAAAACACAATTAAGGCAAACATTATTCAATTTTTTATACTAAAGCGATTTATGTAAACAACAAGACGATCATTCCCAATAGCCATGTAATATATACCTGCATGCAATAGATATATCATTTGCAATCATAATATATTGTAAAAAAATTATTATATTCCATACCAGATTGCTATGTTTTGTAAATGCTTGTATGTACACCTTTGAACTAGTCCAACTGAAACATTAAGGATATGGATTTCATTTGCATTCAATTTTGACTAATTAGATAATATTACATAATGAGTGCATGTACCATGTAGCAAAAGTCATAAGCTTAAACAAATTACACAACGACGACGAATTTTAGCTCAAATTATGCGTGTGGTCCTATATTATTACATTTTATGTTTAAAATTACTTACATATTGTCTGAAACGTTTTTAAATATTGCAAAATCTTGAATAACTTAATATTTTCATTCATTATTTACTATATTATGTGACTAATTCCTGCGCAAATAAAGCTTTGGATTAAGTGGTCATTTTTTTGGTCTAAATGAGTTTTCAGAGTTTCTGGTTTAGCCTATGCGTTTTGTCCTTTGGCGTAATTTGATTAAAATAAATCGGCGTACACCATATAGAATGACTTGCGATCCTATTAGCTATTGATGCTATTTGTAAGGATATAGAAGAGAGCCAGAGGCGATATGCAAATCAGAGAACAGAACGATGGGTGAACTATCTGTTTTGTTATTCTATTTGAGATTCTGTAATCACCTAGGGAAGAGTCAACACCTTGAGAACTTGAGTTGTGTGGTATAAGCGGTAAAATGAAGAGACAAAGGACAGACAAATCATTACATAAGTTAAAGTATCAAATAAATAGTATTGAATTCTCTCTCACTAATCAATCTCACAATCACACATATTTATTAATGCATACACGTTTCTATTACGCATACACACGGGCCAAGTTGAAGAAAAGGAGTTGAACCTAGCAAATAGTAGAAGAGGAGACCAGTCTCCCTTCTTACATATTCCATTATAGTTTAAGTTAAACAAAGAGTCTGAGGTTATAAAAACCAGTCACAACTCCGAATCGTGGTCGATTTCCTGTTTGTCTTCTGTTGACGCCACTTCGGTCGGACTTTGTCCCCTACTGAACTCTCAGTCCATTCCTCGAGAATCATGAAGCACTTCAGTATAATAGTAAGCGCAAAATATTATTTAATTGAATTTGGTTCACCTTAAGTTTAATTACATAAGTTATTAATTGATAAGTTGGTTTATTATATTATGATTCATCTATATATTGGTATTTAAGGTTTGTGATAATAATACATTTGGTTTGAATATAAAACTAGCTCTTACGACTAGCTGTTCATATCTGTAACCAAACTACTAATTTATTATTAGTTTTATTTTGGTTTTATTTTGGTTTTATTTATCAAAACCGGTAACAAACTATCTACATATATGTAAATACTAGTGAACCCAGCTAAGTGGGGCAAACCTAGCACTCAAGAGAATTTCAGTAGGTCACAACAATAAAAACAATTCCAAAAAATAATCGGTATTTCCCTTAAGTTATTATGTTAATCAAAACTGTTATTCAATTCTACATAAAAGGTGTTTAAACTGGTAGAAAGAAATCTAGGGGACTGTAAAAGTCTGAAAGTGTAACACCAGGTCTATTAAAAAATGCTAAATAAGTTTGTCGATATATTGTAGCAGTCAAGTCGTCTGGTGAGTTCGACTATCAACTTAGCCCTTAACTTTTTTTGGCAAACTTAAAACTTCTCCGAGAATACTGGTCTTAGGATGACAAAATTGGACTCCCAAATCGCAGAAAAACCTGGTTGAGGTGTGGTATTCTGCGTTTATACATATTATTCATCTCCAATTTCGAGATATTAAAGTTTTAATTTAAAATTCGCAATACCTCGAAATTAGTAAATAGTAGTCATTGATACTTCCCAATCACCTGTACTTGAGCTTTATTTATGGAATTCCTTGTATTTTAAAAAAACCCATGTTTTCAAAAATATATGTCCCCTTTGCTAATCAATTCCACTCAATCACCAATAATCAACTTCAGTAAATTTCTACTTTCTAGTATTGTTATTTTCATGTTATAATGATTTATGAAGCAACTCATTACGTTGGTTTAGAGGAAATGCATGAGTAAGCGCATTTTGCTTTTAAGGAACCTGCATATATTACGTGTGCAGTTGTTGGGGGAGTAGGTACCCAAAAGTGTTACAGTCAGCACTTGCGATTTGCGTTACACATTGGGGAGGGGGGTTTTGCGTTACGTAATACATGCACGTTCCCTATGATCTCCTACTGCACATACATAGAGACATAGATAGGTTGGTACATGCCCCTATGCATTGTTCGGTGGTGTAGAGAAACTGAGCATGCGCATTTTGCTTTTCGGAACACCCTACCAACCGTACATACATAGATAGAAATATAGACACGTAAATTTTATCGACTCTGCGATTATAATATAGATATTATGAGCTAAAAATTCGTCATTGAATTTCTCGTTACTCAAAATAGAAGCACTTATAAATGTTTTTAAAAGAAATCAGTTGAATAAGTATTTCTGAATTTACTACTGTGTAAAATTTAGAACTAGTCATACATAACATCTTGTTAATATATTTTTATGACGATAATAATGAAGCAAAACTCTTCGTTTCTCGAGATACCAAGGACAGAGTTATATTCCCATTACCCACCCTGTTGTACGTACAGGAAATAATGGAAAATTTCGGGGGACCCGACAATTTATTTAAAAAATTTGGGTTTTACGGCAAAAATTCTTTTCTTCGATTTTGTAATGATGTTTTGGGGGGAGCGCCCCTGGCCCCCTGCTGCGGCTCTGCTAAAACATTTTTGTGAAAATAGAAAAATTAAATTGTAATGAACATGAATATGAATGTTATAGGTATCCTGTGGTTTGTCATTTCAAAAAGTGGTTATAATTGTATTAGAAATTGATGAATACTATTTTGACAATGAATCGAAAAATGGAGATGTTGAAAACAGTAGATGATAACATAGATGATAAGATGTCGTCCCACAGTGCTACCAAATGATTATAATCCTTTTCTTTGTACTACGATACCACATTGATGTAGAGAAAATTTTTGCTTCATTTGTGTATACCTAATCAATGTTTGCGGAAAGGCTAACTTTCTTTATACTTATATTTCTTTATCATTTGTTACTGGCCACAAATCCCATGAATTAATCTATATAGTTTTCATAAGCATAATAAAGATAAATACCACAAGGAAATTCAATTAGTCTTTGTGAACTACTAATACACTACATTTTCTTTTAACCCATAAACCTAGCTTGTTTCCATTCCTCATTAACCATATATTAATTAATGAACTCATCGATTTTAGATAGATCGGCATTTTATATTCACATTCACTGAAATCCATATTACCTTATTTTGTCAATTCCCCCGCACACTCACATTTTCAAGAAAAATATTTTGATTCCACTTTTCACAAAAAAGTAACAAATGTTTTGTTTTTGCCATTTGCATTTCACGCTCTTTAATATCATTAAACGACCCGATAGGTTTCTTGCAGCCCAATTGCTTATTATAACTCGGCGCTTAATACAGTTTTTATATAGTGTCAATCAATTTATCAATTTACTTTCATCCAGGTGCCAATTTTCATAATTTTCAACATTATCAACGCTATACCAGCTGCGACGTGCATAATTAAATATGCACTACCTAGTAGACAAATTCTTGGCTTACAGATAAGATGTAAGATTTTACTGTACCTATCACCTATTCCTGCAGAGTTTCGTTAAAAGCATTTAGGGAAGATAGCGATAGCTATTTTAGCAATGCCAAAAATAACTATCATATTTTCCTTACATTTCTACTAAGTAATTGTCAACATGCCTTGGCAAATTAAAGCTAAACATTGTACAAATTGGTTCAAAATTTTCTTCAGTGTTTAGTTTACAAAAAATAACAAAATAGAGACCTGAAGATCTCTGATTCCGTAACTCCATTACCATGTCAGGCAAGCATTACAACACACAATAACATACCTATTATCAACAACCCAAAAAGTCGTATGTGAATCTTATTAAAAATGGCATTATACTGCTCTGCCTTATTTTGTATTGTTTTTAGTTTCTGCAAATTTCTGACTTCAATTAATTACATAACGTGTACATGTATAACTTTTGTTCTTTACTTACTACTTTTATAAGTGTGGCTTTTAAGCACTTTTCAAGAAATTGATGCTCCCGAAAATGCAATCCGGCGGTCAATAAACAAGAAAAGCCAGACATTTTAAAACTTTCGTGGTTTTGGAATGTATGAAATAAACATGCGACAAAAATGTTATCAGGACTTGCTGGTTTTATTTTCTTTAAATAGTTTTCTGCTATTATCTACAGCTACGACTCTTAATTCCGAAATCCATTTGCCAGAAAAAGTTTCTGAAACTATTCGTGAAGTTGTTTTACTTTCTGCTGTGGCTAATAACGAGTTGTGTTCCGTAATTTTTGTGTCCGAGGAAGTTTCCGAATTAAATTCGATAAATTTTAAAATGTTTTCGAATGAATACATCCCAATTTCTGCCTTAGCTAACGATCATGAGATTCGTCCCAAGAATTCGGAAATGGAAACTTTTCGGTCAACAATGAAACGGCAAAGCATCAGGTTTAATTTCTTCTGTCAAGTTTTTGCAATGCTACAATTCAACGCAAAGAGCGATTTTGTAACGATAAAGCTGGAGACAATAATTTCTAATGGAGCTCATAGTCTAGGAAAACCACAAAGTGATCGATTTCTGTTCATTGGCCTTACACCAAGCATTAGTTCATTCCTCCGAAGAAATCCTACTGTAAACCGTTTAAAATTGAAATTGGGAATCGGTTTCTTTAAAGATGACAACCAAAACATTGCTTTGCTCTCGAGTAGACGAGTGTCGGATTCATCACCCAATTGCGTGTCAATATTGAGCAGTACTCCAACGCTTTCCCATTCATGGTTTAATTTAAGAAACATTTTTATGACGACAACATCTGTTGAAATTCCACCTTACGTATATTATTTGGAAGACAGGAAAACTCTTGCGGGCTTCTACTACATGGCACTTAGCTCAATTGCTAAATATTACAACATGACAATGGAGATTAACCCAAAGCCATTATCTCCTGAGAATGTTGGCATTCTTCTTGGAAACGGTACATGGACAGGAACTGCGGGAGAAGCAGCTAGTGGAAAGAAAGATATGAAAATTACGGATGGTAAAATATTAGGTAGACTGCACTTATTTGACCACGCATCGGATCTATCTTACATTAATTTTAAATTTGCAACAGCACATCCCGAGATAACTACAAAATGGACAGCAATATTTTATCCTTATTCCCTCGAAGTCTGGATTGTAATTATTTTCCTTTTCATCCCAATCGTTCCAATATTTTATTTTATTCTAAAAATCAACCGCTTTAGAGGAAAGACTTCCAAATTTATTATTTTCGAATCATTTTTCCTAGTTTATTCTATCAGTATTGATCAGGGTACGAGACTGCCTAAAGTAACCAAGGGAATTAAACTTATTTCTGGACTCTGGATGCTTTTTATGGTCGTGACAGGAATCGGATATAAAACTAATTTAGTTTCATTCCTCACTCTTCCACATAAGGAGGAAATTCCAAAGACGTTTTTTGATTTGTATATGAAAAAAGAATACAAATTGAATTTCCACTACATGAGTTCGGCAGGATACGATTTTTTCAATAAGAGTACCAATCCTATGTACAAGAATCTTAAATCTCGGTTTAATTTAATGAAGAAAGTAGATCCTTGTATCACTTCAATCATTTTAAAACCAAAACATGTCTGCTTAGGATGGATTCTCTCAGCGGCTATAGCAAAATTATTAACTATCAACCAAAATTTTGAACCTGTGTATATATCTAAGCAGTCGCCAATTTTTGCTGCTGCCACTTTTGGGTTTCAAAAAAATTCAGTATATACCGAATCTTTCAGTAGAATAACGTCTATGCTCCGAGACACGGGCAACATAATAAAATGGGAAGATGACGTTCTTAATGATGAAAAAAGGAAAGGAAGAGAAAACCTCCTGAAGAATAAAACTGGAATTATTTATAAAAAGTGTCAAGTTTGATTACTAAAACATCCAATAAAAAATTAAATATCGATAACGTTGGAGGGGTTCTAATGGTTTATGTTATGGCCTGTGCCATGACAGTATTTTCTTTTATTCTAGAAGTTTTGTTTGGGAAATTATATTCAGTTTCAATGAGAAGAGAATATCTTCGACGTGCTGGTCGAGAAATTAAAGAAAGAAACCAATTAATACATATTCGACCCCAACTACGGTAACTGTCGGTTTTAAGTTTTCCGATCATACTTATTTATGCTGACAGTTAATAATATTACCCTTCCTTGAACTTCAATAAGGTTAACATAATAAGGTTAACTGCTAATCTGAAAAAATTCTTGATGACAAAATAACAGAGGACTACAGCAAAAAATATATTTGACTGGATTAAGCAGTGCGTGCTTTGTGTTATTTATAATTAATTCTACTATGACCACCACAATGACCACAACAACAGTAGTTAGTTTATTTACCCTTAAAGACAAGGACATCTAAATATAAGAATGTGAGACAATTGCATTGGCGTTTAAAACAATGTAATAATTGTTAAATATTAATTTTTTCCAAGTGTATATGTTCCATATTAACTGTGCGAGCTGAAATATAATTTCGACCCTATATATAACATTTACAATATATAACTATAGCATGTACACCTCTTGTATTATTATCATCAACTGTGAGACATCACCCTAGTAGATGTCACATTGTATAAGTGTTGTGCGTTGATATCTATTAATAAAGCAGACTTTGTAAGTAAATCTTGACATTAAAAATTCTTTGTTGATCAATTCCTCGAATTTTCCCTAAATGTAGTTACATACTTATATATTTTCCAACTGTAGGAATTATCTTTGGATAAATGGATTCCTATAGAAAAAGGCATTTTTAGATTACTCGATTTTCAAGCCTTCTACATAACAGCAGATTAATCGACAGGAATATAATATTACTGTCGGGTCACAAATGAATTTTTTAACAAATGTGTTTATAGTTAGTCTACAATGGAGTCAAATATTGTATTAATAATGAAGCATTTGATAGGTATTAAAGTAGACTGACTGGCGTCAGTGGAAGGATTTCGCTAGCGCTTCTCTCTAAGACAGAAAGTTGTGCAATTAAAATACGTGTATATTATGAATATTGTAAGACTGGTGAACCCAGCTAAGGGGCAAATCTAGCACTCAAGAGATTCACCAGTTTCGAAAACATCCCATTAGGTTGTTATGTTAACTTTGTAAATGCAAAGTACATTTAAAATAATACTATTAACTGTAGATCCAGGGCCGCAGCGAGGGGGGGGCACCGGGCCACGTGCCCCCCCCCCGAAATCGAGAAAAATAAAGAAATTTTTGTCTAAAATCGCAAAAAATCGCTAAAATTTTCGCGCTTTGCGCGAAAATTAGCTAATTTTTTCTTGGTGACCCCCCGAAATTTTCTGGCTGCGGCCCTGTGTAGATCGTAGCATCAAATACAGGGAACAATGAAAGACTATTTTCGAAAAAACTCCCACAAAGTTACCAAAAAGCTTCCTTTTAAAAACGAAATAATAAGGTTCCCTCTACGATTTTGGAAAAAAGTACAAACCCCATGAGTCAACTTACGAATAAATATTTTTAAAGAATAAATAGTGGCTCCCAGTACTGTTATTTAATTCTACAAAAAGATATCCCAACTGACACAAAAGAATTAAGAGGGTAGTAAAAAGTAAACCCAGCTCTATTAAAAAATGTTGAATAAGTTTGCCGATATTATAGCAGAACCAATTTGGATTAGAAGTTTTGAAATGCTATTTAATACACACATTACGATCATTACGAAATGTTCCCTTTCGCTAATCATTTCCATTCGATCCCCACCCACCATTCAAACTTCTTATGTAAATTTCTATTTTTATTTAGACGTTATAATAACAATATGAAACGTGAAACGACTCATTTCGTTGGTTTAGAGGAACTGGGCTTGTGCATTTTGTATTTTTGCTTTTAAGGAGCCTGCATATATTACGTATGCAGTTGATGGGAGGAGGAGATACCCAAACGTGTTGCAGTCAGCACTTGCGTTACACATGTGGAAGGGGGTTTTGCTTTACGTAATATATACAGGTTCTCTAGGTTCTCCCTACCACACGTACATACATATATATATATATATATATATATATATATATATATATATATATATATATATATATATATATATATATATATATATTATATATATATTAGACAGGTAAATTTATTGATACGATTATATATAGAGATACCTTGAACGAAGACTGCATATTTAGATAGCTCTTATATTGGAAAATAGTTATTTGTATGGCATACGGTGATGAGCTAATCTGCGCCTTAAACCCTTTTCCAAGAACTACGAAAGGGTTAAAATGACCGACCGCAAGGAAAGAAATATTATTTTCTACCCTGTGCTTTATAGGGTGAAGGAAAAGCTCACGTACACCAATAAATGTTAGCATTTAGTAGCTCAGGTTATTATATGCTACACAGGAACATATAGAAAAGTGTAGTGTTGGTTAGTTGTGAAGCGTGCAAGCATAATATTATTCTGTATTTTATTCTGGTACGACTGTACCACCAATGGCATATATAGTGTATACGTTGTATTAGTTAATTACATTATTTTCTCAAAACTGCTCGCTAAAGTTGTTACTACTTGTTAAAAAAATTAATAATCTCTAAAAAATGTTTCACCAATTTAATCAAAAAATATTTCCTAAAATCCGACTTTACATTCTAAATTGTTTTTAATAAAAAATGGTGTAATTTAAAAATATTGTCTAAATTTAAAAAATTTAAATGCCTATTAAGAATTTCCTAAAAACTGACTATCCTACAGAAAACTAATGCAATGAAATTTTTATATTTGTCGCAACGAAATCACTACTTTAGTGTCCACACATTTTTGAAAACAATTTTCTCAAACTCTAAATTTAAATTATACAAGTACAAGAATTAAACGGATCAATAGTTAGCCCACTTCTTTGGAGTATAAAGTCCCAGTTTTTGGATACAATATTTTTATATAATGACCCTAATAACGGTTAATGTGTGACGCAGCGAGGAATATTGGAGCAATGCTGGACGAACTTCAATTGGAACTTGCTCAAGCACTTCCAATACCTCATATTTCATGTCGAACTGTTTATGTGTTTCAATATAATATTTTGTTATTGAGACTTAATAAGCTGTCCAGCTAGGCTTCGTTAAAATGACTATAGATGCGAGAAACTACACTGCAGTGTAGTTGGAGAAACTACACTGCAGTTGGAGAAACTACACTGCAGTTGGAAAAATTTAAGTAGGAGTTTACATGTTAAGTTCGAGCGAGGAGTGGGAAAGTACCCTGATTTAAAACGACCTAAGCTGTCAATGTACTTATCACACAATGCACTGACTGCTTGTACTCATGTACAGTCAACACGGTTGTGCACAATGGCTTAAACAGCTGAAAGAAACGGACGCGATAGGAAAAGGGTTGAAAGGAAAGGAAGGTTTTTATTTGAAATTTCCTATCTCACTAATGTTAAATATGTAAATTTCAAACGTCTATAACTATAGCTTCGAACACCATCGGGCCTTGTAACTTACAGATGTAGTTAATTTGAATTCGGTGATTCCAATGATGTCTATATGAACGGCGATCTCGACCGAGAACTTTGTCTAAACTAAGTTGGGAAAATTTAAGTAGGAGTTTATGTGGTTAAGCTGTGAGCGGGAGTGGAAAAGTACTGGGGTAAAAAACGACCGTTTTATTTGTTGAGTTTAAACCTATGTGTTGTGTACACTACATTAAAGCCTTTATGAAGCCACTTCTATACGTAAGAATTTATTATATGTTACTTCATGTTAAAGAGAAGCAAACATAAGCAAAGCAGTGCACTGCTTTGCTTATGCTTACCCTAGCACTGCAGTGCTAGGGTACTAGGCAAGCACAAGAAGGGCACTAAAGGTTTTCTTACTCCCTGCGCAAGGGTCAGGTAACAAAATTGAGGTTCGGGTACCTGCGGTCGGCATGAAGGAAATATTTTTAGATAAATCCTTTAAGCTTTCGCAAAACAACACACACTTATGGCATACAGATTACTTTTGTATGGGATAAACATGTATTGTGACTTTGTATAAATGTTTTTAATGTGTATGGGAAATTGAATACGAATGGGAAGCTCATTGTCGTCACTTTCCGTTTTGTATTTTAAAATTTCAACTTGACCCGACCATAGTACTTATGTTCACATAGATGCAATTGACGTTTTCACGGTTAGGCACTTTTGGTGGGCCAACAAAGATAGTCCACGTACCTTGTTCATGTTCTGCCCACCTAAACCATAGGTGCTTAATCGTGAAAACGTCAAATTGGTAACAAAATAAAGCAAACGGCAAACAATTATGCAACGGATAGGAAACATACAGGATAGAGGAAGACACCTAATTATCATAATTACCTAACCTAACATATTAATATTAAGTAACGTCATATTATGTCATCTCAAACCATTGACATCCCACTTTAGGCACATAATTAACTAGCTGTTCTAGCATACATATAATAATACTATCTATGGATAAAGGAAGAAACTTCTATAAGTACGTTTTAATGTGCCATACTGAATCTGAACATCGAGCAGGATATTGGATTGCTCATGCTGACTTTATTATGTATGTTATTTTTACGTAGTTTATATTCAATAATAATAAATCCATGAGCGTTTGAACTTTTGCGGTATGACATAGGAGGTAAGAACTCTAAAATTTTAATAACTTCCAAGATGTTGTAAATGTGTTTCTTTAAGAATTTTTTTGCTATTTATACATGCATAAAATATGTATCATGTAAAATCTGCTTGCTTTAAATTCACAATTAATTAGCTGCTCTAACATACATAATTATACCCTAATACTATCTGTATAGAATCAGGGAGAATGTATTTTTAGATAAGTTTTTAATCTTTCGACAACAACAGAGGAATTAATAGGATAATCATATTTCTGTCGGGTCACAAACAAAAGGCGCAAACATGTGAGCAAGTGTATAAAATGGAGTTACATGTTAGCAGTAGGTATAATAAAATATTCAGCATTAGATAGGCATCAAGGAAGACTGACTGGCGTCAGCGGAAGGTCTTCGCTCCTCAGATACATAATGTGGGGATTCAAACGCACGTGTATATTATGAATATTGGATAAAACCTTGGAGGAAAACATGGACTATATAGACAGCTCATATAGCATCAGTCTAAACATATAGTGAATTTAGCACATTCACGCTGATTATATATCCTAGTGGGTTTTAAGGGTTTCATAACGGTAATTCCATGAAATATTTGCCGAAGGTAATCGAAAACGGCGCAGTACATAACAGTTTTCCATAGGAAAATGTTGCATTGGTCAGAACCAATGCAAAATTTTATTTATACGACAAATTGCGATTTTGTATATCTATTTGAGATTTTGATAGTATTTTTTCTCTGTAATTTTATTGCCAACCATGGATTAAAAAGTTGAAATTGCAGTAATAGAAAATGTATTTATGAAAGCGAACATTCTATTCAGATCGTAAAAACTTTAAACACAAGCCATAAGGAAGCTTCTAAACTTGTTTCCTTATCTGGTAAAATTTTCAAGTTCATTTTTACCATTTTGTCTTTCACTGTAACAATAAATAGCCAAATATCGAACATGACATTGGAATGCTCATGATGACTATACGTTATGTATGTTATTTTATTTGCATAGTTGATAGTGCTTTTTCCTGTCTGACTTTGTTTAGTTTTATGTTATGTTGGTTATTTATAGAATAACTTCGAACTGGCTTAAATGTAAGCCTAGCTAGGTGTCTATAATAAGGAAATCAATTTTGCTCATACAACAGACGTTTCTTAACACTTAACATGCATGAACGTACTCTGATTTCTTATTCAATGCAAATTTTTACATTTTACACATTGCTCACTGCGCCCTGATCTTGATTTACATAAAGTTTAACACTCTGCATACCAACATGTTGTTTATGTATCTATTTTTTCAATTTTTATTGCTTTTTATTGTTACAAACAATGTTCAATGTTTTCGAAAGTTATATTACCATAATTGCGATTACAACATGATCACTTTCAATCAATCCCAATGGCAGACAAAATTTATGCTGTCAAACCAAAATGGCCAACCCTGGACCTTAGCAACATCAAATTATAGCATAGCGCTTTTCGGTCGTCATGAAAGAAAACCTCGAGATCTGTCAAGAAGCTTGTGCAGTGTGAATATTCTAATGGAGCCAGAAACTGATTTGGGAAGTCTAGTTATACATTTTGGAAAAGAAATAAATCGACTGCATTCAAGATTCATAATCGTCATTGAAGATAAAATGAAAACAATGAATCCGAAATGGCAATCAAGACTGATAGAAGATTTGGTGGCTCCCTTATTTATATTGGCAATGGATGGTGGGAACAATTATTCGGTTTACACCACAGTTCTCTACAATCCTTCGACGGGGTCCACAGTCTTTCGTCAGCTTAATAGTGGTGACTCGGAAGAAATGTGGGAAGGAATTTGGAATACATTGAATGGGAATCTTCATGGAGTCCAAATTGGCAGTGTATATGACAAATTGTCGTTCCATGGTTTCAAGTTTCAGACAACTGCCAAAATGCAGAAAACCAATCTACACAACAACGAAGATGAAATATAACTGTCGAAATGCAGTGAGAGCTGTTGAATTAATGGCTGAAAAATGGAACTTCACTGCCGTTTATGCAACGAGATCGAAAAATTTTAAAATAAAACATAAACGATGTGGAATGATTGATATGTATGCAAATCAAAAAAATACGTATAATATGCGATGGTATGAAACTCTTTTCATTGAATACTTCGAGAAACAGATTCCATATTACTGTGAAGCAATTCCCAGTTTCCTCGACACTCCTTTGACAGTTCTAATCCAAAATACTTTTGATGATTATTGCTGGTGGCTGATATTGTCTCTATTTCCGATTTCATTTTATCTTTTGGGCTTAAGATTCACATCTGTCTATAAGAAATTCGAATTCATCTTTGTATCTACAATATCCGTTCTTTTAAATCAGGATGTTTCCAATAAAGGGAGAAACATTTTGTATTTGGTAACTGTTTCCATGGGATTTATAATTGCTATTCAATATGATACGTGGATAACAAGCGAGATTATTGCACAGCCAGACAGAAAACAATTTATAGATTTCAAAGATCTTGTAGAAAACAGATACAAATTGTTATTACAAATAGACAGAAGACGGAATATATTTGAAAATGGCCGAGAATATTTTAAGAAATATAAACTACTGGATAGATATAATAAAAGTGTCCAAATATTCGATTGGGAAAAGGATGTATCACCTGTTGACATGGAAATGAGTGGGACCCATTTTAATTGGAAATTGTTGACCAACTTTTCATTGAAACTGTTTGTCGTGAAGGACAAAGAGGAGAGTAAATACCTAGTGCATTCAATACCATCTGAAATCTCTTCAGATGGAGTTTGCATGACAGTAAAAGAAACAGATCTAGCTGATCCGATATCTTATGAATTTAGGGATTGCTACCGTTTTATATTTCAATCGTATTTTAAGGCCATGCAAGAAAGAGGCTTTTTAAAATATTTTAAGCAACAACGCGATTTTAAATGGCAATTAAAGTACAGACTATCCTATACCAAACAGATGTATGAAGAGTCTCGGAGTGTGGCAATAAGTCTTACGATGAAGGTTCATACTATTTTCTTCGTTTGTGGATACTTCTTACTTGGCTCATTTATTACTCTGTTGCTGGAAAGATTGTGGTATCATAAGTTAACTTTACAAGTACATGTTTTAGACATTTTTGAAAAAATTAAAAATTACCACAAAAATATAAAAACTAAAAATCGTGTATTTCCAGTTGCAATGGATAAAGTCTTTGAAATATATTAGATATAATAAATGTATAATTATTAATAATGTAAATAATAAATAAATCTTTCTTTATGTTATAATTCTAGATATAATTAACCCTAGCATGGATGACCTTCCAAATCAACAGTAAAGTATGACATAGTCTGTTTCTAGACTACGTGTAAAAGAGCCTAGGCTGTCTTCAGACTTTGCTTAGTCTTTCCGCAGACTAAGGGTTTCTGCTGGGCAGGAAATATTGAAAGATATTTACGTTATGGAAATTGTAGCTCACTACAAGTATGTACAATTTCTATAATGTACTTTGCTTATTTATATGCAAATTACATTCTATTTTCACCATTTATACCACAAGAACCAACTCCACAATCACTACTTCATGGCATAGTCTTCCCACAGACTATACAATTACGAAACCTTGTTGGTCTGCAGGCAGCCTAGGTCATCCTTTAATTGTTAATAGGTAAAAAAGGTCCCATTTTCATGTTTTGCATTTTTATCATACCCTAACTATTCGCCAAATAACTTCCTATTAGATATATAAGCAGAGAAACGCATTTGTGACAAATACAAAAAATCCCGAGGTTATAGGACAAATCTATCCCTGCTTTATTAGACACCAAAGTCAAAAAGTCTGTAGACAGCCTAGGTTATCCATACAAGGGTTAAGCAATACATTTAACTGTATGTATATGCAATATGTCTGTATGTACATGTGCTGTAGGATAACCTTGCGCATGTTCACTTTCTCTATGCCATCGATAAATTGGAGCATGTAAATAATGTAAATGTTGTTTGAAATTTCATTTCCCATACATTTCATTTAAATAACAGTCCAGACTATATGTTATCGAAAAATAAACATATCTATTTCAACGGCTAAACGCATCTAGAAATTTGACCAAGGCTAAGGGGCAAATCATAATAATACTAGGCGGTCACAGGACCCAGGTCCTGTCATGAATAAAGCTAGTGTGTATTTCGGGGACGATGCGAAGATAGATTTTTAAAATTCCAATTGACGTTTTCTCGGCTTCTCATTTGGTGGGCTGGATGTAGAGATTTTCTGAAGGCGGCATTCATGAGATGAATTTTTTGAAGTCGAAATTGTCGCATTTCTTCGGATTCTTCTAACCGCTGTATTCGATTTCTTTATTTTTTAGGCGATATTCTCTGGCTTCAGTTTCCTCTAACCGGAGTTTTCGAATTCTTTCATTCTCTTTTAGAAGACGATTTTCAAACTCTACTTCAGATGTTTGTAATGAAGTTTTAGGTTTTACATCGTCCATTTTTTATTTGAATTCTTTGGCAATCTATAATCGTCAAAATAGTCGTCAAGTCTGTCCTGACAGACCAAGAGCCAGCTATTTGTCAAGTCTGCACTATCAGCATTAAAATAAACCATCAAGTGGTCAAGTCTGTCTTATTGGCAATGGACCAGTTAAAGGTCAAGTCTGCCTTATTGACAATGGACCAGTAAAAGGTCAAGTCTGCCTTATTGGCAATGGATCAACAAATGGTCAAGTCTGCCTTATTGACAATGGACCAGTAAAAGGTCAAGTCTGCCTTATTGGCAATGGATCAACAAATGGTTAAGTCTGCCTTATTAGCAATGGACCAACAAACGGTCACGTCTGCCTTATTGGCAATGGACCAACAAATGGTCAAGTCTGCCTTATTGGCATTGGACCAGCAAATGGGCAAGTCTGCCTTATCGACAATGGACCAACAAATGGTCAAGTCTGCCTTATTAATTAGCAATGGACCAACAAATGGTCAAGTCTGCCTTATTTGGAAAAGAGCCGTTAAAAAGGTCAAATAAATGTTTTATGATAGTAATAATGTGAAGAATTTTTAGTCAACTCTATCATATTATAAATAGAATCCCAAAAGTCAATGAGTTCATTAAACTTTCTTGTCACAATAGCACAACAAAACTTCAAGATGCGAGTGAAAATGAATAAGTTCAAGAAACGATATACTTAATGGAAGGAAGAAGTTTCTACTACCACGTCACGCAACAATGTATTTAAATTTAGTAATTTGTCATACTTTGCCGTTAAAACTCACAGGTGTGTATGTATAAATTAAGCTTGTTCCATCTGGATGGAATATAGCATATTTTGTAAATAAACCAAACTGTGGTGTGGTGTTCTTACATTTTGAAATTTAATAACCGTCAACCGTACGGCGGCCTAGCAATACAATTCATAACTTAGACCATTCTGTTTTGAAACGTATAGTGGCTTGCCCTATTCTCATACGTACATACAAACACACTAACATACGTACATACAAATGTTTTTAATAATGTACCCCAAAGTAGTTTACCCGAAGTCCACTATAATCAAAGTGCCTTTGTCAGGTAACTTCGGAAGGCATCCGACAAATGGACGTTGCGTGTGGTGGACTTCGGGCGAACTGCTTTGGGGTCCCCATTAAAAGTCGTCCTGCAGAGGTCTGCCGTCTTCGCACTGCAAGCGAACTGCAGAAAATTGGCCAAAATATCGACTTCAATTTAGTGGCAGTAAATTACCTGTCACGAGTTTACAGCAGCAACCAAGCTGCAGCATAATCTCTGCATCTATGAAAATGAACATTTGCCTATTGTTAACTGCAGTTAGTTTACTGCTGTTTTGTAGGCGCAGAATATTGGCCAAAACATCTGAAGTAAACAATTGCAGATAGTTTTCTGCAGTGAGGAGACTGCATTAAAAAGGAACGATGCAAAAATTATAGCACTCCCTATCTTATGCTTTGTTGCAGCTTCCTCTCTGCAGCTAATCATCGTCTCGCTTTTTGTTTAAGTGCCTAGGCTAGGTTTCGAATTTACGACCTGATTTATGTATGTGTATTGATATGCTCACGGCCAGATTTCATTGCCACTGTACCATTTCGTCTTACCTATCTACTCTAAGAACTAATAGGCTACAAATGCACTCATGCTATAATTGGCATACTTGGAACTTGCAACTTAGAGCCAATACTAGTTCAACGTAAACAAAAAGAAGTTACTGCTAAAATTGGTAAGTAGGAAGTTAATGTGGTTGTAGGCACTGCATAACGAATGCAGGAGGAAACAGGAAAATGAATTAGATCCCTGGGAGCACGTATTTCCGTAAGCTAATATTGAATGAGTTATGTTTATAATTTTATTGCATAATGCTGAATACTTTTATTTTGCATAAAACAAATTCAAATAATTATAAATATGAATGAAATTAGCGTTTCAGATAACCTACCAAGAAATTTCAGCGGGGCTGGAATTCATTTTCCTTTTGCAATATTCAGTTACTTATTCTGCCTAAAATTCCAAATCCCCTCACCTGGGGCAAAGGCAATGTTTTATTTGTGAATGTTCCTTTGCGAAGTGAAAGTGAAGTGAAACTCAAAACCTTTTAGAATATTCGACAGATTGAATAAGCGATAGACTTACAAGAGCAGGGAGCTTATTCTGAGGTGGTAGTAACTTTCGTTGTAGAACTAATCGGTTGTAAAATATAAAGTGGTATTCTGAGAGAGGTTGGTTGCAAATGGAAGCTTACAACAGGTCAAGAGTTGGTGTAACATTTGGTTGTAACTAATGCAATATCCATGGCGACAACGAATTTGCAGCCAAATTTGCAACCAAATTGTCAAAAAACCTCAGAATACCTGTTTATTTTTGGTTGCAAGGCCAGCATAACTTTTGGTTGTAACTTTAATCCTGCAACCAAAGTTGCAACCACCTCAGAATAAGCTCCCAGGCGAGTTGACCTTTTCTCTATGCCAACCAAAGACATAAGAAAGGTAATGGTAATAGTAGATCGGAAATCGTAATAGATAGATAGATATTATTTTATTGCGTTTCCAGCGGGCTCATCCTTTTTATATCACTTTGGATAGGAGGTATTTTCATTCAAAATCCCTCTTCTTCTCCTTGGAATAAATTGACCCAAAACTGTATACCTTACAGTGGTACATAGTGATAATCACTATAGAACAATACTTTAGTTGGTCAATTTAATCTGAAAAGAAGGGGAGGGGAAAATGAGGGAAAAGACCCCAGACTACCTCGTACTGGCCCTTCCTATATTTTTGTGCATAAGTTTAAATGTGCAATATGCAAATAAGGGGCGAAGTAAGATTTTATGAAAAAATGAGAAAGAATAAAGTTACCATATTTTTTAAATTGTCAAATTATCAAATTTTTATAGCGGCAAATAGCTAAGGTATTAGTAATTGTAACCTAGTAACCTAGTAACTATTAGTAACCTAAACATGTACGATTTCTGTCTCATCGTCTCATGCTCTCTACTCTCTACTGTAAAAATGGCACTCATGCAATGCATATTCCACTTTCACTACCAACCTGAAAATGCATATTGCCTTTTTACGATCCATATTAACAACTCACTTTTGGAAACCTCAGTTGGCTTTTGATGCATTAGAATAACTTTCGACACTTCTTTAAAATTATGCTAAAGTTTTAACCAGATTTTCTAGTGTAGTAAATGGTTAAAACCCATTGGCTGAAGTTGAGTCGGGTGGATTTTTTTATATTATAATTTTTAGTTTAGTATTAACAATGGTTAAACAATAGTAGTAATCAAAAGTAGAATCGAATCCGATTTGATTTACTTTTTTGCATCAAAACTGCGTCTGCTCATGCGCGAACAAGAAAATCGTATCGTTCTCATCGGAATTTTTTGAATCGTCTCCTGGGACGATTTAGATTCGGATTAGAAAGATTTTGGTTGGAAAATCGCAGGGCCTAACACTTTTTAGCTAAGCTCACGGTGAGTGAAATTGCTATGGGGACAATTACCATGACAATTTCACTTACCTAGGCTAAGCTGTAGAATATCATTACTTTTGTTATTGAATCGTCATAGTTGTCAAATTATTTTAATCAGAGCATTTAAAAGCTATGTTGGATTTGATCCATTTTCTTCAATCTGAATCTAAATCAAATCCGATTCGATTTTACTTTTGATTACTACTAATGTACCCCATTATTTGTCAAAAATTTAAACATTGAAATAAAAATGTATACAAATAGGGTACAATTTAAAAGATGCACCCGACCCAGACCCAACATCAATCCCATGCGTTTACCAATCCGATAATGTACTACACAAAAACACCGGGCAATTACTCCAGAGTGAAATTAAAGTGTTGGACGATATACTGACATAAGTAGGAAGTAGGAGCGCAGCGGTGAGCTCTTCTATACATACCAAAGCTGGCTGTTGTTGTTGTCATTTGCCCTACGAATTTACATTATGTCATTGATTGTATCACGGCCGCAGCCTGTGCGAGTTATTTTAGTGTAGTCAATTAACTGCAAGAAATTATCTGCACTTTGCCTGACGATATTCTGCAAATATCTGCAGTTCCTAAACTGCAGATAGCTATCCCGCACGTATTTGCTAGTTTCGAGTTGCAGAATGCTATCTGCTAGTAAACTGCAGTTCTCTGCAGATGGAAATCTGTTAAAACGCAATCGGACGAATTAACTGCAGAACTCTGCAGGACGCTACTAATGGGGGTACATTATTAAAAGCATTAATTATTCAATACGCGTGCGCCAGTTTATCTTTATACTTAGTCTTGATATTGGTAAAATTAAATCCCCAAAATGTTTTAAAATTTAAACCTTTTTGACAAACATCTTTCTTTTCTGAAAATTTAGGTGATGGTTTTCTGGATAAAGGAAAGAATAAAACAGTTCTACAGGTTTCTGAAATTGTTGCACTAATGCCATGCCGTATAGAATTAGTATTGTCAGTGTGAATCAACAATCAACCCACTGTGAAACCACGCTAAACGCCATAGACCTACAGACAAACAATTTTTGGTCCAGTAAAAGCTGCCCACAGTCAAATCGTGGAGCGATCTTAAACTCAAACTATTTTTTAATTATAATTATTATTACTATTACCATAGCCAATAGCCGGGTAGTGCACAGTGCATCATAATATACCATTTCAATCTAGTCTACAAGCTTTAGTAGTTTGTTCCTCTTAGCTCTAGTTTCGCACTGCTGTTTGGTAGCTGAACTCTGTCGCATTACGTCCCATATCATTATTCTTCTAGCTTAACGTATTAATAGTCTATTTTCGTGGTGGGAATGGAAATTTGTTGTTCCAGATGGCGTCCATTAGCCTATAGTAAAGCTGATGGTGGCTACTTATGTCCAGACAAGCTGAAACAAAATAATATTTTTTGTGTTCATTGGAAAATTCGTTGTTTTTAGCTGTTTTCATCATGTTTCATATCGTAGCACTGCAAATATAAAGGTGAATCGTTGACATTCACTCCATATGTAATATTGGTAAAAGATAATAACTGTGAACTATGAATTCTATGTAGTCTGGAAAAATACAATTCGATTCAATAACGGAATATATAAGGAATTGACTTCGGGGAACCTTCGGGATTTAAATGGATAAAGCAAACAAAAAGATTAGGTGTTCACTAACAATTCATATGCAAACTGAATTACTAGCATAATATGCAAACTGGTTCATTGATAGTTAACATAATTGAAAGAGCTGAAATATAATTTCGGCACAGTGGAACAGTTTCAATCTTCAAAAGCCTTTGGACTTTCGACGAAATCGGAATGCATCTGAAAATATTGCGCGAATTTGTAATAATAAAATTGTAAATATTATATAGACAAGACATAACTAGGACTAGGATAATCAACTGTAATTATGTATATTAGCTTATGTAAAGGATGTAGAATGTTTGATGATAATGAATAACGATGGTGATAAAATTTTGAGAAGCACTTTTTAATTACGCTGAGTTCGATCAGTCTATGCATTACAGTTCGCTCAAATTAGTTTCCATTCCACTGCAACAGAGGTGTTTGCCACCATACATTTTACGTGGACTAATTTGTGAGGGACGTTAAAGTTGGGAAATTATTCCGTTTGTATGTTTTATTATCTTCAATAATCATACATTAGCCTACAAAAGCATTATAGACGTTTCCTGTATTGCAGACAGTATCTGCTATTTATTGTACTAAAAGTAAAATGATTTATTTGACAAACCTACATCTAAAAATTGATTCTATTTTAATGAAATGCAGTTTTTAAGCAAAAGCTAATAGGGTATGGTCTAAATAACATCTAAAGATAGGATACGGTAAATTCCCAATGGATATGATCTACGCCAACAATTATCTCGGTTAGTAATGGCATGCAAATGACAGATACCTTTCCATAATTTGAAGCCAAAATAATCTAAAATTGAAATATAGGAATTAAACTTATTTCTGGACTCTAAAGGACTAAACGACGTTCCAAACGATAACTTACATCGCCCTACATAACAGGACAGCATTTTATTGGGCTCGCCGAATTAAAGCTATGTGTCATTGTGGAGTGATTCTGATGTAACATTTTAACTCCCTGTAGCCATAGGCATGCTTCATGCTAAAAATTATAATGATATGGGCTGACGAATATTTGTGGAAGGAAATCATGAAGAGACTTACTGCATTATAATCTGAAAGCATATAGTGACAGTGGCCGATAATGATAATACAGAACAGGCTGAAAGAAATGTTTATTGAGTTTCACTTCATGTTTCCTGCAAACACTAGGCCCGTAGTACATGTAACGATACAAATTAAATTTTTTAGTCTTAAAAAAACAATGAATTGCTATGCAGTTCAAAATACCGTTTTTCAATAATTACATTATTTTAAACTCTGTTTAGATTATTACATACATGAATACACCCTATTACATATAAGATAGACTTCTTTCATTGCGAATGACTTCACAATAAATAGCACTATGCCTACATTTCGTGAGCACACCCATTTATTCCATTACTAAATGCTAACCCGAAGGCTTTTGACTATAAATCCATCCCATAAGTCTGCAGAATGGCGAATTCCAAAATTATCAGAATTGCACGTGGAAATATTCACGCCATGCGTTAGTAGAATATTGATGCTTATCGTTTAGAAAATATATTAACGCAAGAAACCTTCCAGAAATTAGCTACCGATTTAACATTAGCTATTATAATCATTGTTTTTATTCTTAAGGCTACTCGTATTTCCCACAAGAAAGTCAAAATGTATGTCAAGGCTACGCAAATAGCTATGTAAAATATGGTAGAAATATTCGAGTTGTAGAATGTTAAAGGGCGTGGTGGACTTATTTCCCAACATGTTAAGCAAGTGGAAAAGTTAAATTCTTTGAAATGATTCAACCAAAATTGGAAAAGATCAGACTGGCTTAGAACCAACAATTTTTGCTTGAAGAATGAAGTGAGCATCGGAGTACTGTATGTTTCAAATGTCGTGTACACAGAGAATGATAAAAATGAATTTTCTTGTGTTCCATAATATAATTGTCGCTTTGGTTCAACACCGCCGTGTTCGGGATTCCAAAAAGAATCATTCAAAGCACGATGCAAACGAGAACTTCTGACAATTAGGACAGAGTTATTGCATTGTGCAATCCATTTCTGAGGAGTCAAATAAGGAAATCCAAACGGGAAACCGAGTGTTTTGTTAATCCGTTCCATTAAATAAGCCATATGAGAAAACCCGATACTTTTGTACGATGGAAATATTTGTGCAATCAATGCTCGCAATGAAAATAGGTGAGAATACATAGGACCTTCGTCCATAAAATTGTATTTATACATAGCCGCCTCGACTGTGCTTCGATTTTCATTGTGGAAATAAATGGGTTTGTAACTACCATAATGCTTTCTGCACTTCTTTCGATGGAAAACGGTGCCGTTAATTTTATGGCAATAATATGACACTAGTACCCGATATTGGAAAGGTAAAACGAGGTGAAATGGGTCAAACTCTGTAGCCATTGGAATTTCACCCAGAGCAGTTATGTCAGTTAGATTAGCCAAATGCTCCATCGACTCGATTTGTTTGACTGGACGTGGTTCTACTAAGTCAGTGATGACAATTCCCTTGTAGCAGTTTGTGATTACAATGAACATGAGCAACAGCGGACCGATAACTAATTTGAGCCAGACGAGTTTTTCTGCTTTTGCTGTTAGAGAGTAACTAACTTCCAATAAATATGCGTAGCAAATCATGATGAATGGAATAGTTTCAGCTTTTGTGTAATATACAACTCCATAGACAAAGGCGACTACAGAAATAGTTGTTAGAATGATGGCCAGCCACGCATACGGTTCGAATGGCCGAATGTATCCATAGAACGAGAGACTCTCGTCTTCTAAAACGACACAGGAAATAAAATTGTAGGAATCTTCCATTGTTGTAATTAATGGAAAATATGGACCGCGACCCAACCCATAATTTTTGTCGATAACTTGAAACCGTAATTTCACATTATGGAAATGCTTATGTGTTGTGGTCTCAAAGCACTTCTTATGCGTCCACATTCTGTCAGAAATTGATATGGTGGAATTCAAAAATTTTTCAAAAATGATTGACGCAATTGGAAGAGAAAGACTCTTTCCTCCAGTGAAAATATAGTTTGTTAAATAAGCATTGACCACCGGCTTCCCACAATATTTGGTTTTCCACATTTCAGTTGTCCCAGTATTTTGCCCGTATTGAAGATCCATAACAGTCACTGCAATAGAGGCTGTAACGTCCTCACAAGTCCTAATTGCCCATTTCCGCAGTGATTGACCCCTACCAAGATTGTGTGAATAATTAGTACTAATGAATCTGTAACTAATTCTTAACTTGTCCTGACTAGAGTGGTAATTGAAATGATGAGGATAAATAAAATAAATCAGTGGCTCATATTCATCTGGCAATGAAACCAAAAACCAGGATTTTGACAAAAGCATATTAGACACTGTTCTTGAGTGTAACGAAATATCTTTTGATACACCAAATATTAAATCATAATTTGATTTTGAAGACTCGATAATATTTCTTGCCATTATAATGTATATGGAAGAATATTCCCCAACGTTATACCATTTATTAATGAATGTCGCATATTTTGGGCTTATCAGATCTTCCTTTTGAGTAGTCTCACTGATGTGAATGATTTGGGCTGTATCTACAAAAAATCTGGGATTGAAATTAATTAGTAAATGTACAATGCAGTTATAACGGCTCATTGGACGTGGAGGAGTTATGCTCAATTTATTTTTCTTGTACACTTCCTCACACCTTTCCCAAACATTTGATGCAGCTGCTCCGTTGTCTAAAGTATGCAATCCTGCTATTGACCGACAATATTTTTTCCCATCTTTGAACTTTAGTATCGTTACCGCGAAAGGAGTATTATTGTCATGTAATTCATTTAATAATAATTCTTCCCATGGAGTGGCAAAAGTAATCCCATGCCAAATCACATTGATATAGCAATATTCTTCCATTTGCATAACTTGGGACAATTTCCCTCCGAAACACAATTCAACAATAAAAATTAGAATCGAAAATCAAAACGCAGTGAGCATTTTGATTACAAGAACAATAAGAAAGTGGTACTTTTCTACTTCAAAATTTATATATATTTACCTAACGTTTGAATTATTTTAATCACAATGTATTTCAGTGATAGTGATAAGTTTCGTTGTTAAAAATTGTAAGTATAATATTATCTCGATAGAGATAAGAATAGTAATTATTTGCTTTATAGTCGTTCACTGTCAACTCGATCGAAAGTTACGTTGAGCTGTTCTTCGTAAAATGATATTAAATCCATTGTTAAAATACTGTAGACATTAAAAGATATCGATAAATAATTTTCAATTTGTCAATTCTCTAATAATTCATGATTTTATTTAGAATATGTTTTTTATCGATATTTTAGAGCTATATGTATATGTTTCACAAACGATGCAATACAACATATCGTCCTTTAAGGAACCAAATAGCCTATCTCCACTTTTCGTTTTGTGTACGAAATAGCCTATCTCCATTTTTCGTTTTGTGGACGAAATAGCCTATCTCCATTTTTCGTTTTGTGGACGAAATAGCCTATCTCCATAGCCAAGACTCTCTCGACATAGCACCTATACATGGCGCAGCATTTAGGCTCCATGGCGTTTAGGCTATTTCGTCCACAAAACGAAAAATGGATTTAGGCTATTTGGTTCCTTAAGGGACGATATGGTACCGGCAAAGGATAGACTGGAAGTTTAATTTTTTTTACTAAGTTATCCACTATTATAACTACGACCACCATATGTACAATATAAAATTTTTTGCTTGATCATGGATTGACATACTTTCCCATTTGTAAATGGGATGGGTTTTTCTAACTAAACGTAGCAAGGATTGTTGACTCAAAGATTTATGTAACTGAAGGTCAACGTTGCACGACATGAAAGCTACTAGCACACGAACATTTTTTTGATTGGTTGAAAGAAATATCACAAAATATATTAGAATTTTTCTCTACTGGCCTTCTAACACTTCTACTGACTACCTTACTTTTGTTAACTTAGAGATTCAACTTTCAAATCAATAGCGTTTTTATTATTCATTTTTTGTCGAGTCACGTAATGTAACGTCAAGTAATGAAATGTGAGCCACCTCAAACCATACATGCATAATAACAGTCTCCAACTATGTAGCCTGCTTAGTTATACATAATGTTAAATGTTGATGTGTTCTCCAGTCTAGACGATGAAAATGTCACAGATGGAGGAAGGATGAAAATTTAATAAAAAAATGAATTATGAATCGATGTATCTCAAAGGCTGCATTCGGTAAAAAAAAATTCTGAATGTTGAGATTTCAGTTTGTGGAAATAAATCTGAACATGACCAATGATCACAGAATACGATTAAGATTACAATGAAAGTGAACGTAAAGAAGTAGATGAATCTGAAAATAACATTGTCGAAACTGTGGATGGAGATGTTCGAAGATGATGATCATGAGGTTGGTGAGTTAACAGATATGGCTTTTAATATTTTTAGAACTATCCTAAAAGCAACAAAAAAGCAAGGATTTAAATTACCAAAAATCATGTTATCCTGATTGTTAATGCACTCAATATTGGATAAAAGTTTGCGCATAAAATTATTACGAAAATCTATTAATCCGACTAAATATTCTGTAAATTTTTTCATGCTAGGAAGCTGATATCGAAGCCCTCTTCCATAAATTCATTTATTACATTAAGTGTATCGTCATTTTCTTCGAATGGCATAATTAATATAGCATCATAAAAGACAGTTTCTCCAGGCCTATAAAATGCAGCCAGCAATACCTTGAGATTGTTTGTGGTGCAACAGGAAGAAATGCGTTATATGCTAAAGTGGTTGTTTGTATTACATTATGAAGGTTTGCTATTGTCACTCAGTCACCCCATGCTAGTTGAACCTGGTAGTGCAATCCACTGAAAGAGTGAGAAAAGCTATAACCTAGCTATGTGTTCTCAACACAAAGTTCAAAAATCGTTAGGACAAATCTGAAATGTTTCCACAAAAAAGATCTAAATGTCTCCGCAGTTTGGATGGTAAAGTGCTAAGATGATCTAACTGGATGGGGAAATTGAGACTAGAGAAAAAGAACGTTTTAAATTGCAGAGAATTTATTTACAAAGAAGAAGTGTAGTCACCTAAGGACAAGAGAGAAGTGTACCAAGATTATAGGTAAGTCACAGGTATATATAACCTAGCATTGACACAATTACCTTCAACATTTAGGTAGGGCACGACCTTCACTTCATACATTGAAAATTGTAGTCCGCTTCCAGCTACCAATTATGCAATTATGGTGTCTGGAAGTGGACTTCAATCCATACATAAAATAAAAGTAGGACAGAAGGTCACATTATCTTAAGTTCTAGGACACAGACTCATCATACTATCTTAGGTTCTAGAACAAATTGCATGAAAACATATAAGAATTAATAGATAAATAGTATTTTATTATTGCATGGCTCATTGAAAATGCATGTATACGATAGGCTGTAATGTAGGCAAGGAGCACCCCATTTCGAAACCTCTAAACCTTGACCTAGAACAGCATATGAGGTATCAAATGAAAGGTAAAAATATACTAAATTAACCTATCAGAACACATTTTAGGCAAAGTTAATTTTACATGAATTATGAATGAAATAATCCTAACTACGTTATGAACTATTAGGTACATATTATATTTTATGCTGTAGATTTCACATACTCCCACTGAATTAACTATGTTAATAGCTTAATTCTAAATATACAGCATAAAAAATATCATCAAATAATAATAGAGGAAATCATAAATATTTTACAGAAATACCTGACTTTCTTAACTCAAATCACAAGATCAACATTTTGCACAGAACACAAAAATTCACATGTCGAGACGTTAGTAGCCCAGCCGTTTAGGAATGATGACGGATCGTCCACTTCGGGTGGTCATCTTGGGTTGTGGTTCGACGGTAGAATTCTGGTCTTCGGGTGTAAGATCAACTTCTTGCTGAGGTTGTTGAAATGTAGATTGATCCTCAGACGAGACTTCTAAAGGAAAGAGTCGTTGAATTGGACGAACCAACTCTCCTTTGGCAGTCTTCAGTCTCACCACTCGAACTTTCCCATCAGCTCCCGGATAAACTTCAATCACCTTCCCCAAGATCCAGTCGATCCTTTTCCGAATGTCGTCACCGATGAGGACGATATTCCCGGGAGAGACGATGTCAGCCATTTTCTTGGAGTTTGACTGGTTCAGCATGCCAAGATACTCGCGGCGGAATCTTCTCCTCAAGTCGTCCCTCAGTCTTTGTAAGTATGCGAGACGTTTGTTGAGTCCGTGAGAGTCCAGCAGGTCCATGTCAGCAACCCCAGATCCCCTCACTTCCTGAAGGAACATAGCAGGAGTCAACGGCGCCAGGTCTTCTGGATCTTCGGAAATGTAGGTGAGAGGTCTTCCGTTTAAAATGGCTTCTACGTCACAGAGGATGGTCAGGAGCTCTTCGTAGTCCAGAGACACGTTCCCCAACACAGGCCGCAGAATCTTCTTCACCATCTGGATGAGCCGCTCCCACCAGCCGCCGTGCCACGCCCCAGTAGCTGGTATGAATCGCCACTGTATTTGCTGGACCGCTGCTTTAGCTGCAACCACTTCCCAATTGAGACGGGAGAACCAATTGTCGGCTCCGACGAAGTTGGTGCCATTGTCGCTGTAGATGGTTGCGGGACGGCCTCTTCTTGAGATGAATCTTCGGAGTGTCTGGAGAAAAGCTTCTGTTGACAGAGACCCCGTCAGCTCCAAATGTACTGCTCGGTAGACAGCACACGTATACAGGACAATCCAGACCTTCGATCCTCCTTTCAAGTAGAGTGGGCCAGTAAGATCGACTCCGGTTACTTCGAAGATGGACGCATCTCGAACACGGTCAGGAGGAAGGGCTGTTGGCTCTGCTACCAGAGGTTTCACAAAGAAGCGTCGACACCGTACACAGGAAGAAATGACTTCTTTGACAGTTTTTCGGGAACGGAGTATCCAGTATTTCTCCCTCAGGGCAGATTGCACGAACTGGACACCTGCGTGGCTCATTTCCAAATGCTTTCCTCGGATAAGTGCTTTCACCAGCGGATGATGAGGCGGCAGAACAGCGGGTGTCTTGAAATCGTAGTTGTCCTGTCTCCTTAAAAGCTTCGTCTTTACTCGTAGGAGGCCTCGCTCATCTTTGACTAGCCGGACAAAATCGAAAACAGTTTTATTCTCCTTTAGGGCTTCTTGTTGTACCAACCAGACCAGGGCAGTTTCAGCGTCCTCCAGCTCCTTAACAGTCAGGATGCCTGTGGGTTGATCAGCCGGATTACTTCTTTTTCGCCCGAAACGACGAATGTACGCCACGACACGGACGATGCTGGAATACTCCGACATGTAGTGTAACAGAGTCTCGGAGAACTTCTCAGACTCCGTCGTTGTGGTATGCGCCGCTACTGTTTTCCTCCGCTCTGAGTTGACGATGTCCTCGTCGGGGCAGGAGGAAGAATTGGGCCAAAGTTCTTCTGGTTCTCTCAGCCAGTCGGGTCCCTCCCACCATTTGGACTCCAGGAGATGGTCAGCAGTGCAGCCTCTTGAGGGAAGGTCAGCGGGGTTGAGATTCCCTGGAACATGTCTCCAGGCTTCGTAGTCGCTCAGCTCCCGGATCTCCTTCACACGATTTGCTACAAAGACTGCCCACTGCTCGCTCTTCTGGATCCATGATAGGGCATTGGAAGAATCAGTCCAGAAAATGGTCCGGAGGTCAGGATATGCGATCGCTCTTTTGACGGAGTCTGCCAGGCGTGATCCAATGCAGCATGCCATCAGCTCGAGTCTTGGGATTGAAATCGTCTTCACCGGGGCAACTCTCGTTTTGGCTGAGATTAGTTGAACCGTTGTACCCGACGTCGCCTCTCCTCTCAGAAAAATGCACGTACAGTAGGCGACTTTGCTGGCGTCGACGAAAACGTGTAGTTGCCAAGATTGTCGGGAACAGTCCATTCCAAATAGCCATCGTGGGATTCTCACATCAGAAAGCCGATGAAGTGAATTAGACCATTTGTTGAATTCCCCGGTGATATCCTCTGGCAGCTCGTCGTCCCAGCCGGCCTTTAATTCCCAGATGCGTTGCAGCAACAACTTCGGAAAGAGTGTGACAGGACACGTGAATCCAATGGGATCGAACACTCGGTGGGCGATGGACAAGATTTTCCTTTTGGTGATAGGTCCATTGGGCTCCAGTTCACCTCCAGAGAGTAAGACGGCCAATGTGTCCTCCTGTAGGTCCCAGGATAATCCGAGTACTGGAAGAGTCTTCTCTGTCGCAGATTTATCGGCATTGGTCGTCCATCCTCTTAGGTCAAATTTAGCTGAAGCCATCAGTGCGGTA
The DNA here is from genome assembly GCA_020055645.1 of Tomocerus qinae. Lineage (NCBI taxonomy): Eukaryota > Metazoa > Arthropoda > Collembola > Entomobryomorpha > Tomoceridae > Tomocerus > Tomocerus qinae. The sequence goes on along the minus strand of CM034546.1, from coordinate 11,323,924 downwards.
GATTCTTCCCGGAACAATTGCATGTCTTCTGCAGTAGCAAAGCTGGATATCGAATTGTCCACGTAGAAGGATGTTTTCAGTCGCTGTGCAGTCTTCTGCTGATGTGGAGCAGCTGAGTCGAGATGGTGGTTGATTGTGGCTGCCAATAAGAATGGGCTGGACGAGACACCAAAGAGGACCCGCTTGTGCCTGTATTCTTGAATACGGTGACAATCTTGCAAAGGATCCTCCCACCACAGGAACCGGAGAAAGTCTCGATCCTGTTTTCTGACCACCATTTGGAGGAATGCTCTGGTGATGTCTGAAACTAGACCGAACCTGTCCAGGCGAAATCTTAAAAGGACATCTGGGATGAGCTCCAGGAGATTTGGACCCTTTTCCAGACAGTCATTAAGTGACGGCGAAAACTTCTCGTGTGCAGACGCATCGAAGACGGGGCGAACTGGAGTGGTAGAGCTCGACTGCTTTATCACTGCCCGATGAGGAAGATAATGCCCAAATTCAGGAATTTCCTCCGGTGGGATCTTTTCGATGACGTCATCAGTTAGCCACTCTTCGAAGATCCGGTTGTAGGCTGGCATTATCCCGTCCGTCACAATCTTCTTCGTCATTGTTTGCAGACGTCTCTCGGCAGGCTGACGGTTGCTCTTCAAGTGGCCGTGGTTAGATATCCACGGTAGAGAGACTTGATAGCGGCCGTCAGGTTCCCTCGTGACAGTCTCCGTAAAATACTGCATTGCAGCTTGTTGTAGTTCCTCTCTGGACTGCTTCTCCGCCGGGTCCGTAATGCCGATCACATCGAGTTGCCACAAACTTTGGAGCGTAGCATCAGCGACGTGAGCGGTGGTGACAACGGTAGCAGCAGCCGAAGGTTGTGGACAGCGTCCAGTTTTCCCCAAAAGTGTCCAACCCAGAAATGTCTCGAAGGCGACTGGTCCGCTGGTCAAGTCGTACTTTTTCCCAGTGAATAACTTGCCGGCGACGTCTCCTCCGATGAGCAAACGGATTTCGGGTAAATCAGGTCCCACGTCAGACAGATGGATCCCCAACTCCTGTAGTTGTTTGTTCCACGGACCATTTCGGACTCGAGGGATGATTCCGCAAATTTTCTCCTCCTCCAGAGTCACGAAGTTGCAACGGTAGCTACGATCAATGCTGCTCAGCCAGACACGGTATTTTTGGTGGGTCTTCTCCTTGGTCGTCAGGCCTCCGAAAAGACTATTTTTAATCTTTTCTTCCCCGATGCTGGAGTAGCCCATCTTCTCTGCCGCGTAGGAGTCTAGATAGGACCTCTGTGAGCCGCTGTCAATCAGAGCTCGGACAATTTTCTCCTCTTCTCCGTTGTAGATACGGACGAGTAGAGTCTGGAGACAAACGTCCTCGGTACATGTTTGGTTCGACAGTGTGTTACTGCTTCCGGTGGCGGGTTCCTTCTCAGTTTTAGTCGTCGCCGTCGTCTTCTTCACCTCCAGATCGGGACACATATTGACGTAATGCCTCTTGGAACACAACGAACAACGAACGAACGGTCTGCACTTCCCGGGGTGATTTTGATGAAGACAGCAGGAACACGAGTTCTTCTCCGCCAATATCCTCGTCTTTTCGTCGAGGGACATCCTTGACGCCTGGTAGCAGTCCTTACTCTCGTGGGGCTTCCCGCAAAAGACACAGCAAGACTTTTTCTTTGGAGTATTGGATTTTGACTCACCAGTAAAAAGTCCAGCGGCAGTTGGGGTATCCTGAGAAGTTTCTTCTCCTTTGGGCTGCGACTTCTTCTGCTTCTCCTCCTTGTCCACGACGAAACCTTTCCGGGCCATGGCTATCCGCTCTTCTCCTTCCACTTCACTTCGGAGGTAAGCCATCAGGAGAGTTAGCTGATTCGGTTGAGACGATGACGATGGAGAAGCTAAGTCGGCAGCAGTACTTGTATCAGCATTAGCGGTGGCAGTGGTTGACACTTGAATCTGCGGAGCAGAGTGACACCTTCTCCTTTCCCAGGTCCTCAGGACGTATTCCGGGAGACACGATTCCACCAGTGGGTACAACATTGCGGCGAACTTGTCGGAGGTGAGTCCCAATGTTTCCAGAGCCCGGAGAGACGTCTCCAAACGGTCGTAGAGACTGGACAAGACGATCTTCTTCTGATGGGCAGCTCTCTGCAGGACCAGCTGAAGAAGATCACGAACGTAGACCTCCACCAGAATGTCTTCCCTCCCGAAACGGCTTCGAAGACTCTCAATAGCTTTCGGGTAGCAGCTAGCACTCGGTGGAAAACTTGCGACGAGTTCAGCAGCTCTGGACTTCTTTTCAACAGCTTGCAGCAAATACTGGAACTTGTCGGCAGCATTCATAACTGGATCACTGTCAATTTTCTCGAATTGTCCCCAGAATCCCAGCCAGTCCTTCGGATCACCAGAAAACTTCTTCCACTCGATCTTCGGGAGTTTGAGTCTCCGGTTGATGCTGGCATGGTTGCTGCTGACGGTGCTTCTTCCGCTCTCGTAAACGCTTTCGTCCTTGGCGAGAAGAGTTTCCACAGCTGCACGCAGGAGTCCCAGACGGTCTTGAATGGCCTCAGCTCCAGCGTGTTCGTCTGCAACGGCTTCAGCAGTGTCGGTGGCTTCCGGGACGAGAACTCTGTCACAGAGGGTTGCCATTATTTGGCCGTCCAGATTAGAGATGTTTGCTCCCTTCCGCTCGATGTTTCTCCACATTCCGTCCACCAACATCTTGCAGGGTTCTGCTTTTTCGAGCTCGATTTCCAGCACAGTAATTGCTTGGTTGAGTTCTTGACGAGCAGGAGTCCGCTGCGTTTGTAGGAGCACGAGATGCTGGTCGATTTCGGCAAGAGTAGGCATCTTCTCCAGTTTTGCACTTATGTGGAAACTTTTTTTTAAAAAAACGATTAATTAGTCCTAACCAGGGGCGCCAGATGAGAAAAGCTATAACCTAGCTATGTGTTCTCAACACAAAGTTCAAAAATCGTTAGGACAAATCTGAAATGTTTCCACAAAAAAGATCTAAATGTCTCCGCAGTTTGGATGGTAAAGTGCTAAGATGATCTAACTGGATGGGGAAATTGAGACTAGAGAAAAAGAACGTTTTAAATTGCAGAGAATTTATTTACAAAGAAGAAGTGTAGTCACCTAAGGACAAGAGAGAAGTGTACCAAGATTATAGGTAAGTCACAGGTATATATAACCTAGCATTGACACAATTACCTTCAACATTTAGGTAGGGCACGACCTTCACTTCATACATTGAAAATTGTAGTCCGCTTCCAGCTACCAATTATGCAATTATGGTGTCTGGAAGTGGACTTCAATCCATACATAAAATAAAAGTAGGACAGAAGGTCACATTATCTTAAGTTCTAGGACACAGACTCATCATACTATCTTAGGTTCTAGAACAAATTGCATGAAAACATATAAGAATTAATAGATAAATAGTATTTTATTATTGCATGGCTCATTGAAAATGCATGTATACGATAGGCTGTAATGTAGGCAAGGAGCACCCCATTTCGAAACCTCTAAACCTTGACCTAGAACAGCATATGAGGTATCAAATGAAAGGTAAAAATATACTAAATTAACCTATCAGAACACATTTTAGGCAAAGTTAATTTTACATGAATTATGAATGAAATAATCCTAACTACGTTATGAACTATTAGGTACATATTATATTTTATGCTGTAGATTTCACAAAGAGTATCTCTGACCAAAACTCCATTTTGTGAATGTAGAAGCCCCCAATTTCTGTAATTTGTCCTCCAGACTGTCTAACCAGTGGATTCATTGTAGTTTTGAAGTTAAAAAGTTACATAGAGGAGTCCCGTCATCATACAAAGTAGTTAGTCAATGAATGGCTGACATTATATTGAAAGGTATCACGGGTCGAGCATTTCTTATCATTTCTACCCATTCTGAAGAGTAGAGAACCTTATAATCTTTTCTCTTTTTTTCTCTATATGGGTAAAATTGGAATCAATTAGCATCATACTTAATGGCCAGGTAGAGTAAAGTCAAAGCTAAATGTTTTAAATCTTTCAGGGTCGATGGATAGAAGTTGTGCCATTAAAAATCTGTTCTTGTGTTGCCCAAAACTATTGTCACCAAATAAATGCGAATTACTGATTTTTTAGGGTATAAAACTTTCAATATAATATTTGATGAAGCTAACTATGATGAAGCTAGCAAGTAATTTAGTTAGTCTATAACAGTCTATATTGCCTTTTCACAGTTTCAAGCTCACTGTTCAAGTTAATCCAAAATAATTTTAATTATACCATTAGAGTTAAGTACAGTACATAAGTTTGCAATGATGCTAAAAGTGTTAGTCCGTATTTTCCTATTACACGTCTGTGGTTCAAAGTTCAGTGTTGAAATAAATATTTCCCCTGGGAATGATTTATGAAAAACATACAAAATTTTGCCATGGAATTTTGTGTTCTGATAGATCAATTTTAAAAATGCATTCACCAATCAGAAGTGATTTTCACTGCGATTATTATTTGTAAAAGGTCGCGAATTGATAATTTCTACAGTATGTAGTCAATCACAGCCGTATATGTTGTCAATCGCAGTCGTATTTGTAGTCAATCGCATTCGCATATTTAGTCAATCACGGTAGTCGGGTTTCGGTTATGAGTTGTTCCCCAATAGACTCGTGGTGCAATAGTGGAGTTACACCTCCCACTTTCATTTGCTCGACTCGAAGTTTGAGCAGAATTTGAGCCTTTTGTATTGCAACATATATTCATTGCCTTTCGAATACAAAAATCGAACTGTTGCAGCGAAATAACAATACATCAACGTAATATTTTATTACCGAACTCACTGTTAAAACGACATTTAAACATATTAAAGCATATTACAACATATTAAAGGAGTCGATCCAAACAAAAACTACGTATGTACATATACATAAATGGTATTTGCTGAAAATTACACGTATACTTAAAACACAGACAAAGAAGTGGAATCAAGTATGTATGAAGAAGTTCAATAATGTAATTATCCTAACCTTCTAATGTAAATCAATATTATAGCTACAGTTTATACTCACAGTAGCACAACTCCTTACTTTCCCATCACGTATGTCCACATTTGCTCGCCCCCCTAAATCTGAGAAAAAGTGATTTTATTTTCCAAAAAAGGCCAAAAGAAGCAAAAATTAATAATATATCCCATTTTTGACATAATTTATGGTTAGGCCCTTGACCAAATTTACGTGCCTGATATCCAATGTGCACGGTAGTGAACATTCTTAACATCACCACTCATCTAAAGTCGTCTAAGAGGCCTAAAAATTTCCAAATGCATTAATTTTAAAATTTTATTTTAATATGAGTTCAATGTTGAACACACTGCTCTGGTGGATTTCATGCATTTTTGAGGACTAAATTTGGATTTAAGTAAATAGCGAAAATGAGGGTGGATATGTGGATTTAACGGAATTGACAAAATGATTGATAATGATTTTGGATTTAAGAGAAATGGCAAAATGAGAAATTGAGGAAGGTGTCGATAAACTCTGGCCGAAGTGCTATACTCAATCTAATACAACTTTTGCTTATTTCTTCCTATTATTTCTAATCGTTACTGTTTGTTTGGTGTTATTACTTATTACGTATTACGCGTTGCAGTAACTTTGGCAGTTGATGTTTCTCCGACTTACTTTATAATAAAGCAATAAATATTAAAACACATATCAACCAACAACATATTATAATATGTTCTACCAAATATTAAAGCAAATCCAATCAAATAGCACAGCAAATGGGCATAAAGCCAAAATATAAATCCATCAGCCATTGATACACCATAAACCGGGCCATGAACACGTAAGTTATATTAAAATCATAAATACTACCTTAAAATTGTAATTCGGTTATTTTGTATTCCCAAAATTTATATTTCCGGCAGCAGCCAAAAATAAAGTTTATATTAAAGTGATACTTTTTCTTCGAATTCTTTCAATTTATTTTATAGATAGAAGATTAGATGTCTAAGTGGCTAAGATCAACGGACTAATATCACTAGAAAATTACAAAAGTTCTCTCAACCGTGCCGGCTGAAGCCGGCGCGGTGGTGGTCAGAAAATCAATGTCTCCCACGGAAAAGAAAAAGAAAGTAATATTGCAGACAATACCAGAAGCAGCTTTTGACCAACTAGAGGTGATAGTTAAGCTAGGACGTTTGCTACGGGTGTCGCCATTTATTTGGATCAAAAGAACTCATGTTCTACAGAATATAAACAGCAAAACTACAACTGTCGTTCTTTATTTGCACCTTTTTTTATACTTTTGCCTTGCCATATATTTCACGATTCAGTCAGTAAGATTTTCAAAGAAGGGAGACAAAATAGTGTCATATATCCTTGCTTTGATTTTGAGTGCTGCAAGTTGGGGTTTAATCCCGGTAGGCATCATTTGGATAAGGCTTTCACATGTCGTTGCTGCAATGTTTACCGATGGGCTGAAGATCCTCGCGGACTTTGAAGGTATATTTTATTAATTGTCATTGAAACTGTACAGTATGATAATAATGTTTAATCAAATTTTATTTTTTAGAAAACTACTTCTACAAGAAGAAAGCTATAGAAAATCAACTGCTAGTACAAATGCTAAAAGTGCTCAACTTCTGCACTGTCACATTTCCTTGTATAATAGCATCTGCTTACCTTATTCTGCACAGACAACCAGTATTTCTGTATGTGGAACTCCCAACACGATATCAACATTTCTCGTTCCTGATTTTCTTCACAATTTTTGCTTTCTGCATTACTGCGTCCACTTTCTGCATCATTGCCACCTTCCTTGAGTTGTTGGTAATTCTATACACACTTGTATGCGGTTTTACAAACGAATTGACGTAAGTATTGGTAAATATACAATAAATTCCATTTTTATACAAACAAAAGGTCATAAAATAAATACCATATTTGCTGGCTATTATTGTGGCTCACAGACACGTATCAAAAAGTTTGATTGGGATTAATTTAGAATATACAATAAATTCAACAATTCAGCACAATTAATGTTTTTCATGTTATGGTAATATTGTTTTAATATTGAATGTATTATACAGATTGGGAAAGGAACTGTACATATCAATAGACGATGTTAGACAGACTCCGAAAATAATAATGAAATACAACAACATTTTCAGATATTATGTGCAGTACTTGCAAGAAAGATTTGGCATGATATTGGCACCCATTCAGTCATTGGTAACAAGAATACTAATAATTCTTTTTGTCATCGTTATAAATCACACCTTTGCTTTACCACCTCTTATCATAATTTTTATATCTTATTTTGCTTTTTCCCTATTCATTATGTGGTGTGTACTTTTGGCTACATTTCACAAAATGACACAGGAGTACAATGACGCTGTAAAAAGCTACTCAAAGTTCTTTACTTCACAGACTGTGGAGGAAGCTATGTATGCCAAAAGATGCCTACGTTCCCTAAAAGAGATACATTTCAGAATTGGGTTTGACGAACCCATTACTGTACAAAGCGTTCCTCGTTTTGTATTGAGTCTTAGTAGAGGGAAATGAAATTGCTAATATCTGCTGGGGACGTTAGAGAGCTATTTAGTGAGCCATAGAAAAACAACACAAAAATAATTAGGAAGTCAAGGATTAAGGATAGTTTGGCCTTCTTGCTTATAAATTCAATACGAAAAGCGTGTGCACAACTAATCTCAATAATGCCCTTTTATTATCAAATTAAACTCTTTCCCATTCTACTTCCATTACCTAACATTTCTTATTGTTTATGTAAATTAACATTCCGACTCACCATATCATAGTTGGCTTTGCCATTGCTTCCAATAATTGAACAGCACAAAACCCAAACAAAAGCAAACATTGTCCAATATTTCGTACTAAATCGATTTATGTAAATAACAAAACGAGCATTCCTAATTCCCAATGAACATGCGATTACCCCTTCTGCATGTAGCTGATATATTTTATATCATTCACATTACTTTACTACATAATTATTACTAGTTTTATTTTGGTTATTATGTTAAGTTTTATTGGTAGAATTGAATGCTTACTAAAATACTAATTTCCTTTCATAATTAAATTGGGTTGCAAGAAAAAGTTATATCTGTAATTATGGAATTGCCGTTAAAAATAACTAATTATTATGCAAATATATTATGAGCTTACAATGTTATATTTCGTCTTGTTACTGAAAATAAAAAAAACAATTACAAACGCTTTAACAAGAAAGCCAATATTGAATAAATATTTGCTAATATACCACTATTGAAAGGTTGAAAATATTAGTACTATAGTCATACATATATTATGTTAGTTATAAGTTATAAGTCAAGCTTTGACATATGCATAATTTAGACACGTAGCCATTTGAAGCGACAACTTACATCGCTTTAGTAACAGGAGAATATGTATCGGGCTCTCCGAATTAAAGCTACATGTCATTGTGGAAAGTGTGTAGTTGATTCGCAAGTAATTTTTCAATTCAATGTATAGCTATATCGGCATAAACTTGCCCCGTGGTGATGCTCATGCTTATAATGATATATGGGCTGACGGATATTTGCGGAGGAAAATCATGAAGAATTATGCTACAGTTTTGTCACTAAAAACAACCGCTTGACACAAGTCAATTTAATTTTTTTAATTTTAAAATTACAATTATGGCTTCGATTGGATGTTTTCAACAGTACTTGAAGATATCAAGGTAAATAGTGACCAATTGATTAGGAAATTTGTAAACGACAAAGTTTATTGAGTTTGGACATTTTAAATCTTAACATATTTCTAAGTTTCCATTTTCAGTTTGAAAAATAAAAGGGAAAATACAAATATCGAAAACTATTAAAATTATTCTGACTGAATTATATAAAATTATGACACTTGAAATTCGCTGGACATCAAATAGTACTATTAACAATTATTTAGTCAACCACGTTATAAGCAACTTGTAAAGAGACTGACTGGCTTAATTAAAGTTAAAAATGATCTACATGATTCAGCAACAAAGGCAATGTTTGCTACAATGCCAAATAGCATAGCATCAGTCCAACTATTCGTTATGAGTAAAAATTTTAACTTATGTGGGTAGTAGAATTTAAGACATTGCATTCCTCGGACATATACATATAAAATTCGTTCAAGGTCTAAACGTGTCGAACATTGGCATTGAACATTATGGATAATTTATACGCGTACCTTTAAGCGATTGCTCTATATAGCAGAAGAGAAGAGAACATTTTATTGGGCTCACCGTTTTAAAGCTGTCATTTTAATTGATTCGGACGTAACCTTTTAATTCCCTGAAGGTGTAACTTCATTGCTTTATGTCAAAGAAATTCCCACGACTGCAGAGACTAATATTAAAATTTTTATCAGACCTACTTACCTGCTAATATTCAGGGTTGGCACTCTGTAGAATATTGATGATTATCGTTTCGAAAATATTATACAGCACAAAACCTTGGGAGATTCAGCTAGCAATTTAATATTAGCTATTATAATCTGTGTTTGTATTTTAAGGCTACCTACTCGTATTTCCCACAAAAAAGCCAAAATGTATGTCAAAGTTAATGCAAATACCAATGTAAAATATAGTAGAAATATTCGAGTTATAGAATGTAAAAGCCCGTGGTGGACTCATTTCCCAGCAGGTTTGACACGTTGAAAAATTATATTCATTGAAATGATTCAACCAAAATTGGATCAGACTGGCTTAGAACCAACAATTTTTGATTGAAGAATGAAGTGAGCATCGGAGTACTGTATGTCTCTCAAATGTCGTGTACAGAGAGAATGGTAAAAATGGATTTTCCTCTACCCCATAATATAACTGTCGTTTTGGTTCAACACCGCCGTGTTCGGGATTCCAAAAAGAATCATTCAAAGTACCGTGCAAACGAGAACTTCTGGCAGTTAGCACGGAGTTATTGCACTAAGCAATCCAAGTTTGAGATATGTCATATAAGGAAATGTGAGAGTGAGAGTGTTTTGTTAATCCGTTCCATTAAATAAGCCATTTAAGAAAGCCTGATACTTTTGTATAAGGAAAAACCTACTGCAAGCCGTAACAGAAGCCCGCCTGAGTGAAGGGGACGGTGTACACATTTTAGGTGGAATAATAGAAATAGATTTATTTTGATTAGTAAAATGTAATTCAAATTAGATCAATATTTATAATTATTGAAAAAATCTTCAAAATCAACAGAAAATCAAAATAAATTAATATTGGACAGATTTTATTTGATATAGGTAAATGTTTTTCCCGATGGCTTCCAAAATGCCATTTCCCTGTCTCTACATGTGGGGAATGTCAATGGCAACAAACAACTTTCAGGAAAAAAATCATTTTTGACCCTGTCAGTAGTTATATGAAAAAAACCTCTTAAAAAGGAAAGCAAAATAACTTTTGAATCCCTGGACGGATTTTAATGAAACTTGGTATGGAGAACCACACTAAGTATATCTCCAGAGGTATTTTGAAAGAGCAATAACGTTCCAGTTTTTCGATTTCAGAAGACCCGGCAGAGTTTAAAAAAGTGGGTTTTTTCGGGTTTTTACCAGAAATAAAAAGTTTTTTCGAACATCTGCATCAGCAGATGTTCGAAAAAACTTTTTTACCTATATCAAATAAAATCTATTGACTATTAAAATCAACAGAAATTTAAGTTGGTTAATATTAGTTATTAAAATCAACAGAAATTAAAAGTAGATTAATATTGGTTATTAAAATTATATTAAGGGTAATTGGTACAAGGCCCCTCAATAACCGTTCTCATGTGTTTATGTGCCCTACAAACTATGATTTAATAACTATATAGGACTTGTGTGTCCAACATTTTCATAAAGGTTCGTAGTTTAGGAGAAAATAATGTTTCAAAAAAATGAGGAAAATAATTTTACAAAATATTGGAATTGGAGACACAAGTCTTATGTATTTAATCAGAGTTTCCAAAAAAGCCAACAATATTTTTTTATATATAAGTATTTATTGCAATAAATCAATAATAATAATAAACCCATGAGCGTTTGTACCTTTCCGGTGGTATGACATAGTAGGTCAAAACTGTAAAATTTTAAAAACTTCCAAGATGTTGTAAATATCGAAAACTATTAAAATTATTCTGATTGATTTTCATAAAATTATGACATGAATTTTGTGCTATTTATACTTTTATAAAATATTTATCATATAAAATCTGCTTGCTTTAAATTCACAATTAATTAGCTGTTCTAGCATAAATACCCTAATTCTATCTATGGATAAAGGAAGATAGTATTTTTTGATTAGCTTTCAATCTTTTGACAACAACAGAGTAATTAATAGGATAATGATATTTCTGCCGGACCTGCGCTTCGCGCGAATTAGTCTTATTTTTGGTATAATTTTTGCTTCCGCCCCCCGTTGAACAAATTTCTAGATACGTGCCTGAAATGGAGTTACATGTTAGCATTTGATATAAAATATGCAGCATTTGAAAGGTACCAAGGAAGACTGGCTGGCGGCGTCAGCGGAAGGTATTCGCTTCTCAGATACACAATGTGGGGATTCAAACATAACGTGTATATTATGAATATTGGATAAAACCTTGGAGGTAAACACAGACTACATAGACAGCTCATACAGCATAGAATTTAGCAAACTCGCGCTGGATATCTATCCCAGTGGTTTTTAAGGGTTTGATAACGGTAGTTACATGAAATATTTGCCAAAGGTAATCGAAAACGGCACAGTACATAACAGTTTTCCATAGGAAAAGATTGAATTAAACAGAAACTTTTTATTGACGACAATTTGCGATATTGTATATCAATTTTTAATTTGAGAATTTTATTGTACTGTTTCCCGGCAATTTTAATGCCAACCATGCATTAAAAAGTTGCAATTTTAGTTATAGAAAATTTCTTTATGAAAACGAAAATTCTATGCAGATCATAAAAAACTGAAATACAAGTCATAAAAAAGCTTCTAAATTTGTTTCTTTATCTGTAAAATTTTCAAGTTCATTTTTACCACTTTGTGTTTCAATGTAATAATAAATTGCCAGTATCGAACATGACTACATGACATTGGAATGCTCATGATAACTACGTCATGTATGTTATTTTATTTGCATAGTGGATAATGCTTTTTCCTGTCTGACTTAGTTTAGTTCTATATAAGTTCTGTATAGAATGGTGCTTCAAAGTGGCTTAAATGTAAACCTAGGGGTTATTTATAAAGGAAATCAATTTTCCCCGCAACAGACGTTTCTTTACGCTTAACATGCATAAACGTATTGATTTCTTATTCTATACTATTTCTTACATTTTACACATCGCTCACTGCGCCCTGATCTGTATTTAGATAAAATTTGACACTCTGTATACTAACATGTTGTTTATCTATCTATTTACTCAATTTTTATTGCTTTTTATCATTATCAACAAAGTTCAATGTTTTCGAAAGTTATATTATCATAATTGCGATTACAACATGATCACTTTCAATCAACCCCAGTGGCAGACAAAATTTATACTGTAAAACCAAAATGGCCAACCCTGGACCTTAGCAACATCAAATTATAGCAAAACGCTTTTCGGTCGACATGAAAAAACTCCTCGAGATCTGTCAAGAAACTTGTGCAGTGTGAATATTCTAATGGAGGCACATCCTGATTTGAAAAATATGGTTATACATTTTGGAAAAGAATTAAATCGACTGCATTCAACGTTCATAGTCGTCATTAAAGATGAAATGAAAACAATGAATCTGAAATGGCAATCAAGTCTCCTTCAAGATTTGGTGGCTCCACTCTCTATATTTTGGCAATGGAAGGTGGGAACAATTATTCCGTTTACACCACGAATCTCTACAATCCTTCGACGGGGTCCACAGTCTTTCGTCAGCTTAATAGTGGTGACACGGAAGAAATGTGGGAAGGAATTTGGAATACATTGAATGGGAATCTTCATGGAATTCCAATTGGTAGTGTTTATGACAAATTGTGGTTTGATGGTTTCAGGCAACTGCCAAAATGCAGAGAACCAATCTATACAACAACGAAGATTCGATATTATTGTCGAAATGCAGTGAGAGCTGTTGAATTAATGGCTGAAAAATGGAACTTCACTGCCGTTTATGCAACGAGATCGAAAAATTTTAATAGAGAACATAAACGATGTGGAATGATTGATATGTATGCAAATCAAGAAAATACGTATAATATGCAATGGTATGAAACTCTTTTCATTGAATACTTTGAGGATCAGATTCCATATTACTGTGAAGCAATTCCTAGTTTCCTCGACACTCCTCTAACAGTTCTAATTCAAAATACTTTTGATGATTATTGCTGGTGGCTGATATTCTCCCTATTCCCGATTTCATTTTATCTTTTGGGCTTAAGATTCACATCTGTCTATAAGAAATTCGAATTCATTTTTGTATCTACAATATCCGTTCTTTTAAATCAGGATGTTTCCAATAAAGGGAGAAACATTTTGTATTTGGTAACTGTTTCTATGGGATTTTTAATTGCTACATTTTACGAGGAGTGGATAACAAGCGAGATTATTGCTCCGCCTGACAGAAAACAATTCATGCACTTCAAAGATCTTGTAGAAAACAAATACAAACTGCTATTACAAATAGACAGAAGACGGAATATATTTGAAGATGGCCGAGAATATCTTATGAAATATAAACTTCTGGATAGATATAATACAAGTGTCCACATATTCGATTGGCAAAAGGATGCATCACTTATCGACATGGAAATGAGGTGGAACCATTTTGATTGGAAATCGTTGACCAACTTTTCATTGAAACTGTTTGTGGTGAGGAATAAGGAAGAGAGTAAATACCTAGTGCACTCAATTCCATCTAAAATGTCTTTACATGGAGTTTGCATGACAGTAAAAGAAACAGATCTTGCTGATCCGATATCTTATGAATTCAGGGATTGCTACCGTTTTATATTTCAATCGTATTTTAAGACCATGCAAGAAAGAGGCTTTTTAAATTATTTTGAGCAACAACACGATTTCGAATTTCAATTAGAGTACAGACTATCCTATACCAAATTGAAGTATGAAGATTCTCGGAGTGTGGCGATAAGTCTTACGATGAAGATTCATACTATTTTCTTCGTTTGTGGATACTTCATACTTGGTTCATTTATTACTCTGTTTCTAGAAAGATTGTGGTATCATAGATTAACTTTACAAGTACACGTTTTAGATATTTTTGAAAAAATTAAATATTGTCACAAAAATACAGAAACTGAAAATCGTGTATTTGCGGTTACAATGGATGACGTCGTTGAATTACATTAGATATTTGATAAATGTATAATAAATAATAATGTAAATAATAAATAAATCTTTGTTTATGTTATAAACGTAGATATAATTAAGCAATGCATTTACCTGTCAATATATATGTCTGTATGTACATGTGTTGTAGTTGTAGGGTGACCCTGCGCATGTTTACTTTCTCTATGCCATCGATAAATTGGAGCTTGTAAATAGTGTATGTATTGTGTGAAATTTCATTTGACATACATTTCATTTAAATAACAGTCCAGAGTATTTGTTATCGAAAAAAACATATTAGACAAATATTTGATTTTGGAAAGTCAAAGAATTTGTGGCACATTGGGGAAAAAAGAATGTGTATTTTGGTAGCTCATAATATTAGGAGAAAACAATTTTCAGGAAAGAAAAAAAATCATTTTTGCCACTGTCAAGGGTAAGGGTGCCACAAAGCGAAAATCTGAATAATTTCTAACAAAGAAAACCAATTAAGCAATTTGGGTGAAACCTTTTTTAAAAATTATGTTGCTTAGTACTTTAGAGAAGGTTTTAATTAAAAGTTGAAATTCGAAAAATTCGAATTTAAACATTAAATTGACTAGATTGCTTGTCTCAACTCTGGTATTCCACAAATAATAAAATATGTATGATATAATACTGTTTGAAATAAATTATTTAATTCAAAAATATTTCAATTGGTAAATACTCACATTAAGTTTCTGTATGTATTTAGGTATTGTTATAGTATGCTGAAAAATCCCCATTGGTTTCCATTTTCTTGGTTTCCACTGCAAGAACAACAGAACTGTCCACCACCACCGTAGACAAGTGAACTGGGTTGTGAAAGACGTTAAAAGTTGAGAAATTATTTTGTTTGCATGTTTTCTTATCTACAGCAGTCATATACTAGTAATAGACTTATAATAGAGACTACTATACTTTATTACTCTAATATACTAGCATGTATACCTACTAAAGCATTACATTGTATATAGACGCATCCAGTATTTAAGATGATTTGTCAGGAATTGTCAAGGTAGGGAAAGTGTAAGGTAAATCTCCCATGCGGATGGTTGAGCGAGTAGAGTACAGTTTGTGCCTACAATCAAAGATTTTAATTATGGACCCCAAAGCATTTACTTTGGGGTACGTTTCAAAAAGTCCATGCAAAGGCACCCGACAACTATTTTCGTCCTTCACAAACATGAACCCCTTCTAAACCAAGGTTAAAACACACCATTGGTGTCCTTGGTATCGAAATTATGAACAAATTATTCAGATTTAAAAAAAATACCGTACCCCAAACGTACCCCAATGACTTAGACGAATTTTAAGCGCACCCCAAACGTAACCCAATGACGAACTCCTAGTGTATCACAATAAACTTAGACGGATTTTTTTAGACTGGATCCTCTAGTTAAGGGGTACGACAAAAATATTATTAAGTGCTCCAATAAAATATTTGGTTTAGAGAACGGATTTCATATTTGGTTCGTCACAAGGGTGTTGACTTGATGTACAGTTAGTATATTAGGCTTCGGGAAGAGATTATTGTGTGTAAATCGAATGAATACGGTGAAAGTTCGTCTAGGTGCATTGGATACATTTGGGTTATGCTAGAAATTCGTTTAAGACACTGAGATACGCTAGTAGTACGTCTAAGTGCATTGGGGTACGTTTGGTGTTTGCTATAAGTTCGTCTAAAACCACTTGGATAAGTTTGGGGTACGCTAGAAGTTCGTCTAAAACCATTGAATTACTTTTGGGGTATGGTAGAAGTTGCTATTGATAGTAGCATAAAATATATATCATATAAAATCTGCTTGCTTTAAATTCACAATTAATTAGCTGTTCTAACATACATACCCTAATACTATCTATGGATAAAAGGACAGAATCAGGAAGAAGGTATTTTTAGATTAGTTTTCAATCTTATGAAAACAAAAGAGAAATTAAAAAATAATCATATTTCTTTCGGGTCATAAACGAAATGCGCAAATATGTGAGCAAGTGTATAAAATGGAGTTACATGTTAGCATTAGGTATAATAAAATATGCAGCATTAGAAAGGTATCAAGGAAGACTGACTGCGGTGAGCGGAAGGTCTTCGCTTCTCAGATACACAATGTGGGGATTCAAACACACGTGTATATTATGAATATTGGATAAAACCTTGGAGGAAAACACAGACTATATAGACCGCTCATATATAGCATTAGTCGTAAGATCAGTCTAGTGAATTTAGCACATTCACGCTGGATATTTATCCTAGTGGTTTTAAGGGTTTGATAACTGTAGTTCCATGAAATATTTGTTGGAGGTAATACGTAAATGGCAGAGTACCTATAATAGGAAAAATTGAATTGGTCAGAAACTTTTTATTTACGACAATTTGCGATTTTTATATCAATTTTCAATTTTGATGGTACTGTTGGTGTCAGACTGCCTAGCTGTAGTAATTGTTGTGTCCCTTCAAATATTCGCTTTTAAACAATTACAGCAGTTTATATGATTCTACAACAAATGCCACCTTTGCTGCACGCCAAATACCAGTATCAGTTAAGCAATTGCATTATCAGTATAAATAGAAACTTCCTGGTAGTTGAATTCAGGACAATTCGTTGAAGGACTAAACGTGTCTAATTTTCAAGTTTTGACATTGAATATTAATTATGCATAAACTCAAAGCCATTTACGGCGAGAAACCTACATCTATCCATGTAAGGAGAGGAATACATTTTATTAGACTCATCGAAGTAAAGCTATTGTAGGGCTGACTTGTATTGCGAAGGGAAATCATAAATAATTATGCTACATTATAATCGGAAAGCATATACAGATAGTTATTGTAGCCAATATTGGTAAGACAGATGAGATAAATGTTGATTAATGATTGATTTTTACTTTATACTATCTGCAAAACATGTTAAGATACATTTATCAATTTGTTCGTCTTACAAAAACAATGAGATACAAACTGAGACCATAATTCCATTTTCAATAATTAAATGTAGTTTAAGTTTTTGCGGATCATTAGATGCATTATTCCATCCTATAACATAAGGAATCTGCAATTCCTCCATTACGAACAAATGACGATTTCACAAGAAAATAACACTATGCCCAGATTTAGTAAGCACACTAATCCCTCACTACTAAACGCAAAGACAAAGAATTTCGCAACTTACTCCTATAAATCCACTACATAAGTCTTTGGTAGTAAACACCCAAAGTTTTTTATTTCAACTACCGACAAATGTGATTGCCTTTAGACTAAAAAATTAATATTTTTCTAGGAATGCAGAACGACGAATTCCAAAATTATTAGCAGAATTGATATTCACGCTTCACATTCAGTAGAATATTGATAATTATCGTTTCGAAAATAGTTTACAGCACAAAATCTTGGGAGATTCAGCTAGCAATTTAACATTATCTATTATAATCCGTGTTTGTATTTTTAAGGCTACTCGTATTTCCCACAAGAAAGCCAAAATGTATGTCAAAGTTATGCAAATAGCAATGTAAAATATAGTAGAAATATTCGAGTTATAAAAAATCAGGGGCCGTGGTGGACTCATTTCCCAGCAGGTTTGACACGTTGAAAAATTATATTCTTTGAAATGATTCAACCAAAATTGGAAAAGGTCAGACTGGCTTAGAACCAACAATTTTTGCTTGAAGAATGAAGTGAGCATCGGAGTACTATATGTCTCAAACGTCGTGAACAGAGAGAATGGTAAAAACGAATTTTCCTCTGCCCCATAATATAATTGTCGCTTTGGTTCAACACCGCCGTGTTCGGGATTCCAAAAAGAATCATTCAAAGCACGATGCAAACGAGAACTTCTGACAATTAGGACAGAGTTATTGCATTGTGCAATCCACTTCTGAGGAGTCAAGTAAGGATATCCAAACGGGAATCCGAGTGTTTTGTTAATACGTTCCATTAAATAGGCCATTTTAGAAAACCCAATACGTTTGTACAAGGAAAAAATGTCGGCAATCAAAATTCGCAATGAAAATAGGTGAGTATACATAGGACCTTCGTCCATAAAATTGTATTTATACATAGCCGCCTTGACTGTGCTTCGATTTTCATCGTGGAAATAAATGGGTTTGTAACTACCATAATGCTTTCTGCACTTCTTTCGATGGAAAACGGACCCGTTTATTTTATGGCAATAATATGACACTAATACCCGATATTGGAAAGGTAAAACGAGGTGAAATGGGTCAAACTCTGTAGCCATTGGAATTTCACCCAGAGCAGTTATGTCAGTTAGATTAGCCAAATGCTCCATCGACTCGATTTGTTTAACAGGACGTGGTTCTACTAAGTCAGTGATGACAATTCCCTTGTAACAGTTAGTGATTACAATGAACATGAGCAACAGCGGACCGATAACTAATTTGAGCCAGACGAGTTTTCTGCTTTTGCTGTTAGAGAGTAACTAACTTCCAATACATATGCATAACAAATCATCAGAAATGGAATAGTTTTATCGTTTTTCCAATATGCAACACCATGAACGAAAGAAATCACTGAAATTACCGTAATTATAATTGCGACCCAGGCATAAAATTCAAAAGGTCGGATGTATCCGTAGAAAGAAAGACTCTCGTCCTCTAAAACGACACAGGAAATAAAATTGTAGGAATCTTCCATTGTTGTAATTAATGGAAAATATGGACCACGACCCGTCTCATAATTCCCGTCTACAACTTGAAACCGTAATTTGACATTAAAGAAATGTTTATGTTTTGTTGTCTTAAAACATTTCTCATGTGGAAACCTTCTATTGGAAATAGATATGGTGGAATTTAAAAAAGTTTCAAAAATGATTGACGCAATTGGAAGAGAAAGACTGTTTCCTCCAGTGAAAAAATAGTTTGTTAAATAAGCATTGACCACCGGCTTCCCACAATATTTGGTTTTCCACATTTCAGTTGTGCCAGTATTTTGCCCGTATTGAAGATCCATAACAGTCACTGCAATAGAAGCTGTAACGTCCTCACATGTTCTAATTGCCCATTTCCGCAGTGATTGACCACTACCAGGATTGTGTAAATAATTAGGAACAGATTTGTATCTAATTTTTAATTGACTTGACTTATGATTAAAATGATGAGGATAAATAAAATAAATTAGTGATTCATATTCATCTGGTGATGAAATCAAAAACCAAGATTTTGACAAAAGCATGTTAGACACGGTTCTTGAATGTAACGAAATATCTTTTGGTACACCAAAAATTAAATCATGATTTGATTTTGTAGATTCGATAATATTTCTTGCCATTATAATGTATATTGAAGAATATTCCCCGAAGTTATACCGTTTATTAATAAATGTCGAATACTTTGGGATAATCAGATCTTCCTTTTGAGTAGTCTCACTGATGTGAATGATTTGCGCTGTATCTACAAAAAATCTGGGGTTGAAATTAATTAGTACATGTACAATGCAGTTATAACGGCTCATTGGACGTGGAGGAGTTATGCTCAATTTATTTTTCTTGTACACTTCCTCACACCTTGTCCAGGCAGATGCTGCACCTCCATCGTTGTCTAAAGTATACAATCCTACTGATGACCGACAATATTTTTTCCCATCTTTGAACTTTAGTATCGTTACCGCGAAAGGAGTATTATTGTCATGTAATTCATTTAACAATAATTCTTCCCATGGAGTGGTAAAAGTAATCCCATGCCAAATCACATTGATATAGCAATATTCTTCCATTTGCATAACTTGGGACAATTTCCCTCCAAAAGACAATTCAGCAATAAAAATTAAAATCGAAAAGCAAATCGAGCTGATCATGTTGATTACAAGAACAAAGAAAAAGGAACTTTTCTATTTCAAAATTTAACAGATTAAAAATAAATTTTTTAACTATTTTAATCCCAGTACCTCACACTTCACACTTATTAAGAGTTTCATCATTAAAAATTGTAAATGTAGCAATCTCATGTCAATAATTCAAAATGTAATTTGAACTGCTTTTCAGAGAGGGTCATTAAATCACGTATTATAGAACATCACATATGCAAAGAGATACAGAGATCGATAATAAGTTAGCACTAAAAGTTTTCCATTTTCAATTTGTTATTTTTCCAAATTGCCCCCAAAAACCATGCGATTCTTTCAAAGTATATTTTTAGTTAGGTTTTAGCTTGGCTTATCTGATGAATGCCATTTGTTATTCAACTGTATTATATTTCAATAATAGCAGATCAAATAACTCTTTTTAACTCCTTTCACTTTTTATACTGTCTTCATTAAAAGTACAACGTAACTGGTGCAATATGTCCAAATCTGAGAATATATAGTTCCTCTACTACCTATAGCAAGTTATCCAGTATTGTAGCTTCGACCACGAAATGTGTAGGATCATGGATTGACATACTTTTCCATTTATACACTTAGTAGAAGGTTTTCTAAGTAAATTTGGCAAGGTGTGTTGACATAACGCTTTCATATAACAGCATGAATGTACGACAAGCAACCAGCACATATAACTGTTTCTGATTAGTTGTAGTCTGCCAAAATACATTACGAATTTGTCTCTCCTGCTTTTCTAACACTTGTACTTGCTTGTACTAGCTATCATACTCCTATGAACTCTGAGAAAGCACCGTCAACTTGCAAATCAATAACCCTTTTATTATTCACTATCAGTGTTTGTATGCTCATCGATTCTAGACAAGAGTTTCTAGCCATGAAATAAAACACACCAAAAACTATGTAATACGTAGTAAACTTTTAAATGACCGTTAAATGCCTATTTTCCACTTTGACTTTTATAGGAGAAAGAGAGCGAGGTATATCAGTGATCTACATGTAGACTTATTTTACTAATTTATTCATATGAATGAATACATAATACATATACATACATCGTGATACAAATACATAGGGATATCTCTCCTCAACAACGTGAAGGACTAGTCAGTTAAAAATAATTTGATCTGATCATATTGAATATTTTAATAAATTCATTATTTAACTAGTGCTAGTTCCTAATTACGTCAGCCGCCGGATCGAAAGGAAACACACGATTCCTATTTCGATTTAGAACATCTTTGCCGGCCGTCATTAGTTTGTTCAGAAGGTTGATAACTTTCATTTTCAGCATCAATCTAGAGTGCCACGACCATTCCAGAAGAAGAGTGATTAATGATCCAAGTAGAAAGTATCCACAAGCAAAGAAAATAGTATGGATTTTCATCGTCAGACTAATAGGCAATGCCTGAGATTCTTCATGCTTCAGTTTTGAATGGGATATGATATCATCCAAATGATCAAAGAAATCGTATTGTTCAATGAAAGAGTTTAGAAAACCTCTCTCTTGCATGAGTTGAAAATATGTTTTGAATTTATAACGGTAGCAATCGTTGAATTTATGAGACATTGGAATAGCAAGATCTGTTTCTTTTACAGTCATGCAAATTCCGTCAGAAGATGCTTTCGATGGTACTAAGGGAACAGTGTATTGACTTTCCTTTCTTAAGTATACACTAAATAGTTTCATTGAGAAGTCTGTCAGCATTTTCCAAGTGAGTGTCCAGTAGTCCATATTAATGTGTTCAGATGTTGCATTGGCTTCCCAATCAAATGAAAAGACACTGGAATCCATCTTGTCCTCAATTTTATATTTCTCAAAATATTCGACTCTCTCTTCCTTGTCGTATATCTCCCGCCTCCTATCTGTCTGTATTAATATCTTGTATCCATTTTCCACGAGATCTTTAAAGTCCACAAATTGTTTTCTGTCTGGCGGAGCAATAATCTCGCTTGTTATCCACGTATCATATTGAATAGCAATTACAAATCCTGTGGATACAACTATCAAGTAAAAAAGGTTTCTCCCTTTATTGGAGACTTCCTGATATAAAAGAACGGATATTGTAGATACAAGAATGAACTGGAATTTCTTGTAGACCGATGTAAATCTTATACCCAAAATATAAAATGAAATCGTGAATAAGGAGAATATCAGCCACCAGCAATATTCATCAAATGTATTTTGAATCAGAACTGTCAACGGAGTGTCGAGTAAACGAGGATTGACTTCACAGTAGAAGGGAATCAACTCTTGAAAGCATTCAATGAAAAGAGTTTCATTCCATCCTACATTGTAAGGTTGTGTGGAAAATAATAACATCCTTATTACTCCATATCGACGATGTTCTTCTTGTAGATCCTCATATCGATTTGCATAGGTGGTAGTGAAGTTCAGTCTTTCAGCCATCACTTCAACAGCTCTCACTGAATAAAGACAATTTTCTTTTAATCTTCCAATTTTACACTCTGGCATTTCACTTGGATTATCGAACGGAAAGAAGCCCCATAGGCCCCCAATTTGAAAGCCATGAAGATTCCCGTTGAAAGTGTTTCAAACTCTTTCCCATTCTTCTTCAGGGTCTTCTTTTTTGATTGGTTGAAGAGTTGAAGACTCACCATTCGGATTGTAAAGAATGGTCGTGTAAATCAAATATTCGTTTCCAATTTTGATTCCAATTATGAAGAGAGGAACTGCCAAATGTTGAATGAGGTTTGATTCCCACTTTGGATTCATCAATTTCAATCCATCTTTGATGACGATTATGAATCTCGAATCGTGACGATTTATTTCTTTTCCAAAAGGAATGACTAGAGATTCTAAATCACGATATGGCTCCATCAGAATATTTACAGTGCACAAGCTTCTAGACAGATCACGTGAATTATCTTCATGACGACCAAAGAGAGTTTTATTATAGTCTGATGTTGCCAAGGTCCATGGTTGGCCGTTTTGGTTAGACAGGATAAAATCTCTTTGCCAATCGGATTGATGGAAAGTAATCATGTTAAAATCACAATTACTATGGAACGACAAATTTCCAAAGCAGTTGATCTGGTTTATAGTTATAGAAATTAAAAATGGTACAATGGGATACATGGAATACATTTTAACACGAATTCATATGTCTTTACCAGTCAACGATCCAAAAGTAAGAGAAAGAATGTTCAGTTTTAAATGTTACAGCCCGTGAGGTACCATACGAAGTAGTCAAGGTTGGCAGTTAATATCAAAACAGCAACCAACAGCGACTGCCAACTGTAACCTCAAATTATAAACCATATACCAAGAAAATCAAAATAGTTCTAGCAGCTATTAACGTTAATCGGCTCCCCAGTGTCCCCAGTTATATACACAGGCGGCTCTTCTTATAAGTTACAAGCCTAAATTGCGGTATGACATTTTAAAACATTTATGTACTGCAGAGAAAATATTTTAGAACGTGCACCTAAAAGCTATCTCTGCTCTAGTAGTAGTAGTATTTATTTATTTATGCCATTTGAAATTCAAATTTTTTGTGATTGTTTTACATTTCAGCGAAAGAGATGCAATGGTACAATAATTAATTAGTTAATGTGTTCTAAGCATTAACTGAAACCTACATAATCAGTTTTCAGCAGAACATTGGTGCTATGTCAGTAGTCTAAAGAAACGATTTCTAAAAATATGTAATTGACCAGTTGGCTATTCAGGCATAGTGTCCCATTAGCGAGACACTGAGACATTAAAAAGATAGCCCTGCACTGCAGCCGACTTTCGGCCGAACACCTAATGGTTTATGCACACTACATGCGGCTGACCAAACCTCGGCTGTTGTTGGGTCTATTTTTTTAATGTCTCGTCTCGAGTCTCTGTGGAGCATTATAATTGGATGAATAATTTATGCATAATAAAAAAAGACAGTATTAAAATAATTAAAAGCTTGAAATGCATTAAATTACAACAAAATGACATTTTCTGTTACAATATTTTACAATTCATCACCGATTAAAATTTTTGTGCGTTTTGTAACTACAACAACTCGGAATGCAACATACAGTATTTAATATTTGGATGGGTATTATGGGTAATCTATAGAAGGAGAACTTTCATTTACATTCGTGCATTCCGCGGAAGATTTAAATTGAAAGTTCGGGAAATTAATCTGCTTTTATCTGTCATCTGTATAATATTTTGGTTTTGGTTTCAATTTTATTTGCCGCATTTGGACTTTCAGATTTTGTTTTGTCCAGTGCAAAGTTGACCCAGTTATCCAGTTACTTATGACTTAAAGAATAGAGGATACTCTGTACTCTATTCGACATTGTGGTAAGGGGTAAACCTTAAAATTTATTCTAGTTACTGTTCGACTCACTGTTACTTGTTACTATGCAACTTGAATTAATTCAGTATTACTACTGTAGTCATTACAATACCTATTCATGTTAATTTAGTGAGTGACCGGTCACCAATTGTGGGAAACCTCTATAGATTTGTTCATTTAATTTTTTAGAATTAATGTCCTTTGATCTTTGTTCTAATATATTTCATTAAAACTTGCTGGCAAATTTCTTATGCCCACAATCATTGATTGATCATTATATTCTATTGGCGAATTGGCAAAAAATAATGTGTATTATGTTTTGTTTTTTTTATAGTGCAACTAATTTTCCTGATTGCTGGTTCTGCTTGCTGTCAGCTCATTAGCCGTTTACAAAGATAAATTATGTATGAGCCATTAAATGTTCAAATGTTTTATTTATTTTACGAATATTGTTGTTTACTAAAGTCATTTTACTTGCAATTGCAGTTCATCATTTACGTGAAAGGAACAGGGTCAGAAACTGGAAAACAGTTAATATTTATCTCGTCAAAAATGGACATCAAGGTCGATATTAGTGCCAAATTCGAAGATAAAACTACCACTGAAAATAAAGGTTACGAATGTGACATTTGTGGTAAATTGTTATCAACGCGCAGTAATATGAAACGACACGAAGGAATCCATTTTGGAGAAACGCCTTTCGGGTGTGAAATTTGTGGGAAAAATTTCACAGCTGCTACTTCTTTAAAAACGCATGAGAGAGTTCATACAGGGGAGAGGCCTTTTGATTGTGGTATTTGCGGAAAATGTTTCACAACTTCAAGCTCATTAAATAACCATGTGAGAATCCACACAGGGGAGAAACCTTACAAGTGTGACATTTGTGGACAAAGTTTTACACATTATGGTGGCCTGAATAAACATAAGAAAACCCACACAGATGAAAGGCCTTACCAGTGTAGTCTGTGCACCAAGAGTTATAAATGTTCAACTGCATTAAAAGAACATTCACGACGACACACGGAAGAAAAACGTCCCAGAGATGCCAGTAAGGATTTGGAATGTGACATTTGTGGCAAGTTTTTAGTAAGTCCGAGTTCACTGACAAAACATATGAACACGCACTTGCTCCCATTTAAATGTGACGTCTGCGGAAAAGGCTTTTCTTCAACGCTGTCATTGGAGAAACACTCAGTGGTTCACATTTACAAATGCCAATATAATAATAACTGTAACCTTACATTCCCCAACCCTACGGCATTAAAATTACACGTTGTCACACACTTTGAAAAGAAATGAAGAGAATATCTAATCGAAAAACAGTCATGGATCAGAATCTTGAATCATTAATAATCGTCATCATTCACTGGATTAATAGACCAGGCCTAAAGTAGTTCCGTAATTACAAACACTAATAATTGTGCTGTAAGAGCGAATATAGATTATGTAGAATGTCATTTTTATATGAGAATAACATACCACAACAGTTTTTCATTTTGTATAGAAAATGTCAAGACTGATTTTTTTTATTAAGCACAGTACCAATAGTGTACCCAGACTAGAATGCTCATACGGGTAAAAAATCTTTTGTTTAGCGATAAAATATTTGTGATTTTATTAATTTAATGGAAGATGAGAAAGTCTGCAATTTTAATAAGACTTCCTAAGAAATCTGCCAGTTCTTTCATAACGAAATGTATGTATGTATGTATGTATATTTATTTATCACGAGAATTCATCAATTTTCACACAAATGCTTTTAAATCAAACAAAGTTTGGAAATAACTACAAAATGTTTGGTATGGTCGACTCAACACTCTCGGATAAGAACTTAAACATAGGATCATAATTAATGTAAGCTTTGTTAAAAGTTGAGACTATGAAATTAAGTGGTGATCGAGCATGTCTTTTATGCTTAGGGACCACCGAGGAAAACAAATTTGGATTTTTGCGAAGGTTATAGTCACTTCTAACAAGGCTTTGTTTAGATCTAAAATTATTAACAACCTCATTATTAATGTAGGCATTGCTTAAATTTAAATAGTATGTATTGATAGTTAACCTAGGATTGTACAATGGCAGGAGATGGCGGAAACGTGTACTTTTAAGTATAGAGAGACCAAATTTGAGTGAGGCATTGTTACGTCTTTCTTCCAGGGTATCAATGTTGAGTTCTTTTAGTGCACTTTTATAATTATTTTTAGAGACATGGTGTTCTACTATTATACTTACAGTTTTTTTCTGAAAATTTTCTAATTTGATTATTTGACCTAAAGTTAATGATGGGGACCAGCATACCGCACCGTATTCGATGATTGGTCTTATAAAAGTTATGTAACAATGCATGAGATCATTGCGACTGAACCCATATGACCTTAATTTATTTAACATGAAAATTCTTTTACTCGCTTTGGATATCATGTTATTGACTTGCTCATCCCAATTTAATTTTTCGTTGAGATATATACCTAGAATTTTAGCAGAAGTGACTCTAGGAATTGTTTCATTATTAATTTTAAAAGTCCAATTTTCAGAATTAGATTTGTTTCTGGATGTGTCAAAAATTAAAGATTCACATTTTCGGGGATTAATTACTAAATTTTGTTTTTTGGTTAGTTCAGATAAAGTGTTTAAAATCGATTGAGTCTTGGGAGTGGCTGTCCCAAATACTCTTTCTACAATGGCTAAATCGTCTATGAAAGTGTAGAGTGAGAGGGATTTTTGGGAAGTAGGGAAAGCCTCTTCAAGGCCTTTAAGGATGGGATTCATAAGAATGATAAAGAGAAAAGGCGATAATTTTGATCCTTGGGCCGTCCCACAGGTGATTTCGTGTCTTTTTGATAGCATTTTTTCGCTTTTGGTACATTGTGACCTTCCTTTTAAAAAATTCTGGATCCAAAGGATATCAGAATCCGGCAATTCCAGGTCCAAGAGTCCTGTGATTAGGGTTGTGCCATCTACAAGGTCGAAAGCCTTTTTTAGGTCAATTAAGGTTACAATCACTTTACACGAGGGGATTTCCAAAGATTCCGTGATGAAATTGATCATACTGGCTAAATGGTGGGACGTGGACGACTTTTTCAGAGCTCCGTATTGGTTTATGCTGATTTTGTCAGAGATTATTGGGTAAATTTTTTGATAGACAAAATTTTCCAGAATTTTGATAAAAACATCCGTTTGCGATATAGGCCGGAGGTCATTAAGGCCTGAGAAAGGTGAACACTTGATTAGTGGGGTTATAAATCCAGTTTTCCAGTCTGATGGCACGACGAATGATCCCAAAGACATGTTCATTATTTTCGTCAATGGTCCAGCTAAATTTATTGCACTTTCCCTTAGAACTTTGGTTGGTACGCGATTGATAACGTTTGATTTTGAAATTTTGAGGTTGCTGAGAGCTTTGTAGACGTCAAATTCCGTCACTTGAAGAATTTTGGGGTCAAAAGGTAAAGGATTTAGGTAAGGGGTTAGGGTTGAGGGATATGTACAATTTATCTTGGAAAAGTGATCGTTGATTAAATTTAAAATTGATGTTGAAGACAACGGTTCTACCCCTTTGTCTACAATCCTAGAAACAGAATCTATAATATTAACATTCTTAGAGTCACCACATACTAACTTAACATAATGATACCAATCTTTATGGCTAATGCTGATGCTGAGGCAAATGCTAATGAATGTAAATATTTCTTATGATGTGAGAATAAAACTGAAGTTTGACGAAAATGGTTGTACTTTTAATTCATTTTGTACTTATTTTTATTCATTCATCTTAAAATTCATTTCTTTTTTGGCATAAGACAAAGTACAATTCAATCAATAAATGCTTTCTTTAGGTAAGCAAGGATTATAGATAAAGATAGAACAAAACTAAAAGCTGGTCAATATCCAATAATTCAATAAGAATTGTGCGAAGAGTATTGGTTTACTAAGCTATGAGAGTGATCATGCCGCGAAAATTGTATTTTGTTTACATCAATATTGTGAAGATGTTAAAGTTTCTGACTGCAATGCGAATTCGACTGTCAACTGTAGTTAGAAAATCTATCCTCATTCGAACTTTTCGTCTAACGCTGTAAGACAGTTGAATGAGAGTTAGAACGCTGAGCTTCTGTCCGTGAGATTTGTCCCCTGCTTAAAAGAGTAGGCCTACACTTTTAAGCAGGGGACAAATCTCACGGACAATCCCACAGAACAGGCACCATAGTGTAATGTCATACTTTGTTTATTCAGAGAAGAGCAACTTAGAGTAAAGTGCGTGGGGTGAATCATACCTGTCCTTCCCTTCTTACAAGGTTGTTAACTATGGGCCATTATTCTATGGGATTACTTTGTGGGGATTTTAAAACCAATCTACCTCAGCGTGTAGACTATGTCAACTGTTGACTTCGGAATTTATCAATAAAATCGTCACGTTACTTTGCGTTGACAGTTTGATTGAGAGTATTTGTCATCTGCTTCGCTCGTCGTCACTCGTCACATTTTCCAAAGTAAATTGTTTTCTCGGGTTAATTCAGATATTCTAACTACGTTGATTCCTGGTTAGATTTTCAAGTTTGAAGTAACTTCCAACTTCTGTC
The DNA here is from genome assembly GCA_020055645.1 of Tomocerus qinae. NCBI lineage: Eukaryota > Metazoa > Arthropoda > Collembola > Entomobryomorpha > Tomoceridae > Tomocerus > Tomocerus qinae. The sequence goes on along the minus strand of CM034546.1, from coordinate 11,294,873 downwards.
ATTTCCAGAATTTGTTGTCACTTGTTTGAGTTAGAAGACCCGACACTCGAAGTCCGCTAACTGCTGACCTGGTAAATGACAACTGATTACTTAATAAACCATTTTTTGTGGTAAATAATTATGTGTAGTAAGTGAATACTGTTCTGTTCACTTACCAATTAGGTTTAAAATTCATATTTTTAATTTTGCACATTCAACATTCATTCCAAGATTAAAAGCCGCTGATTAATAGTGTTTTAATTTTTTAGGTATTGAAATTGGCAGTCAGCAGTAGAAATGAATCCCCTTCAAAAGCCAGAAGACCATGAAAACATCAAGGATGATTTAATTTCCAGTAATTTTCAAAGTGTAGAAGAGACTAGCTTACTGACCAACAATGATTCCGATAATCCCTTACTGAAACAACTGAACAGACTTTTGGTATGGCAGATATTAGATTAATATTTGTATAAAAAATTGATGAAAAATTGATGAACAACTGATTCAGAGAATGGACCAGTTGGCTATTCACGCAGCGCCACATTAGCGAGGCACCACGACATTAAAAAGATAGACACAACAGCCTAATTTCGGTCCGCCGCAGTATCCATGAACCATTAGGCGGTCGGCCGAAAGTCGGCTACAGGTCTATCTTTTTAATGTCGTGGTGTCTCGCTAATGAGGTGGCTGCGTGAATAGCCAACTGGTTCCATTCAACTGTCTCATTGGTCATCTTAATTTTATTCATTACACATACTACACAACATTGTCAATGTCATGTCACAATGAATATGAATATTTTTTAATTACTTAGTAAGGTGTTTGATGAATGTAACATATAACATAGAATCATATAATGTATTTACTATTCAATTTGTCTTAGCTGGCACTGGCATAACAATAGGTATGAGTTACAATATGATACAAGTTTTATTATGTATACGTCGATCATTACCATTTAGTAGCAAAGTGACAATATTAATACTTTTATTAGTTTTTGGTCAGGCAGTCCTACTCTGTATACTGTGTTTTATATCAATACTGAATAGATAATAAGTAAGTCAAAATAATGGCAAATATATTTGAAGTATTTTGTATTTTAAATAGGCTCTCAAAAATCTTCATCAACTCGATTCGCGATTAAACAAAACAAAAGAAGCCGAAGATCAATTATTGAAGAGAGAGGAGAGAAAAATTGTTAATCGCCTACAGAAAGAGAACTGTAAGTTGTTTAAATAATTACCATTTATTCCTTTTAGTTTTAATTTTTAAAGTTTTAACTACACATTTTCTGTAGTGGAAGTTACGGATCTTATTGAAAAGAAGAGCAAACTGAGGGTAAGATTTGACATTCTTTCTAAAAATAGTGTTAGTTCGTTTGACAGTGACTACGAAGTATACAAAAAGAGTGAAGGGGATGTCCAAAGTGAAGAAAACAGTGACGATGGTTCTGAAAAAGGTAGTTGGCCTGAATATCCGAGAGAGCTATGTAATCTAAGCGAGTTAGAGGAAGATCATGCAAAACAGAGCGACCAACCGCGACCTTCTTCGTTAGCATTTGACCGTGTTTCTCTTGACTCAAACATAATGAACGAAGAAGACAAAAATACGGTAAAACATGAATTCAGAGAAATCAAAGAATTTGGAAAACCCAACTTTAGTGACTGTACTGAAAATAAAATTGATGATGCTTTGAAGTTGAAAGACGAAAAAAGTTTCTTTGACAAGACACAAAAGTCGGTTACAAAACGACCCTTTCTTAAGAAAGGTTCTGGAATGTCACGATTCTACAGAAAAACGACCCAGACTCAGAAAGAGTCTGAGATGGTGCCAAAAACAAAAACAGTTTCCCTTCCTAATACAAAACAGATTGTAGTTGCTGTTGAAGAGTATGAACACTCCGCCCTCGACTCAGACAAGTTATCTTCATCTTCAGACGAAGACGACGAGGTTGTTGAAGATTTTACTGTAGATGCTCACAGGCTTCAACAAGAAGTTACAAATGACACATTTCTTCCTTCTAGTCGAACTTCGAAAACAGCTGATCAGCAACCATTGCAGAAATCAACTGACATTCCTTCTAACATTTTTCCTGACAAACCTGCCAAGTTAGAGTTAACTGATAATTATGGTGCTGCACATGCTGTGGATCTCAAAAATAAAGATTCCGTCACCATTCTTCAATTTGGTCAGAAAAATCACGAAACGGATGATATATCTAGCTTGGTAAACATTTTTAAATTGATATAATTTTCAAACATCCTTTAATAAACTTAATTCATACTAATTATACCAATTTACCTTAATCTCAAGGATATCACTATTTGGTTTTCATATTTAGAGTTCATACACTGAATCGGACTCAGAGCGAGATCCAGAACTTAACTTATTTGAGTTGATGGAATCAATGAGCACTCAACCTGGATTCTCAAAATTCTCTGAACTGGCAAAAAAGTTTGTTGCACAGGAATACATAAACCAAGATGTAGCCGAAGACTTGAAAAATGTTAACAGGAAGCTTATGGAGGATAAGAAAAATCTGGAAAGTGTTCACGAGAATTTACTGAAAGACAAAATTTCGTTGCTGAAAATTATAGAAGAATTGCAACCCGACTTGGAAGCACTTCGACAAGAAAAAGACAAGATTCAACGAAAGATAGTTTTGGATGTCCGTCTAGAAAAAGAATCTCTGGAGCAAGAAAAAGAAAAATGGCTTCAAGAAAAGGAGATACTGCTAAAATCCACTAATTCTTTACGTAATGAACAGAAAGCCCTTATTTCTGAGTCAAAAAGTCTAGAGGAGGAAAATCAGCGTTTGGCCAATGAAAGATTACAGTTATTAAAAGAGAAAGAAGATTGGAACAACGAAAAAAATGAAATATTGTCTACCAAACAAGATTTAATTGCAGAACAACATAAACTTTTAAAAGAAAAGGAATCATTATTGTTGGAAATGAAAATCAAGAACAGGAAAGATGGATCAGCTGACTCTTCTCCTAAAAGTGAGACTAGATTAACCAATGGAGGAATGGTAGTGACACTGGAAAATGGGACTACTAAATATACAAATAAAGATGGCTGTGACTTCAAGTAAGTTTTTTGTGGTCTTTGCTTATTACCATTATTTATTATGGTTACATTTGACTTACATACAATAATGATTTTGTGTTACCTATTATTAAATTTCTTCAGGTATGTTTATCAAAACGGTGATGTCAAGGAATTACGACCTGATGGTACTATTGAATACTTCTACCGTGAATCTAACATATGGCATACTACACGTCCTGATGGAACCATTGTCATGAAATTTTCCAAGTACGTCATTTCGTATTGTTTTTTTGAAGAATTGGTAGTTTATTCTTTTACATTGAAATGTCGTTGTACGTAAACATTTTAATCCAATAATGACTAAGAATTAGTTAATTTTGAAAATAAAACTAAAATCTGCCTCAAGTGTTTTGTAAATGTGATTAAATTGAAGGATTCATTTCAAATTGGATGTTATAAGATTGATTATGTTAGACATGTTGTTTTAATGTGCCAATTATTTTCAGTGGACAGGTGGAGACTGTGGATCCAGATGGTACTAAAACGGTTGTATATCCCAATGAAATTGTTAGAAAAATTCGTCCCAATGGTACCGAAGAGTATATCTATCCAGATGACACAATCGCAGTAAGCGAGGTTAATGGTGTCAAATGCATTACATTTACTAATGGAGAGAAAGAATATCATCACGAACATTTCACCAAACGTGTTTATCCCGATGGAACTGTAAAAACTCTTTTTGAAGATGGATCATCTGAGACCAAGTGGGTGAATGGACGCGTTCGTGTTAAAGATTCGACAGGCAATCTCATTTATGACACGGGAGAGCCTTCAGGTTCAGATTATTTTTAGCAAGAGATAACCAATACAAGGAAAACATAGTCATGGGTATGGATTCCAGTTAATGCTTTCTTTTAATTTAGTATCACGAGTACGAATTGCAACTTATAATTGTAGTGACTTTAAAAAACTTAAACGTAAAAGAATCCAAAAATTGGTTTAAAAAATATGCAGAAATATTTAATGAATACCGCTTCAGCTCATTGAACTCAAATCTAATGTGAGAGTGAAATTGATAAGTATAAACCGTATAATGTTGTTGGCCAAAAGTCAAAAGTTATATTATGAAGATTACATTTTCGAATTATAGTTCATTAATCTCTATTAAGGCAAACTATATGGATAAAATATATTAATTTTTGTTTTGTGGATAAATAAAATCAATGTAATTTTCTAACATAAGTCTATTTTACATTAACTGTACGAATATCGATTTGATAATATATTATCGGTAATAGTAAAATGTTTTAGCTGTATAACTTGTTTGGAATAATACTTGTGAACCACAATTAATATGTAGGCCAAATTCCCAATAAGAGACTTGTACAGCTGACATATAATATACAGCATTAGCTGTAGGGTAATTATAATGTTAAAAATCAATGCATAATCAAAAAAGAAAATAAAAATGTAATACTTTTTCGATTAAAAGGTGATTAATGTACTAATAGCTACCATTATGCAATCATTGTTTTAAGAAACTATATCATGATATTTATATTTATTTAACTAAGTTTGTTTTATTTTACTCTACCTCAGTCTTATACTTTTATTTATTTTGTTCTTACTTGATTATGCTGGAATAAGTTGTAGTTGTATATGTAAGAAATTATTAATGTGACAGTGATGCAAAACTTGGGCAGAGAGAATGTTGAGTTGGAATGATGATACCTAGTCAGAATTCAATATCCAAAACTCCCTTTATAAAATTAGTTTTAATCAATCATAATTCTGTATATAAACTTTCAGAATTACGGTTTTATACATGATTTACAAGTGATTAATTAATATTGTTAATAATAAGTACTGACAGCGATATACTTTTTGCGTATACATAAAATTTTTTCTGCAGTTTAACCAGACGATCTTGAACGGTTTATTCTAATTGCATGGTTTCCATCAGTATCATTATTATTGACAACAACACGTCGTTCTTCTCTTAACGTCATATTATCAAGAAGAATACGTCGTTCTTCAATCCCAATATTAATTAGAGCCCGTTGAAATTTAAACATGTTATTTCCACGTCTACGTTGTCTTTCAAGCGATTTCATCAGAAATGCATTATATTCTGCTATTTGGTTAAGCATTTTTTTTTCGTTTCCTCACTGTGAGACTTTATTGAACTATTGGCTAATTATTATTCTGGGTTTTGAACTGGGCTGATCGTTTCCCCCAAGATTTCAGTCTATTTCGTCCCCATTGCAGTAACTAAGTTATTCTATCCGCCCTGTTCTTAAACAAATGTCATAGGTCATATATATATTATATTATTTAAACACTGAGTCATTTAAGTAATACATGCACGTACCATTAGCAAAATAAAAAACATGCCACGCACAGTATATAATTTTACTCGACTACAATTACATTTCAAGAATGCCATTGTTATATTGAATTATTATACAGAATTTATAGAATTAAATATTGAAAGTGTGACTGATACTGATATACTGATTACCTGTAGAATGTGTATGTCAAAGGTAAGGCAATCTAATGCTAGCCTAGTGAAGTTGTGGAATACTAATGGGTGGTTTTTGTTTTGAGATGTCTCTAACAAAGTTTTAACTGGGTTATTATAATTCTCCTAATTAAACTAATGCTTGCTCAAATAATTCGGTGGAATTCGGCAGCGGGATCTCGTGGCCTCAATTACCCCTCTAAAATATCGGTTTACTTGCAAATTCACAACATGTTACAGAATAGTTACGTTGACGAAATAATGTTAGTTAATAACTTACCTTTCTGAAATTTATATATGATGCCGGACAGACAATCCAATGCGTAGAAGGAAATTGATAATGCAAATCAAATTAAGACTATCATGGAAGAGTCTGCATATAGTCTATAAAACTGACTTTTTCTTGCCTTTAACTTTAATCAATGTAATGTGTAATGAGTTCTGATATTTACAATTATATATACCATTGCGTTATGGCCGTCTATTATTATGTTGCCCATTATAGTATATAAATTTGCCCACCTATTAATAAACCATTAACCTTTCTATCTATTTTGATATACCTATTCTGTCTTTGCTGCCTTAATTACCTTGTATGACTAATTAATTAACCTTTCAGAATATCCAAGTGTACATTATTTATAATCCTACTGTAGCTATATAACAACACTAGTTTTCAAGGAGGTGGATATTGCTACATTGTCATAATATAGACTTTTGACTGAACACTAACCAAACCCGGGTTATCCTTGTTAATGCTTTTTATTGAAATTATGTAACAATTCGACATTAGGCAACTATACTATAGCTCCTTTCTCCAAAAACTGAAAGTATCATATAATTACACTCAACGCTTGTTTTTCATCAGGAAAGACTTAAAATCCTAAAACAATAAATCTTGGTAGCTATAGGTTTAAACAATAGAGTTCCAACTACAAGTAAGGTAAACCATTTCAAATACATGTCAAAAAATTAACTGAGATAATCAGCCTATTTGCGACGTTACATTTCGTTTTAGTGCCTATTTCCATTTTGGCTTTTGACTCGTATGACTTGACCTTCAACTGATCTACCGCATAACCTTTCAAACGAGCTGTTTTTAATTTTTGAACCGCGCCTCAGGCAGGAGGTGCGTCCGATTTTACCCAAGGAATAGATGCTATACTAGTGTAGCAGGGACGACGGCCTAGCGCGCGGAGAGATTCCTATTCTGAAGATATTATTACTTATATTCAAACTTTCGTGTGTTCGAAAAAGAAATTTGGAATGGCAGAATACTACATTATACACACATTAACATAGCAATGGACTGCTAGGAGCAGAAATCTGAGGCCGAAATAAGGGTACAAAAAGCTTCCATTATCTACACTTACAGGGGCTTTCCGCAATTTGAATATATTTCCGGCTGTGACTGTTTTAGATGTTGTACTGAGAAGCTGAGAGCGAGATACGGTAATTTCGTCTCTAGTGATAGAAACCAAGGCAGCCAATAATATACTATCTCTATGACACAGGCAGACAGATTGGCAATTTTTAGTAATATCATAACGCAGAGCTACAGCTGCTTAATAACCAGAATGGAAACATAAATAATGGATGGGCAGAATAAAAGCCAATATTGAATAACAGAAATGGAATAATAGAGCATAAACAAGAAGAATAAATACATGAGGTTTGATTGCGAATATTCAAAAATTTATTCCAGTATGCCTTATTTCCACAACTTTAATTTACTATGTTATAATACAATGTAAGTTGTATTTTTTGTGAACTTACATGATTACATGTGGCAATATAGAAAATATGTCGGTTCAAAATTGATCTTATAATTTGGCCAACAATTTGTCACAGATTTCTTTTACATCAACCTGCCGCTTGTTCAAATTGTCGCTAAGAACCATCAACGTCTGCTGGTTGGCCTTAATGATAACTTCAACCATTTCAAAAGATTTCTCCACGAGCGCTCTCTGTTCAGCCAAGAATTTTTCAAATTGGTCTAGGCACAGTTGATTTAAACCCGCTTGTACTTTGACGATATCTTCAATAACTTTCGATTTCTCTTTTGGGTTGGTATTATCACCCTCGGCCCGGATTGGAACATGAATTGCCATTTCTTTACTTCCAAATATGTCAGAATGGTCAAACTCGTCTCCTGTATCAGCTGAATCCGCCCTGTTTTAAAATATATATGATATAGGTAGTCGTAGTCACAGATCATAACTAACCATAGTATTAGATTTCGGAAAGTAATAATACTTAGATAATATTTTCATCAAATTATTTTTACTAAGCACTAATATTTAGTAGGTTACAATTTAATTATTGGATTTTATTGATATAATATTATGGAAATATGGGTATGGCAGGGCTGCCGGCTGTGGTGGTAGTAGTATGAGTAGTGTGTGCCTGCATGTGTGCGAGAAAATATTTTCTTGTGCATCAAATACTTCGGACAAGACAGCGACATCTTTTGTATGCAACTGGAATATAATATCATCTTACCATCCCCCTATAGTGAATTATCTGAAGTGTGCCATGTGAATTAAATGTGGCAAACCATGTGCTTTTGCTTAATATTGCTTTGCTGATTCTACTTATCTTTTGTAAGGATGCATTACAAAATACAAATCCACTAATTCGAGTAAAAATTTATTATCTAACACTATTTTTTGAGTTAAAATGACTCTTCATGAGCTATTAAACCATAACCATGAAGGCCCTCAAAATACTTTATATACGTTATAGGTATATAAATGATTGGACTGTATAAATTATGTTTCAAAACTAACATTGGCTGAATTTTCAGTTTAGGCATGGAAACTTTGGAAACGAATGAAATAATATTTTTCGTTTATAACTGATAACTGGTCACTCACATCTGTAAAATATTAGTATTACAGATTTTATTCATTATTGTAAAATATTAATATTTTGGACACAACTCGGTCATGGACCATTAGATGAGGGGTAACCGTTAATAGAAAATAAAATCAAAAAGTATATAATTTTAAAGTATGCAACTTACATTTGGGATCCTGAATATTTTGGATATGAAACAGAGAAATTCTATAACGTCCGTACGATTAAGTTTTTGTGTGATTAGTATGATTAAATGTTTACCACGTCAGTTTTAGAGGAATACTAAATACATCACTGCACTACCAGGAAAATATCGTCATACATTTCTGTATTTCATGCATTATAATAATATGGTAACAAGGTTATAGAAGTGCACATCAAGTACAGGATAATTATGTAAAACAATGATAATAATTGATAACTTACCTTCCAGCCAATAGTCTTCAAATGGTATGCAAATGATAGATTTTAATAAAATGCTAAATAAAAGAGATAATGAAAACTAAAGCAGAACTGTCATATAGTGCAGGATCTCACCGTCTGTCTGACTGGACTGTGCATTCTCCTGACTATTTCTCACAATGTATCACAAGGCCACTATACTATTGAGTATTAAGTGAAGTACCTATACACAATTGGGTAAATACATGTACATGTTTTTCCGTCTATTAATATACTTTTCCAGCTATTTTGGTATCGACCTTTTACTTTATGATGCCCAAAAGTTCTGTACTTCCCTTTTTGTATACATATATAAATAAACCATTTACAAACACTATAGTGTATGCTTTACAATACAAATACTAAATATAGTTGTTGTCTATATTGTTGATTCAAAAATTTTATCTTCTATGAATGTATGGATTTACTTTTACCATTTTTGTCTATCATGAGATCTATTTGGGCGACAACTTTCGAATGGTTTTTGTAGTTCTATAGGCATTTCAAATTCTCAAAAACCAAACTTAAAGTTAAAGCCGAAAAAAAGAAATTTTGTGAAATGGAAGAGATTAATTCAAAACGATTAAAAAAATTGTAACTACGATTATATATATTAATCTTGCAAAGATGTATGATAACCATAGTTCGTAAGCGCATAATACCAGAGGTGGGCGCCATCCATACCTATTGCAGTCATTAGTCAAGGAAGGCCATAAAACACATACATAAGTAGTTACTAACGGAACAAAACAAATGGATAAGGTTGAAAGCGTTCCTAAGCTCTCCTACCAGGTAAATATTTATAGATAGGTAATTTTTTCCAAGTCTGGGATTATATTATGGACTAGCTAAGGGGTGAACCTGGTACTCAAGAGAAATTAAGTAGGCCACCCATCACAGTAATGAAAACAATTCCGGGTCAAATGAAGAAATTTCTAATTCAAAATAATAACAGTATTTCGTAGTGTCAAATACAGGGAATAATAAAATACTCTATTTTTTTTCAGAATGTTCCCCTTTAAAATCAGAAAAATATATGATTCCGGGATTTTGGAATATTGATTGTCTTCTTTAGCTAATTATTTCTAATCAATCGCCAATAATCATCTTATGTGAATTTGTACTATTGTTCTGATGTGAAAATGAAACAACTTATTTCGTTGATTTATAGGGGGCATGCGCATTTTGCTTTTGTGCTTTCAAGGAATCAAGGAACGTGCATATATTAAGTTTATAGTTGACTAGTAGCCCAGCATGAGTGACTCGATTTCGAAAGATAGGCATCCAGCACAGCATATTCATGTGTATTGGTTTATTTCGAAATACTTTTAACCCGTGGCGGGCTTATTGTTATGCGTTTGCGCATTGCAACAAAAAGCCGCAAAGTCCAAGAGACAAGAATACATAAGAATAAATATTTTTATTATATACTGATGGGAGGAGGCGATGTCCAAAAGAGTTACAGCTAGCACTTGAGCTACACTTGGGAGATGGGATTTTAGGTTACGTAATATTGGTTATATATGCAGGTTTTCTAGGCTCTCCTACCAAGACATAGATAGTCAGGTATTAGTGCGACTATATTATAGAATTGTACCACTATATATATATTATGGCCATATATTTATATAATACAAATAGGTACATGTACATAGTAGGCAGCTAGTCAGCTAGCTACTTAGTACTTTATGCATACGGTTTGCCTAGACACTTATACCCATACTTGCTTTTAAATTATTATGGAAAACGTCGCCTTTTGGTTGTACTAGAGATGGGTATCATTGTCTTATACTGTTTTGATATTGCTGAACATAAACTCCAGATTGATTGTCTTGAAAATGCTTTTACTAAAATTACGCAAGGTAGTGAGTATTGTATTAGGCGAATGCCTACTTAGTAGCAATCTCGGAAATCGTTTTGTACATTATCATAACTTATCATGACTTTACAGAATTCAAGACTAGCTTTTATCCAAACATTTAAAGCATTATCTTTCGACGTCCACGGTCATTAAATTATTAAATTAAATATATTCATGAAGCAAAGTGCCAATAAATCTAAGAATATGTACTATGTACCTATTTTAATTACATTATTGTGTTGTGTTTTGACATAGTGGTATTCCATTGCAGTAAAAAGTGGTAGAAAATAGCAAGCAAATGGGTATAAAGTGTAGACAAACAGAGGAGTACCACTTTTTACACTACTACTACTGTGATATATATGTGGTAGTCCAGAAGAGCTGGGGTGCCAGTAGCGCTAATGGCTAGTCCACAGGAGCACTGCTCTTGGGGCTTAGCCATAGGAGCTATCGACTTTAGTCCATAGGAGCAGTTCTGATTTCTTTGCATTAACAGTACGTATTTATCAAAAATATTATTATTAGTCATTATATAATTAGTCAGTAAGTTAATATTGCATGAAAATACTTTGAACACAGTAAAATTAATAAGTAACATCATTAAATTGACAAGTGAATCAGAGTAAAGGAGATTAATCGCAGTGAACATTAATACTTGTGTTGCCTGCATGACACTTGGCTTGGTACTACAAGGTACTTTCTTTTTTCTGCATGCGCATTTTAGTTCCACAACTAGTCTTACATTTACAAATAGATTGACTATTGTGGGAAGTGAAGTTCAGCTGACCAAGGTCCTACATTAGATTCGTTTACCCATGAGTCTATGATTCCTTTACCACATTGTAATTGAAATTGTAATTGATCCATTTGTACTCACTGTCACTTTTAGACCTCAAGTCGATTAGGTCAATTTGCACTCTGTTCATAGGACCGCTGGCATAAATCGGACACCCAGCAATAGGCTTAGGTATCGGACGTCGAGTATTGCAAGTACAGCATATTTTAGAGACTTCGCAGTTGAGGAACTAGAATATGCGCATGCAGAAAAAATATACCTTGTAGTACCAAGTGTCATGCAGGCAACACTAAGTATTAATGTTTTCTGTGATTAATCTCCTGTACTCTGATTCCCTTGTCAATTTAATGATGTTACTTATTAATTTTACTGTGTCCAAAGTATTTTCATGCAATATTAACCTACTGACTAATTATATAATGACTAATAATAATATTTTCAAGAACTACGTACTGTTAATGCAAAGAAATCAGAACTGCTCCTATGGACTAAAGTCGATAGCTCCTATGGCTAAGCCCCAAGAGCAGTGCTCCTGTGGACTAGCCATTAGCGCTACTGGCACCCCAGCTCTTCTGGACTACCACATATATAGGTATTCTATTTGTATTTTCCAGTCCTCCATTTTCTGCTTTTTGTAAAGTAATACCAACTTTGTATTTAACAGAAACTGATGAATATGACGTAAACAAAGTTCTTGATTTCTCGGTAGCAAAAACCGCAGAGCCAAAACACACAATTGTGCATTGTGTATTGTGCACCTAATACCTCCGTCAGAAACATTAGTATCTATAAATATTTGTTCCTAAAAATAAGAAAGCTTTATAGGTAATGGACAATGTTATGGAGAAAATAATATTTATTACTTTGGGCCATCATGCAATGTAATGTTTGTACGTGTTAGATTACAATTACGGGGGAATACGAAATAATATGTTTGTGATACTGTGATATGATATCTGGCAATCTAATTCTCACCATAGCCCGTTCTCTGTATTGGAAACAAAACATTTCTTTTACTAAAATCGGTTTACACATGCACCATTTATGCACCATTTATCTTTAATGGAGTCGGAAAATAAAGGGCACAGGACTGAATATGCTAAATTTTTGTCATGAGTCATGACCATGATATTTGTAGTGAGCTTTCGAGTCTGACTTTTATGTTGCACAAAGATGGGTGAAGTGTGGTAGTTGTATTTCAATAAACCTGGCCGTCGAGGTTAAGACGCTCTAAACTATAGATCATCAACGGTTCGTGTTGAGGTCATTTTTTTGCAAAACTTTTGTACAGAGAATTGTACCGTGCATATGTCAAAATCGCAAATTTCCACAAAGATGTTCAAATTCAGGTTTTTATTTAATACCAGTAATGGAATGAGGATATCGCCATTTCTATATATTATACACTTACTACTGCTTTGCTAACCCTAACGTGGCATTACCTATTATATAATATAATATTGTACCACTATAGTATGATCATACTAATGTAATACTATTACAGAAATAGACACATATTAGGCAGCTACCTATAAATAATTTGTGAGCTAATACTTTAAGCAGACTGACTATTACTAACTGCCGTGACTGTGTGCCTACTTGCTTATACTTATATTTACATATACTTTTAGTCTTATTCTTTTAGATATTACAAAACAACAACTTCAGATTGTCCCTGAAAACGCTTTTACTGAAATTACATAAAGAGTAGGAAGTACTAAATTAAGTAAATGCTTATTTAATAGCAATCTCGGAAATCGTTTTGTACACTACCATAACTTATCATGGCTATATTATAGACTTGACTTTCTCTAAGCTATTTTATCCGAATAGTGATTTATCAATGTCCACTGTCGCTTTTCACCCAGAAAGAAATTAAATCCTAAAAAAGTAATTTCTTAGCAAAACGATTGATACATTACACTTTAAAAAATGAAAGGTTTAAGAAAGGAGAAAATTTATCTAGTAATGATCGATTTCGACAAAATTCTCATACTAAAAGTTCAAATAATGTCACATTTCCAAGTGGAAAAGCCAGGATTGTGTAATGTATAAAATATATATGGATATGATTTGTATTATTGTTACAGTAATATTTAGATATTTTATACAAAGTCTACTTTGCCATTTGAACAGGTGGATTACATTACATCAGACATTTACTTTGTCATCGCTTGCCTAAATCGTTCACTAACGTAAGTCGACTAGGTATGTCTACAAAAATCCAATTTTGTTAGACGAAGATTAAAAGATATCAATTTATATTCCTATTAAATACAACGAATGCCATGTCGCAACAAATAAATTTAAAAGTAAATTGAGAAAACTGGATTCTTGGTCCATTTAATGTATATTTTCCTAAATAATATATTATCTACCTAAAGAGTAAATGCGATGGATAGCTATATAAATGTCTTTTTATAGATATATCAGTCACGTCATGATAGTTAGGTAACTAATGCTTTTTCTTAGTAAAGGTATTGATATAAATTGAAGTTGTCCACCTAGATTGGATTGATTTATATCTTAAAGCTTAGGTAATTTTGCGAAAACATAATAATGGTAATAGCTCACGTAATACAATGGGCGCCGGGCAAAACCTTCACATATATTAACATACCTATTGAAAATCGCTGCCACTGACACTCCGACCTTTGCCAATGTAGAAACTGAAAATAAATTTGGTTTTAATATATTTCGCATATAAAAGTTTTTTTCAAACGACTACCAATTATAGCTGATAATATTAAATTACATAAAATATTTTCAGCATAATTAAAATTATTGTACTTCCTTAAAATATTTTTTGCATCTTCAGTTCATAAGTTATATTATAATAGCATATTAGAGTCAGAAAGACAGAACTCCTGCTTTAAACATGAGTACAGGCCTAATGAGATTAGCAATCCACCATCATTTTGCCATTTGCGACATCTTTGGCCAAGGTCCTTTCACGCACATCAAGAAAACCAATCAGTTGGAAATTGTCAAGAATAAATACAGAATATATGCATGGCACATTTTAAACTTTTTTTGTTTCTTGTTTACCGTTTACGGGTTAGCCTGTCTCCTTGCACAAATCTTTCTATCACCTACACCTTATGGTCTTGTGTTTACATTTCTCATGCTCTTGATGATATTCCTAACTGCTTCAACGTTGTTGGTTAATATTCAACAAATCTACATTTCCTTGGAGGACACCGTCTACACATACAATTCGCTTTCACATTTTGACAGAAAGCTTTCAAGTAAGTCTCAAAATTTTATTAAACAAAACCGCAAAAAATAAGATTCTAATGTAAAACTACATTGAAAATCTAAACGTACATCTTCGATGTATTGAATATTATCCCCTTCAGAGTATTTCCAAGAGGATTTGCAAGAAAGAAATAAGCGTCTGGATGTACTAGGAATTTTCTTCATCTGCGGGACTCCTAATTATGTATATATGACCTTCTTCCTGCCGTCGATAATATTTTTAGTTAAGGAACATCCTTTCGTTCCTCTTTTAGATGTCATAGCTCCTAGTGTTAAGGATTATTTAATCATCAAGCTATTATTGGCACTTGTACTTTTCGTTATGTTCATGCACTGCAATTTGTCCCTTCTTTGGATCTTGCACTATACAGCAATGTCTTATCTTTCGGTTATTACCCTGACTGATTTTCTGATTGTTGACCCAGACAAGCCGAGAAAAAAGAAACTCAATGTACATTCCTTAATTAATTTGTATCCCATGTTCTACATCACAAATATCATTGGGAATAGAATAATGCAAATCATAGGCCCCGTCCTAATGTCTGCTACACAAATTGTCCATTTAATCACCATCTTCGGCACAGTTCGCTTTTATTCTGTGATAGAAATGCCCCTGTACTTATTTCTGCCATTTCTATGCTGCGTAACTTTTGTGATGGAGTATAATAGTCTCACCAAAGGAGCTATCATCAATTCGAGCTCGAAGGAGTTGAAAAGATATTGGTCTGCTGATCCAAGAGGGAGTGGCCTGACTCGAAGAATAATTCGATCTTTCCGTCCGATGAGAAATGAAATCGGGCCATTTTTCTTCTTGGGGAGGGAAACATACGGCACATTCATGGACTGTCTCCTAAATAATGCCGTGGAGCTTCTAATGGGTATTCCCTGACTTGTTTTCCATGTCATGCAATCTAATATGCAAACTATTGTAATTACTTCTTGCACAATAAAATATTAAATAGGAACCAGTAACTATATGTGTATTCAACTCACATATAGGCAATACTTAAATGTAATTATGATATAATTATACAAATAATGGAAATAAGGTCTCATTAAGCTTTGATGCAATAGTCTATCTACAATGCAACTGCACTAATACTCGTTTAACCACAACTAATATTTGTATATCTAAAAATAGTGCTATCCAATATAATATTGTTAATAAATGGAATAAAATGATTGAGGTTGCCTCAATTTTATTTATCGCATTTCATCTTATTAATTTTAAAGTGTAAATTGGAACATTTTTTCATACTTGACTCTCACAGGATTAAAACTCGTTTTCAAATGGCTACAATAGAGAATAAATTTTGAGCTGATGTGTTAAATATTGCAGATATTTTTAATCGATGTATAATAATATAACCTTTGAAATAAAATAATGAATGTAGTTATATCTCCTCTACGATTAGGTAGGTTGCTATAATTGAAAAAGTTTACACCTTTCGTATTCTGAACTATCTGAACACGCAAAAACTAAACGGTTTTTGTTTTTTTCTAAAAATAGTCTCTTGTGTAGAAAGCATACTGTACTACCCTGTACTGACGTAGATGGATGTTCCAGTTTGATAAAAACTAACTTTCTATTCTTTACAAAATTTTTTTCCATGTAAGTTACAAGTAAGTATATTTAACGTTGTCCAGGACTGGTTTTTAAATCCAAAAAGTTCTATTGCACCAAGAGAAAAACTTTAAGACAGTAAATTTTTTATAAAGTTTGTTTGAAATGTTTGCGATAGACCTATGCAATTATTTTCAATAAGTTAAACCTGTCAATTTTAAAATTACGCTTTTCTTAATACTACCAGTTTATTTAAAGCTCACTTTGATTACGTGTTTCGTTTCTGCGCATCATTATGTTTTTACGTTTAGTGACTAATAAATTGTTCTCGGTCTACTTATGAGACTGTTTAAGGTATTTAGTATTGTACCAAAAATGAAATATTCTTCTGTTGTGATTTTTCAAATGCAGTTATATTTTGTTTATTTCCAAAAAATACACTGCAGTGGGGAATATTTTTCAAAATATGCTAGTTTTACATCATTTGCATGTAAAAAGAACAAACTAATTGAAATTGTTGCTGGGAATGAATCTGATAGCATTTTAAAAGGAAACCATCATAAATTGGACAAATTATTAAACCAAATAAATACATTAATGCAATGCGCTGTGCGATTAGCGTCTGAGAATTTAATAGTTACCAATGATCAACATCGTAGTAGCAATAGTTACCATAATTCACTGGTTAGGACAGGCCACTGTTTTCCCCCTTTTGCTTCCAAGTTCGGGTTTCATGATAAATTGATCATAGCAAGCGATTTACGACTGAATTTTACAAAGTTTAACGCGTTAAATTATGTGAAGCAACAAAAAATTGAAACATCAGTTTTTATTATCACGCATTCAACTGAATCAAACTTCAGCAGCCATCTGCCAGTTTTTCGAGCTAATTTTCTGCATGGATATCTGATATTTCCAACCAAAATCTTCAAACTTTGTGCTTACTGCATACCCTACCATAGAGAATCGTTTTGGAAACCTGTGGAAGGATTTGAATGGATGGAAACGCTACATACGATCAATTTTAATGGCGCCCAAATTATTGTATATTACGGCAATGTTTATCATTTCGGTATGTTTCCTCCTCTTTTGCTTTCATTTTTTCAATACCCAGGGAAAGTATTTTATACAGCTTATCAGCTTCCAATAATGAACTTTGTGTTAAAATATATGATTGAAAACCTAAATGCAAGTATGGAGTACACATTTGACCCAGATATGGCGGATCTAGTCATACAAGGATACTTACTACAGAACGCTATAGGAAAGACGAATGATTATTCAATCGTGGGGAGTATGTGTTCTTATATTGCATTTATATCCAGTACATTGAATAATCCCAATTGGCATGATTTGGTAGACCCTATTGGAATTCTGATTTTAGGACTAACTGCGTCTACCATTGTGATCGTGTCTTTTATAATTTGGTTTCTGTCAAAATTTGACATCAAAAATACGAAATTTACAAGCAAATATCTGCCATTGAATTTCTTTTGGCGTATTTTTCGAACTTTAATTTGGCAACCGAGTGAAAATTCCTGGGATATTTCTGGATCAAGGACCTGGTTCCGAATCATTTTTGCAACGTGGTTATTGTTTTGTATTCTGATCTCTGAGACCTACAAAGGTACATTGACTGGAATACTCGTAGATCCACCTCCCAAAAGACTTTTGTCAACTTTTTCAGATCTAGTGGATCCAAATGTTAAATTGACAACTGGTTATAGTACGGCAGAAATACGAAGTAATTATTTGGCCGAAGTATTCATGCGCCTCTCTTTTTCAAGTAATTCGGCATCTCTTCAAAAAAAATCAAACAGGGAAATTTACAAAACGATATCTAATAAAATTAAGGAAGCTGTACCGAGAATTGAATTATGGGATATTTACAGTGATATCATGTACGACGGGAAAGTTTATATACAGGAGAAAATGAATGTCTTGGTAATGCAAAAAATTATTGAACGCCTGCACTCACAAAAAAGTTTTCTAATTTCATCAGATGCTCTATCAATCTTACCAGCTGTTCTTATTAAGAAAGGTGGTTTTGATGCAAGAATTGGCTTTGTGCTCAAACAATTGTACACATCAGGAATTTGGCAGTGGATTGATATTTACAGACAATATGTTGCATTCATAAAACTTAAAAAACTGTTTTATAATGAAAATCAAATACCTAAAGAAATTGTAAAACAAGTACTTCGTTCCTACAGAAATTCTCATGAACCAACTAAAATCAATATTGGACACTATCACCCACTACTCATTCTTTTTTTAATTGGATTATGCTTAGGTTGGGTAATACTTTTAGTTGAGTCAATCTCATTACTATATCACAAGATCAGGCACTATACCATTAGCCTCAAGATCGGTACGTGAATAAGATAGTTAAATAAAAGAATGAAAAAAGGTTTATACTAAAGGACATAGAATATCATTTCTGTTCTAAATGTCATTTTGGGGACGTGTTGGTTGTGAAAAATCTACACGGTCTACATAAATACTAATATATAATCGCAATGACATACAAACGGAGAAAAACACTCAATACATTCTTTTTAGTATTAAAAGTTTACTTTCTACGAATTATTGCAGCAAAACAGTTTTTGTTTCACCAACCTTAAAGTCATGATCCCGAAATAATTCTACATTTACCCAATATATCTTAATAGAAACATGTAGTAGGCAGCTACTTATATAAATAATTTATGATTCAATACTTTATGTAATAATAGTTCAAGCATACTGCGAGCCTCCTACATTACAATGCTTGCTTTGCATGTAGGATTAACGTCGCCTTTTAGTTGGAGTGTTTTGAAAATAATGAAAAATAACCCCGGATTATCCTTGAAAATGTATCTACTAACATTACTTAACATTATTACATTAAGTAAGTACGTTATCTAATATCTTTTCCCCAAATATATGCCGTATCAAGCTATCCAGCTAACCACGCAAGCACTTTTCATCATGAGAGAAATAAAAATCACATAACAATAAGTATATATACATTTAGTGATTGCAAAACGGTTAGGACAATTATTTAAACTATGAGAGGAGGTCAGAGAATAGTTAATCTTTGTAGTAGTTAATAGTTTTTTAATCGTGGACACTAAGAATTCTTACTCAACAATCAAAAGCTTTCTTGCGTCATATTCATAAACTGGAAAAGCCAGAATTGTATAAAGCATGAAGAATATTTATATTATTCTTTTAAGCAATATTCTGCGCAAAAAATCAGTTTACGTTCACTTTAAATGCAAAGTATTGCTACGTCAGTTAAAGTGGAATGTATAGACAGAGAAATTGGATTCCTTCCATGTAATGGATATATACCTAAATGATATAATATAATATAATGGAAAATGTTTGTAGGTTAGGCTTCTCCTTTTATATACATGTTATGTTAAGTATGCAGATATTTAATAGCTTTTCTCAGTAAAAGTTCTTACATAAAGTGAAGTTGTCCACTTAGATTGGAGTATTGCTTACCTTAGCATAATATAAATGGTATGAGCTACCGAATTACAAAGGAGCAGGACACGGCCTTTATAATGTTTAATCTGCGAATTGAAAAACAGAGCCACTAGTACTTCTACATTTGCTAAAGAAGAAACTAGAAAATGATTCTTACATTCATTTTCAGAAGAGAATCAGAAATTTTCCTAAAAACGTGTTTAGCTCTGATTATTTGAGAATTGTAATTAAACATTTATTACCATTTCATTTTCAATTTAACCTCCCATAATAATATTATATTATACTTATAAGCTTTAGAGTCAAGAGAACAAAACTCGCGTCCTGAAAATGAGTACAGGCCTAATGAGATTAACAATCCACCACCATTTTGCAATTTGTGATTTATTTGGGCAAGGTCCTTTTAAGCACATCAAGAAAACCAATCAGTTGGAAATTGTAACAAATAAATACAGGATATATTCATGGCACATTTTAAACTTTTTTAGTTTCTTGCTACTAGTTTACGGGATAGCCTGTCTCCTTGCACAAATATTTTTATCTCCCACACCCTATGGAGTTGTGTTTACGATTTTTATGATTTTGATGGTGTTCTTAACTGCTACCACTGTGTTACTAAATATTCAACAAATCTACATTTCCTTGGAGGACACTGCCTACACATACAATTCACTTTCACATTTTGACAGAAAGCTTTCAAGTAAGTCTAAAAAATTTATAAAATAAAGCAGACAGAAAATAAGATTCTAATGTAAAACTATAGGAAAAATCTAAATGTACATCTTCGTTATATTAAATATTATCCCCTTCAGGGTATTTCCAAGAGGATTTGCAAGAAAGAAATAAGCGTCTGGATGTACTAGGAATGTTCTTCATCTGCGGGACTCCTAGTTATGTATATATGACCTTTATTCTACCGTCGATAATATTTTTCGTTAAGGAACATCCCTTCGTTCCTCTTTTAGATGTCATAGCTCCTAGCGTTAAGGATTATTTAATCATCAAGCTATTATTGGCACTTGTACTTTTCGTTATGTTCATGCACTGCAATTTGTCCCTTCTTTGGATCTTTCACTACACAGCAATGTCTTATCTTTCGGTTATTACCCTGACTGATTTTCTGCTTGTTGATCCGAACAAACCGAGAAAAAAGAAATTCAATGTACATTCCTTAATTAATTTGTATCCAATGTTCTACATCACAAATATCATTGGGAATAGAATAATGCAAATCATAGGCCCCGTCCTAATGTCAACCACACAAATAGTCCACCTGATCACCATCTTCGGCACAGTTCGTTTTTATTCTGTGATAGAAATGCCCTTGTACTTATTTCTGCCATTTCTATGCTGTGTAACTTTTGTGATGGAGTATAATAGTCTCACCAAAGGAGCTATCATCAATTCAAGTTCGATTGAGTTGAAAAGATATTGGTCTGCTGATCCAAAGGGGTGTGGCCTGACTCGGAGAATAATTAGATCTTTCCGTCCCTTGAGAAATGAAATCGGACCATTTTTCTACTTGGGGAGGGAAACATACGGCACATTTATGAACTGCCTCCTAAGTAACGTTGTGGACCTACTAATGGGTATCCCCTGATTGTTACTCTGAATTGCTTTGAATGTCATGAAATCGAATAATATGTACTATGTACTCTACAACAATTATTTCTTATAAAAATAAAATTTCACAATAAAATATTAAATGGGAATCCGTCACTAAGTGTATGTATATGTAGTTATCAAAAATCGTATAATCTATAGGGTGTTATTAACCCTTGATGCTACAGTGTATCTATATGCAACTGAAATGATATTCGTTTCAACACAACTAATGTACCTAAAACTAATTTTTGACTAAATTTTTTATTGCATTTCGTCGTAATATTAAATTTAAAGTGTAAATTGGGAAATTTTTCCCACTTAACTCTTACAGGGCCGCAGGGTTAAAAACGAGTTTTTAAATGGCTAGAATGGAAAACAAATTTTGAACTGAGGTTTTAAATACTGTAGATATTTTTATCGATGCACAATCTAACCTTAGGAATAAAATAAACCATGGACAAATGGGAGTAAGAAAGTGGTGTGAAATCGCATGGAAATTTGAACTGATTACATGACATGTTTAGTGAATTTAGACCTTTTGGCACGTGGGACTTGACCTTAACATGACCTATCGAATAACCTTTTCGAACGAGCTATCACCACAGGCTTGGGGTGTGCCCAATTTTGTCCATTTTCCAACTTAATCCCAATTTTTTATCCCTGAATCACGTACAGTACAGAGTACAAAAAGTTTGATTATCTCAAACCGTTTTTGAGTTATCGTGGTAACAGACAGATCAGGCATTCCTACAAGCGGTGTTGCACACCACTTACTAATGAATAAAAGTTTCACTAGCGGCGCTCCAGGAGATCCTAGGGAAGGTGTATAATATATTACTTACGTAACGCAAAAACCCCTTCCCACTGTGTAACGAAAAACGCAAGTGCTGACTGTAACACTTTTGGGTAACTCCTGCTCCTCCCCCCAACAACTACACATGTAATATATGCAGGTTCCCTAAAACCAAAATGCGCATGCTCATGATGCTCATGCATTTTCTCTAAACCACCGAAATGAGTTGTTTCATAAATTATTATAGCATGAAAACAGTAGTAGAAATTTTCTTAAGTTGATTATTGGTGGTCGAGGGGAATTAATTAGCAAAGGGGACATTTTGTAATGATCGTAAGGTTCAGGGTTTTGGAGATGAATATGAATAAACGCAGACAGGGCATGAAAAACCCATGGGTTTTCCTTTTGGTGAGGAAAAACCCGTGGGTTTATGGACCAATATTCTCTGTGAAATCTACAGCGTGAAACGTAGTATGTAATTTATAGTTACATTTTCATTCATTATTCATGTAAAATTAACTTTACTTAAAATCTGTTCTGACACGTTTGGTCATCATAATTTTATCTTTCGTTTGATACCTCATTCGCTGTTATAGGTCAAGGTTCAGAGATTTTAGAATCCAAGGGTCCTTGCCTAATTACAGCCTATAATATATTGTATCACTCAATAGTTCTATATTGTATCACTCACTGGTTCTATAGTCACTGGTTCATGTATTAAAGTAGTCACTGGTTCATGTCCGTGAAGTTATACCATGGTACAGTGTACCAACCACCTGTTAGAGGTGGGACCGAATCATTCCCAACTTTTATGGCTGTAAAAAATTTGTAACCAAGTATGCCGTGACGATCAGTACTGAATGCTGTTATGGGCCGTTAGTAACGCCCAAATAAACGCCCAAATGTCAAGGGGTCGTACACAAACAACGTAAAAAGCAAAGATTAGCTGTTTTCTCATAAAACCACAACCACAAGAGGTTAGAACCTCTAAAAATATTTAAAAATAAAAACAATTATTTAGGGGTCATCCATAAACGACGTTAATAATCCCAAGAAACTTATTACCCATTCAAAAACGGCATAATAAACAAAAACAACCTGTTTACTGTCTAATGCTTACACAAAGGAATAAAATACAAAAAAATATCAAAATACCTCGAATCAAGCAACCGGGCCATTCATTAACAGCGTAATTGACAAAAATAAGTTGTTTGCTGCCCACTGCCTTAAAAACGGTATAAAATAACGTAAAAAATATCAAAATACGATAAATCAAGCCACGGGGCCTTTCATAAACAGCGTAATTGACAAAAATAAGTTGTTTGCTGCCCACTGCCTTAAAAACGGTATAAAATAACGTAAAAAATATCAAAATATGATAAATAGAGCCACGGGGCCTTTCATAAACAGCGTAATTGACAAAAATAGGTTGTTTGCTGCCCACTGCCTTAAAAACGGTATAAAATAACGTAAAAAATATCAAAATACGATAAATCACGCCACGGGGCCTTTCATAAACAGCGTAATTGATAAAAATAAGCTGCTCGCTGCCCAATGCCTACAAAATGATATAGAATAACGTAGAAATATCAAAATACGATAAGTTAAGACACGATTTTTTTCATAAACAGCGTAATTACCAAATATAAGCTGCTTTCTGCCTAATACTTACACACTAGTATAAACTAACAAAAAATGTCAAAAAACGACAAATCAAGATACGGGACTACTCACAAACAGCGTAATTTATCATAATAAGCTGCATGCTGCCCAATGACTACACAATGATACACAATATTAATGATAAATATAAGAATACGCGAAATCAATAAACAGGGTCATTCACAAACAGCGTAATTGAAACAAACAATCAAATTACAAAGCAAAGCCCAAAGACTTTTGAATGTAAAGCCATACAAGGTCAAAATTGATGAAATTCAACTTGCATATGTCCAATGACTTTGACTGATTTCACAAAATTTGTAGCAGTGCTTTTTCTGACCAACAACTTTCAATAACACTTGGAATTTTCCGAGATTTTGAATGCATAACCATACAACTTTTGATTTTAAAGTCATACAATGTCCAAATTGATGAAATTCAACTTGCATAAGTCCAATGACAATGCAAAATTTCCCAAAATTTGTAGCAGCGCTTTCTCTGACCAACAGCTTTCACCTACACTTGGAATTTTACGAGATTTTGAATGCACAGAAAAACAACTTTTGAATGTAAATTCATACAAGGTCAAAATTGATGAAATTACACTTGAGTATGTCCAATGACTTTGCCTGACTTCACAAAATTTGTAGCAGTGCTTTCTCTGAACAACAGCTTTCACCTACACTTGGAATTTTCCTAGATTTTAAATGTATAACCACACAACTTTTGATTGTAAAGTCATACAATGTCAAAATTGATAAAGGCCAACTTGCAAATGTCCAATGACAATGCCTGATATTCCAAAATTTGTAGCAGTGCTTTCTCTGACAAACAGCTTTCACCTACACTTGCAATTTTCCGAGAATTTGAATGTATAACCATACAACTTTTGATTGTAAAATCATACAATGTCCAAATTGATGAAATTCAACTTGCATATGTCCAATGACTTTGCCTGATTTCCCAAAATTTGTAGCAGTGCTTTCTCTGACTAACAGCTTTCACCTACACTTGGAATTTTCCGAGATTTTGAATGCATAGCAAAACAACTTTTGAATGTAAAGTCATACAACGTCAAAATTGATGAAAGTCAACTTGCATAAGTCCAAGGACGATGCCCGATATCTCAAAATTTGTAGCAGTGCTTTCTCTGACCAATTGCTTTCACCTACACTTGGAACTTTCCGAGAATTTGAATGTACAACCATGCAACTTTTGATTGTAAAGTTATACAAGTTCCAAATTGATGAAATTCAACTTGCATATGTCTTACGACTTTGCCCGATTTCTCAAAATTTGTAGCAGTGCTTTCTCTGACCAACAGCTTTCACCTACACTTGGAATTTTCCGAGAATTTGAATGTACAACCATGCAACTTTTGATTGTAAAGTTATACAAGTTCCAAATTGATTAAATTAAACTTGCATAAATCCAATGACTTTGCCTGGTTTCCCAAAATTTGTAGCGGTACTTTCTCTGACTAAAAGTTTTCACCTACACTTGGAATTTTTCGAGATTTTGAATGCATAGCAAAACAACTTTTGAATGTAAAGTCATACAACGTCAAAATTGATGAAAGTCAACTTGCATAAGTCCAAGGACGATGCCCGATTTCTGAAAATCTGTAGCAGTGCTTTCTCTGACCAACAGCTTTCACCTACACTTGGAATTTTCCGAGAATTTGAATGTACAACCATGCAACTTTTGATTGTAAAGTTATACAAGTTCCAAATTGATTAAATTCAACTTGCATAAGTCCAATGACGATGCCCGATATCCCAAAATTTGTAGCAGAATTCACTTACACTTAGAGTTTTTAAAGATTGAATGTATGACCTTACAACTTTTGATTGTAAAGTCATGCAAGGTCAAAATTGAAAAAATTTAACTGGCTTATGTCATATCACTTTGCCTGATTTCACAAAAATTGCAGCAGTGCTTTCTCTGACCAACAGCTTTCACCTACACTTGGAATTTTCCTAGATTTTAAATGTATAACCACACAACTTTTGATTGTAAAGTCATACAAGGTCAAAATTGATGAAAGTCAACTTGCAAATAGCCAATGACAATGCCTGATATTCCCAAATTTGTAGCAGTGCTTTCTCTCACCAACAGCTTTCACCTATACTTGGAATTTTACGAGAATTTGAATGTACAAACTTACAACTTTTGATTGTAAAGTCAAACAATGTCCAAATATATGAAATTCAACTTGCATATGTCCAATGACTTTGCCTGATTTCCCAAAATTGGTAGCAATGTTATGTCTTACCAACAGCTTTCACCTACACTTGGAATTTTCCGAGATTTTGAATGCATAACCATACAACTTTTGAATGTAAAGTCATAAAAGATCAAAATTGATGAATTTCAAATGGCATAAGTCCAATGACTTTGCCTGACTTCACAAAATTTGTAGCAGTGCTTTTTCTGACCAACAGGTTTCACCTACACTTGAAATTTTCCAAGAATTTGAATGTATAAACTTCAAACCAGAATTCAAATTCTCGGAAAATTTCAAGTGTAGGTGAAAGCTGTTGGTAAGAGATAACATTGCTACAAATTTTTGGAAGTCAGGCAAAGTCATTGGACTTATGCAAGTTGAATTTCATCAATTTCGACCTTGTATGACTTTACAATCAAAAGTTGTATGTTTATACATTCAAATTCTCGGAAAATTCCAATTGTAGGTGAAAGCTGTTGTTCAGAGAAAGCACTGCTACAAATTTTGTGAAGTCAGGCAAAGTCATTGGACATATGCCATTTGAATTTCATCAATTTTGATCTTGTATGACTTTACATTCAAAAGTTGTATGGTTATGCATTCAAAATCTCGGAAAATTCCAAGTGTAAATGAAAGCTGTTGGTAAGAGAAAGCACTGCTACAAATTTTGTGAAGTCAGGCAAAGTCATTGGACATATGCAAGTTGAATTTCATCAATTTTGACCTTGTATGACTTTACATTCAAAAGTTGTTTTGCTATGCATTCAAAATCTCGGAAAATTCCAAGTGTAGGTGAAAGCTGTTGGTCAGAGAAAGCACTGCTTCAAATTTTTATGAATTGAGGCAAAATGATTGGATTGGATTGGACATAAGCAAGCGGAATTTTATCAATTTTGACCTTGCATGACTTTACAATCAAAAGTTGTAAGGTCATACATTTAATCTTTCAAAATTCTAAGTGTAGTGAAAGCTGTTGGTAAGAGATAACATTGCTACAAATTTTGGGAAGTCAGGCAAAGTCATTGGACATATGCAAGTTGAATTTCATCAATTTCGACCTTGTATGACTTTACAATGAAAAGTTGTATATTTATACATTCAAATTCTCGGAAAATTCCAATTGTAGGTGAAAGCTGTTTGTCAGAGAAAGCACTGCTACAAATTTTGGGAAGTCAGGCAAAGTCATTGGACATATGCAAGTTGAATTTCATCAATTTGGTCCTTGAATGACTTTACAATCAAAAGTTTTGTGGTTATACATTTAAAATCTCGGAAAATTCCAAGTGTAGGTGAAAGCTGTTGGTCAGAGAAAGCACTGCTACAAATTTTGTGAAGTCAGGCAAAGTCATTGGACATATGCAAGTAGAATTTCATCAATTTTGACCTTGTATGACTTTACATTCAAAAGTTGTTTTGCTATGCATTCAAAATCTCGGAAAAGTACAAGTGTAAGTGAAAGCTGTTGGTAAGAGATAACATTGCTACAAGTTTTGGGAAGTCAGGCAAAGTCATTAGATTTATGCAAGTTGAATTTCATCAATTTCGACCTTGTATGACTTTACAATCAAAAGTTGTATGCTTATACATTCAAATTCTCGGAAAATTTCAAGTGTAGGTGAAAGCTGTTGGTGAGCGAAAGCACTGCTACAAATTTTGGAATATCGAGCATTGTCATTGGACATTTGCAAGTTGACTTTCATCAATTATGACGTTGTATGACTTTACATTCAAAAGTTGTTTTGCTATGCATTCAAAATCTCGGAAAATTCCAAGTGTAGGTGAAAGCTGTTGGTCAGAGAAAGCACTGCTACAAATTTTGGGAAATCTGGCATTGTCATTGGACTTATGCAAGTTGAATTTCATCAATTTTGACCTTGTATGACTTTACATTCAAAAGTTGTTTTGCTATGCATTCAAAATCACGGAAAATTACAAGTGTAAGTGAAAGCTGTTGGTAAGAGATAACATTGCTACAAATTTTGGGAAGTCAGGCAAAGTCATTAGACTTATGCAAGTTGAATTTCATCAATTTCGACCTTGTATGACTTTACAATCAAAAGTTGTATGCTTATACGATCAAATTCTCGGAAAATTTCAAGTGTAGGTGAAAGCTGTTGGTCAGAGAAAGCACTGCTACAAATTTTGAGAAATCGGGCATCGTCCTTAGACTTATGCAAGTTGACTTTCATAAATTTTGACGTTGTATGACTTTACATTCAAAAGTTGTTTTGCTATGCATTCAAAATCTCGGAAAATTCCAAGTGTAGGTGAAAGCTGTTGGTCAGAGAAAGCACTGCTACAAATTTTGTGAAGTCAGGCAAAGTCGTTGGACTTATGCTATTTGAATTTCATCAATTTCGACCTTGTAGGACTTTACAATCAAAAGTTGTATGCTTATACATTCAAATTCTCGGAAAATTTCAAGTGTAGGTGAAAGCTGTGTGTTAGAGAAAGCACTGCTACAAATTTTGGAATATCGGGCATTGTCATTGGACATTTGCAAGTTGACTTTCATCAATTTTGACGTTGTATGACTTTACATTTAAAAGTTGTTTTGCTATGCATTCAAATTCTCTTAAAATTCCAAGTATAGGTGAAAGCTGTTGGTCAGGGAAAGCACTGCTACAAATTTTGGGAAATCTGGCATTGTCATTGGACTTATGCAAGTTGACTTTTATCAATTTTGACGTTGTATGGCTTTACATTCAAAAGTTGTTTTGCTATGCATTCAAATTCTCGTAAAATTCCAAGTATAAGTGAAAGCTGTTGGTCAGGGAAAGCACTGCTACAAATTTTGGGAAATCTGGCATTGTCATTGGACTTATGCAAGTTGAATTTCATCAATTTTGACCTTGTATGACTTTACAATCAAAAGTTGTATGGTTATACATTCAAATTCTCGGAAAATTTCAAGTGTAGGTGAAGGCTGTTGGTGAGAGAAAGCACTGCTACAAATTTTGGAATATCGAGCATTGTCATTGGACATTTGCAAGTTGACTTTCATCAATTTTGACGTTGTATGACTTTACATTCAAAAGTTGTTTTGCTATGCATTCAAAATCTCGGAAAATTACAAGTGTAAGTGAAAGCTGTTGGTAAGAGATAACATTGCTACAAATTTTGGGAAGTCAGGCAAAGTCATTGACTTATGCAAGTTGAATTTCATCAATTTCGACCTTGTATGACTTTACAATCAAAAGTTGTATGCTTATACATTCAAATTCTCGGAAAATTTCAAGTGTAGGTGAAAGCTGTTGGTGAGAGAAAGCACTGCTACAAATTTTGGAATATCGGGCATTGTCATTGGACATTTGCAAGTTGACTTTCATCAATTTTGCCCTTTTATGACTTTACAATCAAAAATTGTGTGGTTATACATTTAAAATCTAGGAAAATTCAAAGTGTAGGTGAAAGCTGTTGGTCAGAGAAAGCACTGCTACAAATTTTGTGAAGTCAGGCAAAGTGATTGGACATAAGCAAGTTGAATTTCATCAATTTCGACCTTGTATGACTTTACAATGAAAAGTTGTATGTTTATACATTCAAATTCTCGGAAAATTCCAATTGTAGGTGAAAGCTGTTGGTCAGAGAAAGCACTGCTACAAATTTTGTGAAGTCAGGCAAAGTCGTTGGACTTATGCTATTTGAATTTCATCAATTTCGACCTTGTATGACTTTACAATCAAAAGTTGTATGCTTATACATTCAAATTCTCGGAAAATTTCAAGTGTAGGTGAAAGCTGTTGGTGAGAGAAAGCACTGCTACAAATGTTGGAATATCGGGCATTGTCATTGGACATTTGCAAGTTGACTTTCATCAATTTTGCCCTTTTATGACTTTACAATCAAAAATTGTGTGGTTATACATTTAAAATCTAGGAAAATTCAAAGTGTAGGTGAAAGCTGTTGGTCAGAGAAAGCACTGCTACAAATTTTGTGAAGTCAGGCAAAGTGATTGGACATAAGCAAGTTGAATTTCATCAATTTCGACCTTGTATGACTTTACAATGAAAAGTTGTATGTTTATACATTCAAATTCTCGGAAAATTCCAATTGTAGGTGAAAGCTGTTGGTCAGAGAAAGCACTGCTACAAATTTTGTGAAGTCAGGCAAAGTCGTTGGACTTATGCTATTTGAATTTCATCAATTTCGACCTTGTATGACTTTACAATCAAAAGTTGTATGCTTATACATTCAAATTCTCGGAAAATTTCAAGTGTAGGTGAAAGCTGTTGGTGAGAGAAAGCACTGCTACAAATGTTGGAATATCGGGCATTGTCATTGGACATTTGCAAGTTGACTTTCATCAATTTTGCCCTTGTATGACTTTACATTTAAAAGTTGTTTTGCTATGCATTCAAATTCTCGTAAAATTCCAAGTATAGGTGAAAGCTGTTGGTCAGGGAAAGCACTGCTACAAATTTTGGGAAATCTGGCATTGTCATTGGACTTATGCAAGTTGAATTTCATCAATTTTGACCTTGTATGATTTTATAATCAAAAGTTGTATGGTTATACATTCAAATTCTCGGAAAATTTCAAGTGTAGGTGAAGGCTGTTGGTGAGAGAAAGCACTGCTACAAATTTTGGAATATCGGGCATTGTCATTGGACATTTGCAAGTTGACTTTCATCAATTTTGCCCTTGTATGACTTTACAATCAAAAGTTGTGTGGTTATACATTTAAAATCTAGGAAAATTCCAAGTGTAGGTGAAAGCTGTTGGTCAGAGAAAGCACTGCTACAAATTTTGTGAAGTCAGGCAAAGTGATTGGACATATGCAAGTTGAATTTCATCAATTTTGATCTTTTATGACTTTACATTCAATAGTTGTTTTGCTATGCATTCAAAATCTCGGAAAATTCCAAGTGTAGGTGAAAGCTGTTGGTCAGAGAAAGCACTGCTACAAATTTTGTGAAGTCAGGCAAAGTCATTGGACTTATGCATTATGACTTATGTCATTGGCCCCGTGGCTTTATTTATCGTATTTTGATATTTTTTACGTTATTTTATACCGTTTTTAAGGCAGTGGGCAGCAAACAACTTATTTTTGTCAATTACGCTGTTTATGAAGAGCCCCGTGGCTTTATTTATCGTATTTTGATATTTTTTACGTTATTTTATACCGTTTTTAAGGCAGTGGGCAGCAAACAACTTATTTTTGTCAATTACGCTGTTTATGAAGGGCCCCGTGGCTTGATTTATCGTATTTTGATATTTTTTACGTTATTTTATACCGTTTTTAAGGCAGTGGGCAGCAAACAACTTATTTTTGTCAATTACGCTGTTTATGAAGGGCCCCGTGGCTTGATTTATCGTATTTTGATATTTTTTACGTTATTTTATACCGTTTTTAAGGCAGTGGGCAGCAAACAACTTATTTTTGTCAATTACGCTGTTTATGAAAGGCCTCGTGACTTGATTTATCGTATTTTGATATTTTTTACTTTATTTTATACCGTTTTTGAGGCAGTGGGCAGCAAACAACTTATTTTTGTCAATTACGCTGTTAATGAATGGCCCGGTTGCTTGATTCGAGGTATTTTGATATTTTTTTGTATTTTATTCCTTTGTGTAAGCATTAGACAGTAAACAGGTTGTTTTTGTTTATTATGCCGTTTTTGAATGGGTAATAAGTTTCTTGGGATTATTAACGTCGTTTATGGATGACCCCTAAATAATTGTTTTTATTTTTAAATATTTTTAGAGGTTCTAACCTCTTGTGGTTGTGTTTTTATGAGAAAACAGCTAATCTTTGCTTTTTACGTTGTTTGTGTACGACCCCTTGACATTTGGGCGTTTATTTGGGCGTTACTAACGGCCCATAACAGCATTCAGTACTGATCGTCACGGCATACTTGGTTACAAATTTTTTACAGCCATAAAAGTTGGGAATGATTCGGTCCCACCTCTAACAGGTGGTTGGTACACTGTACCATGGTATAACTTTACGGACATCACTGGTTCTCAGTGAACCAGTGACTGACTGTATCTATATGGACAATGGTTTTTTCTTATGGTTATACTAAAATATTATTTAACTAATTGATTGATAAGTGTCAATATGTAAGTTTTGTCCTAGAACTAGAGATCAGATGATCATTTCATGTCCCAGAACTCTAAGATAATGTGAACTTTTGTCCTACTTCCCTTTGAATGTATGATTTTGTGTCAGTTCCAGACGCCCTAATTATGTAATTACACTCTGGCAACTAACCGTTTTGTTCTATGTATGAAGCGAAGGTCGATCTCTATCTAAACGTTGGAAGTAACTGTGTCAATGCTCAGGTTATAAATACCTGTGACTTACCTGTAATCTGTGTACACTTCTCTCTTGTCCTTAGGTGACTACACTTCTATGTATTGTGAATAAATTCTCTGCAAACTTAAACGTTCATTTTCTCCAGTCTCAATTTCCCAATCCAGTTAGCTCAGCTTAGCACTTTACAATTTTACCATCCTAATTGCGGAAACTTTTAGATTATTCCTAACGATTTTTGAACTTTGTGTTGAGAACACATAGCTAGGTTATAGCTTTTCTCATCTGGCGTAACTGGTTAGGACTAATTAATCGTTTTTAAAAAAAGTTTCCACAAGTTTCTACAAAAGTGCAAAACTGGAGAAGATGCCTACTCTTGCTGAAATTGACCAGCATCTCGTCCTCCTCCGAACGCAGCGGACTCCTGCTCGTCAAGAACTCAACCAGACGATTACTGTGTTGGAAAACGAGATTGAAAAGGCAGAACCCTGCTAGATGTTGCTGGACGGAATGTGGAGTAACATCGAGCGGAAGGGAGCCAACATCTCTAATCTCGATGCCCAAATAATGGCAACCCTCTGTGACAGAGTTCTCGTCCCGGTAGCCACCGATGCGGAAGACGTTGCAGACGAACACGCTGGAGCCGAGGCCATCCAAGACCGTCTGGTGATCCTGCGTCCAGCTGTGGAAACCATTCTGGCCAAGGACGAAACCGTTTACGAGAGCGGAAGAAGTACCGTCAGCAGCAACCATGTTTTCTGGTGATACGAAGGACTGGCTGGGATTCTGGGGACAATTCGAGAAAATCGACACTGATCCAGTCATGAATGCTGCCGACAAGTTCCAGTATTTGCTGCAAGCTGTCGAGAAGAAGTCAAGAGCTGCTGAACTCGTCGCAAGAGTCCCACCTAGTGCGGGCTGATACCCGAAAGCTATCGAGAGTCTTCGGAGTCGTATCGGGAGGGAAGACATCCTGGTAAATTTCCTCCAATGGGAGGGCCAGCTGGACCGTGAGAAAATTCATCTTGACAACTCACCAGACGACTCGACTGGTACAATATATCGGCAAACTTATTTAGCATTTTTTAGTAGACCTGGTGTTACTTTTATTGTCCCCTAGATTTCTTTCTACCAGTTTGCACACCTTTTTTGTAGAATTAAATAGCAGTTGTGTTAACATAACAACTTAATGGAAATACCGATTATTTTTTTGAAATTGTTTTTGTTGTTGTGATGGGTGGCCTTGTGGCCTACTGAAATTCTCTTGACTGCTAGGTTTGCCCTGCTTAGCTGGGTTCATTAGTATGTACTAATTATTTATGTAAAGTACAATCTAGCCTTTGGAAAATAATGATTTAAATTAACAATTCAACTGGTATTTAAACATATGAATTATGTAAGTTGCCATAATTGAAAAAGTTTATGACGTTTTAAATTATTTGCATAGAATGTAGAATACACAAGCGAAATAATATTTTTTCGAAAAAAATAACGCTTTGTGCAGTAACATGTACTACCAGATCTCGCGTGACTGCGATGTAAACGGTCAATTCACTGTGGCGTGGTATAGCTAACTCTCTATTCATATAAACATAAGTACAGAACATTTACAGTGCATTGTACAGTGCAAGTACATTTAAAGTAAAACGTCAGCTATAAAGACTATAAATTTTTAATAAGGTTCCTTTCAAATGTTTGTTAATTGTTACCCATTATTACTGCCCTTCAAACATAAAATTTAAGCTTCAGCTTAAAATTTAAAACGTGTACTGAACTGAAAGCAAATTTCCATTACTATTTCGTTTCTGGACAAGTTCTCCGTACATAATATTTCGGTGTGTGATTAATAAAAGTGGCAAAGGTTGTTCATTTAATATCAAAAATGAGATATATTGGTACTTTGATTGTTCAAATGCAGCTATATTTTGTGTTGTTCCAAAATAAAAATATATTTTGTCTACGGGATTGATTCTTTAAAAGGAGACCATCATAAATTGGACAAATTATTAAGCCAAATAAATGCATTAATGCAATGCACTGTACGAACAGCATCGGAAAATTTAATAATTGGAAATGATCGCCTCCATGGTAGCAATTGTTACCACAATTCTCTCGTTTGGACAAGTCACTGTTTCCCTTCCAAGTTCGGACTAAATGATAAACTGATCTTAGCAAGTGATTTACGACTGAATTTTACTAAGTTTAACGCTTTACATTATGTGAAGCTACAAAAGATTGAAACATCCGTTTTTATTATCATTTATTCATCCGAATCAAATTTAAGCAACAATCTACCAGTTTTTCGATCCAATTTTCTGCATGGATTTCTGATATTTCCAGCCAAAATGTTCAAACTTTGTGCTTATTGCATCCCGTACCTTCGACAATCATTTTGGAAACTAGTGGAGGGAAATAGTGATATGGAAACACTAAATAGGATCAATTCCAATATTCGAGTACATTATGGCCCGGTTTATAATCCAGGAATGTGGCCCAGTTTTCTGCTTCCATATTTGCAGTCTCCAGGAAAAGAATTTTTCAAAGTGTATCAGCTTCCAATATTGAATTTTGTGTTAAAAATTATGGGTGAAAACATAAATGCAAGTGTGGAATACACATTTGACCTATTTAAGGCAGATCTGGTCATATCAAGACTCCTACTGCAAAACTTAATGGGAGGTCTGAATTATTATTCAATCATTGTCAGTTCGACTGCAGATATTGAATTTATATCCAGTACATTGAATCAGCCCAATTGGCACGATTTGGTAGACCCTATTGGAATTCTGATTTTAGGACTAACTGTGTCTACAATTGTGATCTTGTCTTTTATAATGTGGTTTCTGTCAAAATTGGACATGAAAGATACAAAACCTAAAAACAAAAATCTGCTATTGAATTTCTTTTGGCGTATTTTTCGTCCCTTAATTTGGCAACCTGGTGAAAATTCCTGGGGTATTTCTGGATCAAGGTCCTGGTTCAGAATTATTCTTGCAACGTGGTTATTGTTTTGTATTCTGATCTCCGAGACATACAAAGGCACATTGACCGGAATACTCATAGATCCTCCTCCGAAAAGATTTTTCTCAACTTTTTCAGATCTAGTGGATCCAAATGTAAAATTAACAACTGGTTATACTGCAGTAGAAGTACAAAGTAACTACTTCGCCGGAATATTCAAGGGACTTTCTTTGGCAAATACATCAAATAGGGAGGTTTACAAAACGATATCTGATAAAATTGAAGAATCTGTTGGGAGAACTGAAATATGGGGCATTTATGTTGATATAATGTACGATGAGAAAGTCTACATTCAGCGAAAAATGAATATCTTGCTAATGAAAAGATTTATTGAGCGGCTCCACTCTCAAAACAGTTTTTTAGTTTCATCAGATACTGTCTCCATGTAACCAGCAATCCTTATTAAGAAAGATTGCTTTCATTCAAGAATTAGCTTTGTGCTGAAACAATTGTCCGCATCAGGGATTTGGCAATGGTTGGATATGTACAGACAATACGTTGGATTCATCAATCTTAAAAAACTTTTTTCTATGGAATATCCAATTCCCGAAAGAATTGCCGGTTCAATTCTTCTTTCGTACAGAAACTTCAATTCCCATGAACCAACTAAAATCCATACTGGACACCTTTTTCCACCATTCATTCTTTTTGCAGTTGGATTATGTCTAGGTTTAGCAATATTTATAGTTGAATCAATTCCATTTCTGTATCACAAGATTACCAAAACCAAGAAAATATAGAATAAGGCTTAAAAAATAATGAGAATAAATAATAAAGTCACGTTTATCTGACAATGAGCACACATATAGTGTAGTTTCTATAGTTAACATCGAACAAATTATAGACTTTTTCTAGACTGTACATAATTTTCTCTTACTTTGGTAATCAAAAAGTGCATTTATAGTTGTATTTAATGTATTGTACTTGAATGTATTGTTGTACAAAATGTTTTGAACAAATTTTATTTGTATGACATGCTAATTACCTCATATTTATAAATGTTTAAAATGCTTCGCCTGAACCGATACTTTTCTAGCCCACGCAGGAAAATAACACTACTATAGTATAATCGTGTTGTTCGAGTTGCGCGATGAAATTCGGTATGTCTTATGTATGTCGGTATGTATCTATGTGTTCATAAAGCATTTCATGCATTCTGTATTGAACTATTTTCAGTTTTCAGTGAGTCAAGGTTCCTATGATATCATGAACGGGAAAATTTTAAATTTGGCCATTTACATTGAAATTTGTCCTAGAATACTTACTGGCTTTATTACCCAGGACCTAGGTCCTGTGACCGGCTAGTACTGTAGATTTTGCTTGTAGAAAAATATTCACAAAATTAACAAAAAGAAAAAGTGAAACTTTAAATTTAAAATTTTCTATTCTAAAGTTTCTACTAGCCTAAACATTATTATTATAGGCGAATATTGTAATGTACAAAAGACTTATAATAAAGCACATTAAATTTAGTTTTTTGTTGTAGAAATATTTTTAGTGGTTGTATGACAATTCTACAGTCTATAGTCTACATAATGTTTAATGTTTAGGGTAATTCCTAATGTCATATAAATCGGAGAAGAGCACTCAATATTTTGTCTTAAATATTACGACACTACATTCTAGGAATGATTACAAGTAAACAGTTTCTGTTTCACTACCTTTAAAGGCATCGCTTCAAAATATTATATTCCATATAATATATTCAATATATCTAAATGGAAACATGTATAGATATAGTAGCTACTTATAAATAATTGTAGATTTAGTGCTTCTTATCTTTCATGCATACTGTGGGCATACTACAATGAAATGTTTGGATTGGATTTAGGATAAATGTCGCCTTTTGATTACACAAGAGGTATATATTATTGCCATAGAATGTATTGATATAACTGAACAAAAGCCCCGGATTATCCTTGTAAATGCTGTTATTGAAATGATGTATGATTTTTACATAATGTAAGTACTTATTGTAAGCTATTTTATCCAGACATTTAGACTGCCATACCATCCACAACCATACCCTTGTTTTTCATTAGGAAAGATATAAAATGCTAAAACAATAAGTAGATATATAGTTATCATCGACCATTATTGCAAAAATATTGGCAAGTTTAAAACTTTGAGAGAAGATCAAAAGAAAGTTGTCTTGTTAGGAAAAGCCCTGCTGAGAAAAGTTCCTTTAGGAACTTTAAAATTCATGCACAGGTACATTAAAAATATTCACTCAACATAAAAAATTGTCTTGCGTCATATTCACAAACTGGGAATCTGAAACAGCCAGGATTGTATAAACAGCATGAATACGATTTATAAGTTTTAAAGTAATAAAATATTCTGCACAATGGCTTTTAGCCATTATATAAGTCGATAACTTTCTGTCTTTGCTTGCGTAAGTCGGCGATGTCTACCAAAATCCAATTGCAATAAGATAATTAAAAATATATCAGTTTATGTTGGCTTTAGATCCAAAGCCATGCTGCATGACTAAGAAAGAAAGTATAGACATAGAAAAATGGAATTCGTTCCATGTAATGGATATATACCTAAATGATATAATATTCTAATGGACAGTGTTGGTAGGCTAGACTTGTTTTTCCTGTATACCCGTCATTCTAAGTATGAAGCTACCTAATACATTTTCTCAGTAAAAGTTCTTATATAAATTGAAGTTGTCCACTTAGATTGGATTTGTGTATAGGTCTTAAAGCTTTTGCCAAATCTCAAATTATATTATAATAATCAATAATGGTGTAAGCTCACGTAATACAATGGGCGTCGAGTGCAAGTCATTTAAAGTCATACCGAGCCACAAACATTTCCACATTTGCAAGCGTAGAAACTATAAATTTGTTCTGCTGGTATGTTCAGGATATTACTCGCAATAAACTGAAATTTTACAAAAATATAATCCTAATTAATTACAGTTGGGTATCAATGCTAGTGAACTCGATGCGACATAAAGGGCAGTCTTACGGGTAGTTTTATGAGAAATATATTTTATTATCATGATGACTCCACAGCTCAAATGCTAGTGATGGTGAATGGTGAATAGTAAATTGTTATATTCAGAAAAGTAACCATAGGACGGCCGTTTATTTCGAGTTCACTAGCAATGAGGCCCGACTGTAATTAATTTTTGTAATTAAAAATGTTACCAGAAATAAGAGTTACATAATCAAATAAATCATATTAAGCTTTTAGTGTCAGAAACAACTAAAAATGAGTACAGGGTTAATGAGATTAGCAATCCACCAACATTTTGCAATTTGTGATTTATTTGGGCAAGGTCCTTTTAAGCACATCAAAAAAACCAATCAGTTAGAAATTGTGAAAAGTAAATACAGGATATATTCATGGCACATTTTAAACTTTTTTAGTTTCTTGTTACTCGTTTACGGGATAGCCTGTCTCCTTGCACAAATATTTTTATCTCCCACACCCTACGGAGTTGTATTTACCATTTTTATGATTTTGATGGTGTTCTTAACTGCTACCACTGTGTTACTAAATATTCAACAAATCTACATTTCCTTGGAGGACACCGTCTACACATACAATTCACTTTCACATTTTGACAGAAAGATTTCAAGTAAGTCTTATAATGTTTTAAATTACACTTTAATTGTAAATTCAATGTAAATTGTAAATTGGATTGACATTTTTTGTTTTAGAGTATTTTAATGAGGACTTGCAAGAAAGAAATAATCGTCTTGATGTCCTGGGAATGTTCTTCTGTTGCAGTACCCCTAATTATGTAGCTATGGCTTTTGTAGTGCCGTCAGTAGTTTTTTTGGTTGAAGAACATCCATTCTTGCCCCTATTTCATGTATTTGCACTTAACGTTAAAGACTATCTTATTATAATCAAATTATTATTAGCAATTATTATTTTAGTTATTACCCTGCACTGTTTCTTATCCATATGTTGGATTTTTAACTACACAGGAATGTCTTATCTGTCGGTTATTACCCTGACTGATTTACTGCTTGTTGATCCGAACAAACCGAGAAAAAAGAAACTCAATGTACATTCCTTAATTAATCTGTACCCAATGTTCTATATCACAAATGTAATTGGGAATAGAATGATGCAAATCATAGGACCCGTCCTAATGTCTGCCACACAAATTGTTCATTTGCTTACTATTTTCGGCACAGTTCGTTTTTATTCTGTGATAGAAATGCCCTTGTTCTCAATTATGCCCTTCCTTTGCTGTGTAACTTTTGTAATGGAGTATAACAGTCTCACGAAAGGAGCTATCATCAATGCAAGTTCTATGGAGCTAAAAAGATATTGGACCGGAGATCCAAGGGGAAGTGGCTTGACTCGAAGAATAATTCGATCTTTCCGTCCCATGAGAAATGAAATCGGACCATTTTTCTACTTGGGGAGAGAAACATACGGCACATTTATGGACTGTCTCTTAAATAACGCCGTGGAGCTACTATTGAGTATCCCCTGATTAATCATAATTCATTTTTTAAGAGAGGCTTTGATTTTAATGCTTTTCCAGAATAAAGTTTCATGCACATTAGGACTCCATTGCAAAATAAAAATGTATAACAATAAGTCTATTCTATTGCTAATGCTGACAATGTTTAAAAGTGGCAGCTCAATTTATTTCAAAAGAAATTTTGAAACGGGCGTTAAATTTGCTATAATTGTGTGAGATGTACATTATATAATGAAAAATGTTGGCGTTTTTTGTTCTTCTGATATAGACATTTTGTTCAGCTTTTGTAAGGAGTGAAAGTACAATTACTGCCGAGACGAATTTAGGGGTTACCGAAGGCCTCGTTCACAATTTAAATGTAATAATATGTAATGTATCAACTATTGACATCTTGATTATATATATTTCGGTCAGAGACAAACCAGTGGTATCGGAGAAAAAACTTGTGCACTCTTGATTTATTATTATATAATGAATAATAACTGCCAATAATCACATTGGTGGACAATGTAAAAACGTAAAGTTCATTAAACAAATAATATGAGCAGACAATCTAAACATTGATTTGGTAAGTAATAATTAATCGATGAATAGTAGATTTTAAAAGGCTAATATATTGGTTTTAGGTTTACCTTTTGCATGTTTTTCCTTTGCTTACCTAATACAATATTTTGGAATTAAAAGTTGAATACTGCCGTCAAAACTATATACACTGTATATTCTGAAGTAGCGTGACAGTAACACAGTGTGCTATATAGACAAAGTCTAAAAGCGACAATAATACCTTGAGCTACTTTGATTTTCTAAGTAAAAGTAATTTCCACAAAAACAACGAAGAAAACTGATAACAAAATTTACTGTAATTCCATCCTATCCAACCAAATATAAACCAGTATTACATAAATTACAACTTATAGGAAATACAGAGTATTCTCAATGCCATTTTTATCCCTTAAGTTTGGTCAAAGTCCATAAATGTTTTCAAAAGTTACCATGTTATGTTAACTAATCGAGGGACTGCGCGATGATATAAGTTTACATCCTCAGGCGAGCAAATTTGGACTATTATTAGTTCAACTAAATTATTTACAAATAATACTACTACAGAAAATCCTTGTCCTTCGACCTATTCAATTAACATTGACACAATATTTGATAATACTGGTAATTATTGTATTTTATTAAACATTAAATGAGTAAAATAATCAGATGGATATCGATAGGTAAAGTTGGGAACTAGCCACTGTTGTTTTCTTCATCCACCTTCAGAATATTATTAGCTGCAAGAGAATTGTTCAAGTCAAAAAATTAGAACTATTATACCTGTGAGGACTGAGGACAGTAAATTATTACTTTCGAAAATCAATTATTTAAAAAAATAAATTTTGAAACCAACACAATGCAATTGGAAATAAATCATTTACCCAATGTATTTCAATACAAATAAGTTCAAACATTTGATTTTTTTGCTTTAAAAATTTTAATGTTTACTCCTCTGAAACTTCTCAGATTTCATGGCGGACTATCAACTTTTGGTTGAAATAAATTGAGTATGTTTTATTTATTAAATATCGTCTAATTGAACGACGAGTCCTTTGCCACTGGAAATACACGATGACGATTTACAACTTTAGACTTTTTGTGACCAATATTAATTTTCTTTAAAATCTCTATAACGTGTATTTGCAAAGTCAATCTATAATGCCACAATCTTTCTAGGAGCAGAGTAATAAATGAGCCAAGTAAGAAGTATCCACAAACGAAGAAAATGGTATGAATCTTCATTGAAAGACTTATCGACCTACTCCGAGACTCTTCATACTTCAATTTGGTATAGGATAGTTTGTACTCCAATAGTTCTTCGAAATCGTATTGTTGTTTAAAATATTTTAAGAACCCTTTTTCTTGCATGACATAAAAATACGATTGGAATCGATAACGGTAGCAATCTTTGAATTCATAAGATATTGGCTCAACGAGATCCGTTTCTTTTACTGCCATGCAAACTCCATCTGAAGATATTGTGGATCTTATTAAGTGCAGGATGTATTCACTCTCGATTTTGTCTATTATGACGAACAATTTTAATGAAAATTTGGTTAACAATTTCCAAGTCAAATCCTGGTAATCCATTTTCAAGTCATTTGGTGATGCATCGGTTTGCCAATCGAATCTATGGATACTTTTGTTATATCTATCCAGAATTTTATATTTCTCAAAAAATTCGAGTCTCTGGTCGTCAAGACTCCGTCTTGTGTCTTTTTCTAACAGCAACTTGTATCCATTTTCGACAAGATCTTTCAAGTCCACAAATTGTTTTTTGTCGGGTGGTGCAATAATCTCGCTTGTTATCCAAGTTTCATATTGAGTGGCAATTATAAACCCCATTGACACAATTACCAAGTACAAACTATTTCTCCTTTTATAAGAAACTTCCTGATTCAATAAAACAGATATGGTGGACACGAAGATATACTCCAATTTCTTATATAAGGTAGTAACTCTTAGGCCCAAGACATAAAATGAAATTGGAAATAGAGAGAATATCAGCCACCAGGAATAATCATCAAATGTATTTTGGATCAGAACTGTCAAAGGAGTATCGATGAAAAGAGGATTGGCTTCGCAGTAATACGGAATCTTTTCCTCAAAATATTCAATGAAAAAGGTTTCATACCAT
Source organism: Tomocerus qinae (assembly GCA_020055645.1). NCBI lineage: Eukaryota > Metazoa > Arthropoda > Collembola > Entomobryomorpha > Tomoceridae > Tomocerus > Tomocerus qinae. The sequence goes on along the minus strand of CM034546.1, from coordinate 11,252,360 downwards.
TGGATATTATAAGGCTCCACATTACTTCCATACATTTCAATAACTCCACATCGTTGATGTTTTTCATTTAAACTTTTCGAAATCTCTGCATAAATAGCAGTGAAGTTCAATCTTTCAGCCATTAATTCAACAGCTCTCACTGCATTTCGGCAATTATATTGAATCTTCGCTGTTGTGTAGATTGGTTTCCTGCATTTTGGCAGTTGGCTGCTACCATCGAATTCCAAGTTGCCATAAAGATTACCAACTTTAATTCCATGAAGATTTCCATTCAATGTATTCCAAATCCTTTCCCACACTTCTTCGGTCTTTGAAATTTCAATCTGACGAAATTCTGGGAACCTAGTGGTAGGATTGTAGAGAATTGTCGCGTAAACCGAATATTTATTTCCCTTCTCCATTGCCAATATAAAGAGTGGAGCTACCAAATCTTGAATGAGTCTTGATTGCCATTCTGGATTCATTGTTTTCAATTCATCTTTAATGACAATTATGAATCTTGAATTAAATCGATTTATTTCTTTTCCAAAAACTTGAGGCAAATCACTTAAACCAGGGTCTGGCTCCATTAGAATATTTACATTGCACATGTTTCTTGACAAATCCCGAGGAATTTTTTTCATCACGCCCGAAAATCGTTTTATTATAATTTGATGTTGCTAAAGTCCATGGTTGGCCATTTTGATTCCACAGTATAAATTATGTCTGCCACCCGGATTGATGATAAGTGACCATGTTAAAATCACAATTACTATAAAATGATAAATTTCGAAAGCAATGAACATTGTTGTTAACAATAGAAAATAATAAAAATTGAATAAATTGATAAATACAATGCATGTTAGTAAGAAAGTGTATATTATATTTTACTCAGTCCAGGGCGCAGTAAATAAGGGCAAGAAAAATACTTAGTATGTAATAGGGAATACATACGTATTTAGGACAGTTTGAAGCTATTCTGTATAGAACTGACAATGGCAAACATAGTCTGACGCGGCAAACACTATAGACTACGTATAAAAACAATATAAATAATGAAGTCAGCTTGAGCAGTCGAAAGTCGTGCTCGATGCTGGGCTATTTATTACAACAGTAAGAGACAAAATGGTAAGAATGAATTTGAAAATTTTATCAGATTAAGAAGCAAGTTTCAAAGCTTTCGTTTGGTTTGCGTAGGACTAAAAAAAGACATTATCACATTCATTATTGAGGTCCAAAATAGGTCATAGTGATAAAGTTGGATAATAAAGTTTATTTAAGTTGCGGTGTATTATTTTTAGGATCAAAGTTCGCTTTCATAAAGCCATTCGTAACTATGAACTACAATTTCAACTTTTTAATTCATCATCCGCCCTACATTTTCCGAGAAACAGTACCGTCATAATCACAAATTGAAAATTAATTTTTTCCATTAAAAATGTTTTGCCTATATAGTAATTTCAAAACATATTGTAATAGAACCTTTAAAAGATCAGTGATATATTGCGCCAATCTGCCAAATTCTCAACCTCTTTACGCTGATGTATGAGCTTTCTATGTTATTATAGACTATGTTTTCCTTCAAAGTGTGATTCAATATTCATGATTTACAAGAGTCTTTGAACACTGTGTACTGAGAATCGAAGACGTCAGTCTGTCCAACTTAGTATATATCTATCTTAGCTTCATATATTACAATACAACTACATGTATCTCCCGTATACAAATACTTAACATGTTTGTTGCGCATTTCGTTTGTGCCTAGATCATCCACGATCAGTATTCTAGTACCGGGAAGTTGTGCCGTTTCAGTACCTGCACAAATACCAAATGTATCAGAAAATATTTAATACTAGCCGGTCAGAGGACCTATAGGCACCCTCCATTCTTTTGCTCATGCGTGGCGCGTAAGTAAATGACCAAAGCCACGCCGGGGCGTAGGAAGCTGTATTTTAAAGCACACTTAATGCTAAAAAATTAATTCTGGTCAACATATGAACATTTTGAAGATATTTTTGTTCCTACAATGATTGCAATAACGAGCCAGTATTTTTAAAAAACATTTCATATTTTTATGATTTAAAACATGGAAGATAGCATTTTTCATGCTCAAGCTGGCGAAGAGTAGGGCCGCCCCAACGTGTGTTTTGTAGTATATACATTGCGCGCTTTTTGTGGCTCACACTCGCAATAAGGTTTCAGAATAGAGGATCCCTATAGGCCCTTGTATAAACAAAGCTAGTGTATACTCCGGGGGCAATATTGTACGATGAGAAGAAAGAATTTCAGATGGATGGCTTTGTCTAATTGAACTTTTCATGGTTTCTCATTTAGTGGGTCGGCGTCCGAGGTAGAGATATTACATTGATAGGTATAGGGACTTTTGTTTTAGAAAACTGAAATTTCAGCAATGTAAATGGCAAAATTTTAAAATTTCCCGGAAATGAAATAACGGGAACCTTAAGCAAAACGAAAGCTGGAATTATTTGCATACAGAGCGGATGAACTGCTTTCTTACAATGAAATATGCGGACTTGTTGGGGTTTACCACTATTAAGCAACGTTTAAGATTGGGTTCTGCTTAGCTGCGTTATCAGAGCGACAAATTAACACACGATGATATAATTAGGTGATACTAATATACTATATCAGTCTTGAAAAGCGTAATAATATGGTCAGTGGCCAGCAACACGGTACTAAAAACTGTTACTGTTTGTTTGAGAGAAAGTTTATAATTTTTAATTATAAAGGGATTTTAACGCAAACCAACATTAACGTCATTTCCATTATCTTTTTGATGTATTGCAGTGTTATTTAACCTTGATGAACGATGAAGGCGTTTTAAACAGTTACATTAACTTACATTTCCCTTACTTGGTTTTGCTTTTATTGCTATTACATAAATATCTTTTTTCGTAAAAATTGAGGTTAATGCTTGACCTAGACACACTTATATTATACGAAAGTAAAAATTTAAAGCTCATTAAGCAGTCATGCGTTTATGTTGTAGGCAAAATTTCTAAACATGTATTTGTTTGAGAGTTAGTAATAAATTGTGATTATCAATAATATACTTACAATTACAGTCATGTCATTTCGATAAATTAAGTATTATTTTGTTTTAGGGCTATTATTAGGAAATGACATGGTAGAAGCGGAATGAAGTATATTGTGGCATTATGGATATAGGATATTCGGTAAAAACGCCTAAAACGAAAATCCAAATTTACCTGTGTAGATTATGCAAATGTCGATGTATATAATGCAACGACAAATGAGAAAATGAAGAAGACTACTATGAACAAGCACGTATCCAGTAGGGGGGCGGGGGGGGCGCAGCGCCCCCCCTAAATCTGAGAAAAAGAGAGAATTTTTTCCAAAAATTGCAAAAATTTTTCGCGCTTCGCGCGAATATGTCTTATTTTTGACATTATTTTTGGTTCCGCCCCTCCTTGACCAAATTTCTAGATACGTGCCTGACTATGAAAATAAGTAGGCGTGTTATCTCAGCAATCAGAATACCAATTTTCAACAAAATGATTTTTTCCCCGGGCACATGCTTTACTCTCTTCTGTCAAGTTCAGTCAATCAAATTATTTGTTGATAATAATAACATTGCTGTATCAAATTAGTGAAATAAATATATCACATAATCATATCGACATCAGACAGTACTGTTGGGATTTGGTCACTGTTGTTTTCTTTATCCGCCTTCAAAATACTGTTAGCTGTAAGAAAAAAGAATGTTCAAATCCAAAAATTAGAACTATTACATGCCACAAAAAATAAAAAGTTATTTCAAGTTGAAATATAAAATATTGAAAATTAATAAAACAAAAATTTTGAAACTAGAACAAGCAACGCGATGATAAATAAACCATCTACTTAATGTATTTCAACAAGGCCAAATTTTTGAATTGGCGATTTTGAAAGTAACACTACTTATTTCCTTCGATAATGACAATTTTGCCAGAATGTGAACATGCACATAACCAGATACTTGGTCAAGGGAGCGCAACCAAAAATTATGTTAAAAATAGGACATATTCGCTCGAATATTTTGGCCTTTTTTGGAAAATGATCTCCTTTTCTCAAATTTAGAAGGGGCGCTGCGCACACCCCTCCCCCGCCTCCTACTGGATACGTTCTTGAATGTGAATATATGTATTGATGGTTTATTAAATAAATATCTTACGTAATTCAAAGATGTCATCCATTGAAACTGGAAATACACGGTCTGAACTTTTAGTAGCCTTTTTGTGACCAATTTTAATTTTATTAAAAATCTCTAAAACGTATACTTTCAAATTCAATCTGTGATGCCACAATCTTTCTAGGAGCAGAGTAATAAATGAGCCAAGTAAGAAGTATCCACAGACGAAGAAAATGGTATGAATCTTCATTGAAAGACTTATCGCCACACTCCGAGACTCTTCATACTTCAGTTTTGTATAGAGTAGTTTGTACTCTAATTGAAATTCGAAATCGAATTGTTGTCTAAAATATGTCAAGAACCCTCTTTCTCGCATGGCCTGAAAATACGATTGGAATTTATGACGGTAACAATCTGTGAATTCATACGATATCGGAATCTGTTTCTTTTACTGTCATGCAAAATCCATCTGAAGAAATTTCAAATGGTATTAAGGGCGCGATGTATTTACTCTCCATTTTGTCCTTGACGATAAATAGTTTTAATGAAAAGTCGGTCAGCAACTTCCATATAACCATCTGTTCATCTATGTTATTGTTATTGGATGATGCAACAATCACTTCCCAATCGAATATGTAGATACTTGTATTATATCTATCTAGAATTTTATATTTCTCAAAAAATTCCGGTCTCTGGTCTTCTATAAGATTTCTTTCGTCTTTCTGCAACAACAACTTATACCCATTTTGCACGAGATCTTTAAAGTCAACAAATTGCTTTCTGTCTGGCGGTGCGATAATCTCGCTTGTTATCCACGTATCATATTGAATAGCAATTATAAATCCCATCGATACAATTATCAAGTACATAATATTCCTTCCTTTATTAGAAACATCCTGATTTAAAAGGACGGCTATTGTAGATACAAGTATAAACTCGGCTTTCTTGTATAAGGTAGAAACTCTTAAGCCCAAAATATAAAATGAAATCGGGAATAGAGAGAATATCAGCCACCATCAATAATCATCAAATGTATTTTGAATCAGAACTGCCAAAGGAGTGTCAAAGAATCGAAGATTGGCTTCACAGTAATATGGAATCAAGTCCATAAAATATTCAACGAAAAGAGTGTCGCGCCATCGTATGTTATAAGTCTCTATTTGATATCCATACATATAGATCTTTCCACATCGCATATGGTTTTTATTTAAATGTGCCCACCTCTTTGCATATACGACAGTGAAGTTCAATCTTTTAGCCATCAATTCAACAGCTCTTATTGCATTTTCACATCTATAATATTTAATCTTCGTTGTTATGTAGATTGGTTTTCTACATTTTGGCAGTTGTTTGAAATTATCAAACCACAAGTTGTAGTACATGCCACCAATTTGAATTCCATGAAGATTTCCATTTAATGTATTCCAAATTCTTTCCCATATTTCTTCCGAGCTGCCAATCTCAAGATGATGAAGAACTGGTCCCCTTATTATAGGATTATAGAGACTTGTTGTGTAAACTGAATATATGTTCTCCACTTTCATTGCCAATATAAAGAGTGGAGACACTAAATTACGAATCATCCTAGAATGCCAAACTGAATTCATAGTTTTCAATTCATCTTTAATGACGATTATAAATCTTGAATTGAGTCGATTTATTTCTTTTCCAAAAGGTATAACCAGACTTTTTAAATCAGGGTATGGCTCCATTAGAATATTCACACTGCACAAGTTTCTTGACAGATCTCGAGGGTTTTTCTCATGGCGACCGAAACGCGTTTTGCTATAATTTGATGTTGCTAAGGTCCAGGGTTGGCCATTTTGGTTTGACAACATAAATTTTGTCTGCCACCGGGATTGATTGAAAGTGATCATGTTGTAATCGCAATTACTGAAATATAACTTTCGAAAACAGTGGACATGATTGATAATGATAAGAAACAAAAAAATTGAATAAATGGATAGATAGAATACATTTTGATACCCACAATGTTAAATTATATCTAATATGGTCAGATGACTATCGATGTCTTAAAATTAAAAAATTGTACCGAATAAAAAACGGGGATATAAAATTAAAAAATAGTATCGAATAAAAAACGGGGATTTGTGTATGCTAAATTTAAACTAATGTCTTCTCTGTGAGAAATTGGTTTCATTTTTATATAAATTTAAGCAGTATATTTAAGCCACTCAGAAGCTATTATATATACCTTACAAAAGCAAACAGAGGCAAACAGGAAACATTATTCGTTATGAATAAATAATGCATAACGATGTCAGCATAAGCAGTTCTATATATGTCTTGGTCAATGCTCGGCTATTTATTATTACAGCGAATATAAAAATGGTAAAAATTGACTTTAATGGAATGATAGAGCAATAATTGAAATAATTGAAACTCTCTTTTGGTTTAGTTTAGTATCAAGAAAACAAATAATACATTGTACATTAAGTTAATTTTACCTAGAAAATAATTATTGTACAATATTAGATTAACAGACGGTTCTCTTGCATTGCATGAAGACATTAATCGTTACTACAATTTGAAGTTTTTAGTTCTTTCTAAATTCGCCTGGAAACGGTACCACTATAGTCCCTAATTTAAAATTGATATAAAAGTTCCTAAATGGTCGTAAAATTCCTGTCAAAAATCCAATTTTTCTTATTTAAACAGATTTTATACTCTAGTTTATTTAAATAGTTCCTCTAAAAATATTTCATCGATCATTAGAACTACCATTATTGAGACTTGAAATAACCACTGGGAGAAATAGCTAGCACCAATCTGCCCAACCTGAAATATATTTAGGCCGTGCTACCTATATCATATATAGTCAATGTGTTTGCGGTAATCAGTGAAATCAGCCATTAAGCTCATTGCCTAGGCAATAAGCTTAATACCTAGGCAATAAGACGCCTTCGTTACGCGGGTAGTAGAGGAAATTGAGTATGCATCAGAAATTTTTCTTCAAAACTATCAGTTTGTCGGCATATGAGATAATGTATTTTATATGAAATACTTGTATATGTTCTGAATTATTGTACACTGTTCTCTATCTATCTATCTATCTAAGACGCCTAGATGCCTAGACGGGTAATATAAGAGGTTAGAGAGTCAACGCAGGCGCTCCCAAATATGAAACATAATATAATATTCGTGACATGGTGATGACGAGGTGATGACGTAAATGGGAATTGGTTAATGACGATAGCACTCCTCATAATTCATTGGGCAGGCCTGATGATGGATAAAGACGACAATTTTTGACAATTGAGGAACGGATTGTCGCTGAGGTTGCATAGATTACCACGATGCAGCTATTTAACGCTTGACTAACTGGGAATAGAGTAAAATGGAGGAGGTGCTAATTTAGAGCATTTATAAAATTTATGAAATTAAAATACATTTATGCAAAAATCCGATACGGTCTTAAATGAGTACCTTGTACATTTACATTTTACATAAACATACATCGACTGTGCATATTAGTCTTAAGTTTTTGTTGCTTTTATTGCCATCCAAGCAGGCAACATAACCAGGTATTAAGCTTAATGCAGAGTAAAATTCAGGCATTATCCTTAATGCCTAGCCTTTAAGCCTAACGACTTGTATTTAAGCTTAATACCTGGCATATTATTTAGGCATTGAACTACTTTACTTATTTCCGCTAACATATGTTTTCTTTCAAGGTATCATCTAATATTCATAACATACACGTGTGTTTGAATCATAACTGTGTGTCCCTGAGAAGCGAAGACCTTCCGTTGCCGCCAGTCAGTCTACTCTGATACCTACCTAATGATTCATTTAAATTACTACTACTACATGTAACTGTATTAAATTCTTCCTAGACTAGACCATTTGATGAGTATGATGAGCGATTTCTTTTATCTCCTGAGAGAGATATTATTTTTATTTCGCTGTTGATTTATCTGTTGTAGAAAGCTTCAAAATTAATTTAACAAAGCAAACTTAATAAACCTTCTTCCCGATTCTGTCCTGAGTGAGATAATATTTTAACGTTGAAAAAGCCAGAAAATCAATGCAATTACAATTAAGAACTGACTCAAAGATTTGATCACAAAGCTCATTTAAAAGCACTACCTACAATGTATGTTAGCACAATTGGTTTAATTGTGATTTTAACGTCATCATTTAAAATACACTACCAATACCAAGCAAGCAGGTTTTATGTGATGCTTTTTACTCATATGTGCAATTGAAAAAGTATAAGAAACACACAATATTTAAAAATCGGTTGAATAATTTTATTTCACTAATAAAGTTATCCCTAATGTTATAACTTCTATGTATATAGATATGATAAAACAGTTAGATGAAACCGAGATATACATAATAGAATGTTATCGTTTACTCTAGTATATTATATTTCATGTGTCATGGACATTGGATAACTTAGTAGTATATCAATATTATAGGGTTTACCAACACTAACGTTCTTCATTCCTCAGAGACACAAGTGATGGCCCACAATACACGTGCATACCAATGAATAATTGATTAAATGTATGGCATGATTGTCAGCCAAAACCAATCCCAAGAACATGCTTAAAACGATATTGAATAAGCAAGCTCTGTTAAATATGGGAGAAAGCACTTACTAACTGGACGAGCTTTTATAACTAATAAACCATCGCAAAATGAAAACATGTTGCATGAAGCATGTTGGCAATAGTTATTGTAGTATTAATGTTCACTGTGAATAATCTGTTTTACTCTGAATCACTTATCAGTTTTATGATATTACTTTTTTTTAATTCTTAGTATATTACTGTGAAGAAATTAAAACTGCTCTTACGGGCTAAAGTCTACCCTTCTCATTTCTGAGGTTTAGCCATTGGATCTACTGGTACCCCTGCCCTTTCACGCCTTTCAGATTACCACGCATAGACGTGCCTACCATTCTATAATATGGTTGCCGTAGTCAACTTAACATTGTATTCATAAGAAACAGCATACTAAGCATTTCAACTTATTTCAGCTAGCTTTTATTTTGTTCTCGTTGTCTATTTGGTGCAAATATATACTGAAAATCACTGCTGAAAAGTTAAAACATAAATAATTTGATTAGTATTAATAATATGTTTCAAAAGAATTCTCTTGAATCTAGACACACTGTTGCTATTTCATTTACTTAAAAGTATAGAATGGAGATTTTTTAAGTGGAGAGCTTGGCGATATGAATTCGTCCGTTGTGTTTGGACAGGAAATAAACCGAAAGAGTTCCGAAATGATATTGATATTAAACGAAAAAATTGCTTCAAAATATTTGTTCACCCAATTTTCACAACTACTTTGTGTGTCCAATTTACTTTTTGTTTATCGAAGACTAATACAAGTTTTCCATATCCACCAGTGAGCTCCAAGCATTAGGGTTCAAATTTGTGGAAATAAGTGTAGAAAGCCTAGCAGGTAAATGAAAGTATTTGGCTAAAATCTAACTTACATCTTAATAAGAGACTAGTAGTAGTAGGGTTTTATTTGCGCTTCCAGCGGGCTGTCGCCCATCAAACAAAATAAAATAATACATGTTACAAATATTCAGAATAAAATGCCAATTATTACAAACACATTACAATAATCCAAGTATTTACTGTATTATAACTAACCAACAGCCAAATATAGGTATAGCCTCACATAATGACAGAAACCTGCACCGCTAATAGTCATAGACATGGGACAGGGAAGAACCGTCCTAGGGAAATCTTTAATTATACCACCAGTACACAAGAGAAAACCTAAAGCTCAGTTAGTACCAGAAATACATAAGATCAAGTAATATGCATAGATAGGTATATGTAAATAACCTTAATACAGAAGTTACGCCTATACTCACGCATAAGCGGGTTCCAGAGTAGCTTTATGGATATGTAAATTAGCCAATAATTTGATGAGTAGACTGTGCACAGAGTAATCAGCCCTTATACCTTGACGATGTTATTGATGCTACACTGCTTGTTATCCTGCTGAAAAGCTGGTACACTGATAGTGGAGAAGACAGTCGCAGGGCCAACATGAGAATGACTAGTAAGAAAAGCACTACTAATCTGGTCGGTTGTAGTAGGCAGCACAGGTCTTCGAAGGCCGTCTTATCTTCTAAACTGCATACCGCCACTGTTCACGCCGCTGCCAGACCCAATTAGCATCCATGGCCGTCCTCCGCGATAAGGAATTCCACTCACAGCACAGAAAAATGGTATTTCAGTGGGCTGCTTCACGCAAAAAAACACCGAATTCGGACATTCTGTCCCACTTTCGTGCACTAAATTCGGTCCCGGGTGTACAGGCCTCTTCACTCTATGCACAGCACTACTTTTTGGGCAAAAATTGGCCCAAAAATAAGCCGAAAAATTTAAAAATATGAGGATCACGACAATGTTGCGTCCGTTCACTTCGGCAGCTACTCTGGAATCTAATAAGAGACTATAACTAGTAAATATTGGTACCAAACTTTCGTGATGGAAGAAAATACTAGAGGAAATTCTAAATGTAATGGGATAATGCTAATGCCCTCTAACGGGATTTATGCACAATAACCAGAAGAGTTTTGAACGTCATCGCAAGATTTTATAATTTTACTGCAATGCGGCTCTGGTACTATCAAAACTAGTTCGATTTCGTTTTTAGAAAAGCAAAATGGGAAGCATTGCAAATTATTGAATATGACGTGAACATAACTGCTCTTTTTGGGAATATACAAAAATGTTCGGTTGTCAAAGTATAGACCGTGCGATATAGTAAAATTTTTTACATTCACAAACCTTCTGGGTCAACCTATCGAAGTTTAGATTAATCATATTCATTGTTTGGTAGCTACAATTTGAGGATTTTTTATCTCCAGTCAGTATGAAACTTATATTATCATAGATCATTTCAATCGCACGTGTTTGAATATGGTAAGCATAACTTTACCTTTTTATTAAAGTTTAATAAAAATAATCGCCATGTAGTTCAATTTAGGAAAGTACTTTATAGTCTTTATTTCATTTCCTGTAATTTGTTTTCACTCTACAAGGTAAACACCAGGCTTAGGAAGGGAAACCAAAGAGCTTGAGGTCTAATGCACTCCACCGTCCAATTTTTAGGTACGCGTTAAACTCTGAACGATACATATTATATACTAATTATATATAAATATGGTAAAATATAATTTCTCATAATAAAGGGAGTTAGTTGTCTCAAAATTTACCTATCAAAAAAATGCACAAATTGTGATTTTTATAACAAAAAATATTGTCTTTATGTATAACGTGTGTATAATATATCTTGCCATGGGGGATTTTTGAACGAACGAGGCTTTGCTGGAGTGAGAGGACAGCAATCTGCTTTTGTTACTCCAGTAGTTATTTCACATTTGGTGCAGGTCCTTAATATTTTATTGAATATCAGCCTTGTTGGGCACCGAAGCAGTTGTGGAGGGTCCAGCAGTCTTTTGGATTGATTTGTCTTGTCGTAGGACCAGAAGAATCCATCGCAACGTAAAGTTTTGTTTTCGTTTTCTTTTATTTCGCAGGGAGGCCAACATTTTTCATCCTTCTTGTAGGCCTTTCTCACAGCGGGTAATAAGTTGTCTATAAAATCGCAACTTCCCCCTACCCCAAAGGGATGGTTGGGATTCCATATCAGGTCACCAGGACATGTAAATTCCCGAAATTCTCCGGCGAACCACTCATGTGCTGTGTCCCATTTCCAGGTACCATTCACAGCAACACAGCGCTGGAAATTAGCACACCAACCAACTTTGTCACAATTCCTGTCACAACTTCTTCCGTTTTCTTCCATCTCATTAGTGAATTCTTTTTTTTTCTGAAGGCAAAATGAAAAAAATGGTTATTTAGCTAAATAATTGATAATTGTACATTTTCTGACATTTAACCCATGTTCATAATTATTCACCTTGGATTTAAAAAAGAAATTCCAAAAAATCAAAAAATAATGCTATTGTTTATTTTCAATCAAATAAAGCTAAAAGAAAGCGACATTATCAGAAGAATAATTTAGATAAAATGAAATGGAGTATAATAATGTAGTGACTTACCGTTTGCACTTTCCATACTGGCAATAAAAACCACGCAAAATGCAAATAAATATGATAACATGTTATTTTGGCTGGGCTTCCTACAGTTGCAATTTTAAGTACAAATATAAACAACTAATTGATTAGTCAAATCTATGTACTACTTTTGTCATGTATCAGATAATATTTATTATTTTGTTACTAATACATTATTGTGTTTTGTAATGTTGTCTCTTAGCCCTTCAATACACATCAATTATGATTAGGTGATATCCGCAGAGAAGGACCAAAATGTATGCTGCTGATGCAGATGACTAAGGACTGTAGTTTTAACACAACAATAGTTTATTGGAACCTCTGAAAACCTTACAAATCATGGACATTGACGAGAGGACGAATGTGACGTGTGACTCTTGGACTGATTGTGACAAGAATGAATATTTCTACTTTTTATGAAAAACTAACATCTAATCAAATCACAACGTTTGTTTGTAATTAATACTATTTTCATGTTGCTTAGCTACTAATACATTTAGCCCCAAACAAAATTATTTGTTGATATTATAATTAATAACATTGCTCTATCAAATTAGTGAAATAAATATATCACATAATCATATCGACATCAGACAGTACTGTTGGGATTTGGTCACTGTTGTTTTCTTTATCCGCCTTCAAAATACTGTTACCTGTAAGAAAAAAGAATGTTCAAATCAAAAATTACATGCCACAAAAATAAACAACTATTTCAAGTTGAAACATAAAATATAGAAAATTAATGAAACAAAATTTTTGAAACTATAACAAGCAACGCGATGGTAAATAAACCATCTACTTAGTGTATTTCAACTAGGCCAAATTTTTGAATTGTCGATTTTGAAAGAAACACTACTTATTTCCTTCGATAAAATAATGAAAAAATTGCCAGAATAGCCTTGAATGTGAGCTTATGGTTGACTTCGTAGAATTAAATATAAGTATTAATGGTTTATTAAATAAATATCTTACGCAATTCAAAGACGTCATCCATTGAAACTGGAAATACATGGTCTGAACTTTTAGTAGTCTTTTTGTGACCAATTTTAATTTTATTAAAAATCTCTAAAACTTATACTTTTAAATTCAATCTGTGATGCCACAATCTTTCTAGGAACAGAGTAATAAATGAGCCAAGTATGAAGTATCCACAAACGAAGAAAATAGTATGAATCTTCATCGTAAGACTTATCGCCACACTCCGAGACTCTTCATACTTCAATTTGGTATAGGATAGTGTGTGCTCTAACTGCCATTCAAAATCGTGTTGCTCCTTAAGATATTTTAAAAAGCCTCTTTCTTGCATGGCCTGAAAATAGGATTGGAATATAAAGCGGTAGCAATCCCTGAATTCATAAGATATCGGATCAGCTAGATCTGTTTCTTTTACTGTCATGCAAACTCCATCCGAAAATATTTCTTTTGGTATTAAGTGCACTAGGTATTTACTCTCTACCTTATTCCTCACCACAAACAGTTTCATTGAAAAGTTGGTCAACGATTTCCAATCAAAATTGTCCCCACTCATTTCCATAAGTGAGGCATCTTTTTGCCAATCGAATATGTGGACACTTGCATTATATCTATCCAGGAGTTTATATTTCTCAAAACATTCGATTCTCTGTTCCTTAATACTCCGTCTTTTGTCTGTTTGTAATAGCAATTTGTATTTGTTTTCTACCAGATCTTTGAAGTCTATAAATTGTTTTCTGTCTGGCGGTGCAATAATCTCGCTTGTAATCCACGTATCATACTGAATAGCAAATATAAATCCCATGGCCACAGTTACCAAATACAAAATGTTTCTCCCTTTATTGGAAACATCCTGATTTAAAAGAACGGATATTGTAGATACAAAGATGTATTCGAATTTCTTATAGACAGATGTGAACTTTAAACCCAAAAGATAAAATGAAATCGGGAATAGAGAGAATATCAGCCACCAGCAATAATCATCAAAAGTATTTTGGATTAGAACTGTTAGAGTAGTGTCTAGGAAAAGATGATTGGCTTCACAGTAATATGGAATCTGTTCCTCAAAGTATTCAATGAAAAGAGTTTCATACCATCGGATATTATACGGCTTATTTTTATTTGCATGCATAACAATCATTCCACATCGTTTAAATTTTTCGATCTCGGTGCATAAACGGCAGTGAAGTTCCATTTTTCAGCCATAAAATTAACAGCTCTCACTGCATTCCGACAATAAGATTTAATCTTCGTTGTTGTGTATATTGATTTGCTGCATGTAGGCAGCTTCCTGAAACCACCGAATTTGAAGTCGCTATAAGTACCCGCAATTGGAATTCCATGAAGATTTCCATTCAATGTATTCCAAACCCTTTCCCAAGCTTTTTCGGAGCTTCCAATTCCAAGTTGACGAAAAATTGGAGATTTTGTGCTACGATTGTAGAGAATCGTGGTGTAAACGGAATAGTTGTTCCCACCTTCCATTGCCAAAATAAAGAGTGGAGCCACCAAATCTCGAATGAGACTTGATTGCCATTCTAGATTCATTGTTTTCATTTCATCTTTAATGACGACTATGAACCTTGAAGTGAGTCGATTTATTTCTTTTCCAAAATGTATAACCAGATTTTCCAAATCAGGGTCCGGCTCCATTAGAATATTTACACTGCACAAGTTTCTTGACAGATCTCGAGGTTTTCTTTCATGACGACCGAAAAAAGTTGTTTTATAATTTGATGTTGCTAAGGTCCAGGGTTGGCCATTTTGGTTTGAGAGCATAAATTTTGTCTGCCACTGGGATTGATTGAAAGTGATCATGTTGAAATCGCAATTATGGTAATATAACTTTCGGAAACATTGGACATTGTTGATAACAATAAAAAGCAATAAAAATTGAATAAATAGATAGATAAAAAACATTTTGATTTGCACGATTTATCTAAATCAAGACAAGGGCACAGTGAGCGACCCGTAAAAAGTAAAAAAATATTAGACGTTCATGCATGTTAAATGGAAAGAAACGTCTGTTGTATGAGGGAAATTGATTTCCTTTATATAGAACTACTATAGGTATACATTTAAGCCAGTTCGATGCTATTCCATATAGAACCTACGTAGACCTAAACGAAGTCAGACAGGAAAGCACTATCAACTATGCAAATAAAATAACATAGGTACATAAAGTAGTCATGATAAGCATTCCAATGTCATGTTCGATATTTGGTTATTTATTATTACAGTGAAAGACAAAATGGTAAAAAAATGGATCCAAAACTTTGTCTAATGAAGAAGCAAATTTTGAGGCCTTTTTGGTATTTGTTAATGATCAAGAAAAGGCGAACGTAATGCATTACGGAACTGATGACTGGAAAATTCCATGATCATAAAGTTGGGTAATAAAATTTATTTAACCTTTGGTGTAGTTGTTCTTAAAACCAATGAAGGTTCGCTTTCATAAACACAGTGAATAACTAAATTTTCAATTTTTTAACAGTTGGTTGACACTGCATTTTCCATGAAGCAGTACCATAAAACTCCTAAATTAAAAAGTGAAATGAAAATTAATAAATTTTACCAAAATAAAGCTTCAAGACAAAAACCATAACTTTTTCCTATTAAACATGATATATAATTTCAAAAAAAGGTCATATAAATACCGTTATCAAACCATTAAAAGCCCCTGACCCAAGCTGCCCAATTTTATTATTATAGCTTATCCTTAGACCGATATATGGGCTATCGGTACAGGATTTTTTCCTCCAAGGTACCATCCAATATTCATAATATTCACTTGTGATTGAATTTCTACTTTATCTCTCGACGACGACTTTCCGCTGACGCCAGTCAGTCTTTCCAAATACCTATATAATGCTATATATACACTTTCTCAATACACATTTGCGCATAAAGTGATAAAGTTGGGTAAAAAATATTATTTTACCTCTGCGGTGTAATTATTTTTAAGTAGAAAAATCATTTTTAATAAATAAAACTGTAGCTAAAATTTCAAATTTTTAATCGTTGAGCGGCTCTCGGTCCCAGTACCGTCAAAATCCCAAAATCTTTTTTATTTCCTATTAAAAATGGTGTAATACTCTGTCGCCTTTGCCTATATAGTAACTTTAAAAACATTTCTTAAAACCTACGTTATCAAACCTTTAAAAGACCACTGGGAAAAATATCCAGCTCCCGCTCCCATTTGCCAAATTCTTAATATCATTAGGCCAATATATGCGCTATCTATATATAAGTATATTGGGGTGTGTTTTCCACAAAGGTATCATTTAATATTCATAATATACACGTGTATTTGAACTCCCACTTTATGTCTCTGAGGAAAAGAAGACCTTCCGTGACGCCAGTCAGTCTTCCTTGTTTGGTACCTATCTAATACTTCATATTGTCTTATACAGCTAACATGTAATTCCATTCTATATACTTCCTCAACACGATTTCGCATATCGTTTGTGGGCCAGAAATATTACTATCCTATTGATTCGTCTGTTGTCGATAGCTTGAAATATAATCTAAAAATACCTTATTTCTGATTCTGTTTGTTTATGCATAGATGATATCAAAAGATGGAAATCCAAAAAAATATTATTAGGTACGTATGCTAGAATAGCAAATTTATTGTGATTTTAATATTATCATTGAATCGCCAAGCAAGCAGATTTTACATGATATATTTTTATGTATGTACAGGGTGGCGCAGAATGATGTATACATGAACTTTGACCTTTAATAACTGACGATCGGTTTGATGTATTTCAATCTTATGCACACCATGTGAAAGAGCATGCGTTTTTTAGTGAGATCGCCTTTGCCTATATAGTACTTTAAAAATATTTCTTAAAACCTACGTTATCAAGGCTTTAAAAGACCACTGGGAAAAATGTCCAGCGCTCATTTGCCAAATTCTTAATATCTCTAGGCCAACATATGAGCTATCTATATATAAGTATATTCGGCTATGTTTCCCACCAAGGTATCATTCAATATTCATAATATACACGTGTGTTTGAATTCCCACTTTATGTCTCTGAGAAACGAAGACCTTCCGCTGACGCCAGTCAGTCTTTCTTGTTTGGTACCTATTACCTATCTAATACTTCATATCTTACACTGCTAACATGTAATTCCATTCTATATACGTCCTCAACACATTTTCGCATATCGTTTGTGTGACAGAAATATTACTATCCTATTGATTCATCTGTTGTCGAAAGCTTGAAATCTAAACTAAAAATACATTATTCCTGATTTTGTCTATTTATGCATAGATGACATCAAAAGAGGGAAATCCAAAAAAATTATTATTAGGTATACGTATGCTAGAACAGCAAATTAATTGTGATTTTAAAATTATCATTGAATCACCAAGCAAACAGATTTTACATGTGATATTTTATATATGTACAAATAGCAAAAAATGAAGCACATTTACAATGTTTAAAATTTGGTTAAATAATTTTTTGATTCCTAATTACTACTGTGATAATTTACAGAGCTATACACAATTACACAATAAATATTTTTAACTCAAATATAATATATCGTCTGCTTAATATTACAAGGTAACAAGCCATTTTATCATGGCTGCTACAAAGTAACAAACCATTTTATCATGGCTGAGACAAAGTAACAAGCCATTTTATCATGGCAGCGACAAGGTAACAAACCACTGTGATGTGGTTTGTTACCTTGTCACTGCCATGATAAAATGGCTTGTTACTTTGTCTCAGCCATGATAAAATGGTTTGTTACTTTGTAGCAGCCATGATAAAATGGCTTGTTACCTTGTAATATTAAGCAGACGATATGTCATTACTATGGGAGAACCTAGTAGTATAACAGGAATAGTGTTATTAGACTTAAGAAACAGCATATTCTTTGTTTGGCAGTTATCATTAGCGGATTTGTTTTCTCCAGTCGATAAGAAATTTTTGTTAGATGTGGTAAAATCATAGCTCCACCAGATCGTTAACGACAATTTCCACGATATATTAGAACATAAATTCTAGTTGATTGTTGTAACTAACTTGGTTGAAGACATGAACCAAGAAAATGTAGTTTTGAATAATCTTAGAGATGACATAAGCGAAAATGTACAAATATTTAATTGATCTTCAATTACTATCATCGACAATTTCAATCGAATACGTTTGAAAGAACATGGTAAGTAACTTTATAATTATATTAAAGTTTAACAAAAATAATAGCCATGTAGTTCAATTTAGGAAAGTACTTTACGATCTTTTATTTCATTTCTTGTAATTTGTTGTCACTCTCCAAGATAAACACCAGGCTTAAGAGGGAAACCAAAGATTTTGAGGTCTAGTGCACTTCCTCGACCAATTTTTAGATACGCGTCAAAGGAAGAACCCCCAATTGTCAACACCTTTTTGTCAACACCAAGACTCTTTTTGCCAACACGTTATAAGGAAATGTACTCCTTATAAATGTGGGCAGTTTACGTTACACGTTTCATGTAAGATATTGTGTTTTGTAAGTTTTGTTGTAACATTCCTCTCTTAATCTAAGTTACTATATACCTGGGTTAATTACCATTTTATGCATTATCAGATATTTAAATTGCTGGTAATGAATACAATAGGGGGAATAGAAGGCAAGTCTCTGACTCTGAAATTTATTTGTTCTTGTCTCTTCAAGCTGTGCACCACACAATAATACATAACGAAAAAATGTCATTGTACTTTATTTACTTCCAAAACGAAGAATAAAGTGACCCAACAACTAACTGGCCAGAAGCGGTTATGTTTATAGTCTAAGAAGTCAAAGACCAGAAAAAAAGTACTGGTCATGTACAGAAAGGGATATGTATAGTGCAGTAGTGGTAGAAGAAAATGGAGAGTTTATAGACGGAGTAAAAGGTTGGGTAGATGGAAGGCATTATAGGCAATACAATTAGTGCAATGAATAAAAATATCTGTTGACAAAAAAGGAAAAGTGGTGTTGACAAAAATTTAAAGCGTGTGGACAAAAAGTACTTTTGATGTGTTGGGATTTTAATGTTGACAATTAGGGGGTGAATTGCGTCAAACCCTGAACGATACGTAATAATATATTATACTAATTACATATAATTATGGTATAATATAATTTCTCATAAGGGAGTTAGTTGTCTCAAAATTTACCTATTCAAAAAATGCACAAATTGTGATTTTTATAACACAAGATATAGTCTTTATGTATAACGTTTGCATAATATATTATCTTAGCTTTTAATTAAGACTTTGTGATTTGCCGTTTTGTGAGATCATTAAAAAACATCGTCGCATGGAATGGGGATTTTTTCAACGAACGAGGCTTTGCTGGAGTGAGAGGACAGCATTCCGCTTTTGTTTCTCCAGTAGTAACTTCGCATTTGGTGCAGGTCCTTAATATTTTATTGAATATCAGCCGTGTTGGGCACCGAAGCAGTTGTGGAGGGTCCAGCAGTCTTTTTGATTGATTTGTCTTGTCGTAGGACCAGAAGAATCCATCGCAACGTAAAGTTTTGTTTTCGTGTTCTTTTATTTCGCAGGGAGGCCAACATTTTTCATCCTTCTTGTAGGCCTTTCTCACAGCGGGTAATAAGTTGTCTATAAAATCGCAACTTCCCCCTACCCCAAAGGGATGGTTGGGATTCCATATCAGGTCACCAGGACATGTAAATTCACGAAATTCCCCGGCGAACCACTCATGTGCTGTGTCCCATTTCCAGGTACCATTCACAGGCACACAGCGCTGGAAATTAGCACACCAACCAACTTTGTCACAATTCCTGTCACAACTTCTTCCATTTTCTTCCAACTCATTAGTGAATTCTTTTTTTTCTGAAGACAAAATAAAAAAAAATTATTATGTAGCAAATTATTAATAATCGTACACTTTTCCGATATTTCACACAGGTTCATGATTGTTCCCCTTGAATTTAAAAAAGAAAAAGAGATAAAAATTGCAAAAATTAAAAAATGAAGATATTATTTAGTTTCAATTAAATAAAGTTAAAATAAAGCGACACTATCAGAAGAATAATTTACATAAAATGAAATGGAGTATATAGTGACTTACCGTTGGCACTTTTCACGCAGGCAATGAAAACCACACAAAATGCAAATAAATATGACAACATGTTATTTTGGCTCCGCTTGCTATAGTTGTAATTTTAAGTACAAATATAAAAAACTAATTGTTTAGTTATGTCATATCTATGTACTACTTTTGCCATGTATCTGATAATATTTATTATTTTGTTACTAATACAATATTGTATTTTGTAATGATGTCTCTTAGCCCTTAGCAAACATCAATTATAATTAGGTGGCACTACATCAGGCATGAAAAACTTAGATAATAATATTATGGTAAGTTGCCTGCAGCATGGTAATAAAAACTGTTATTGTTTGTTTGGGAGAAAGCTTGTATTATTTAATAATTAGGTTATGAATATGCAAACTAACATCAATGTCATTTCCATTATCTTTTTGATGTATTGCAGTGTTATTTAACCTTGATGACTGATGTGGCGTTTTGAAGAAAGTGACATTACTTAAATTTCCATACTTTGATTTACTAATTACTAGTACATAAATATCTTTTTGGTAACAATTGAGATTAACGCTTGACCTAGAAATATTTATATTAGAGGAACGTATAAATTTAAAGCTCATTAAGCAGTCATGGGTATTTGTTGTAAGCAAATTTTCTAATGCTAATGGATGCATTTCCAATGAAGTTATTGGATTTTTTAATATCAGAACTATCAATCAAACAACCTTTGATGACTTCCTATTAAAATACAGACGGTGCAGAGAGGCATAAATCGTACTTCGAAAATACCAAAAAATTTCAATTAGACAAATAAGAAGAGCTCCAACTACTGAGAATGCAAGTACCGAAAATGTTGTATGAATTTTCATCTCCATGTTGACGACCTTAGGTCTTGACTCCACGTACCTAATTTTTGCATTTAACTGACTTGAAATATAATGCAAGGGTCGATGATCTTCCCACATAGTCAAAAGTCCATTTTCCATGAAATGGTACAGAAATGACTGATGTTCATGTCTAAAGCCATATTCAAATACACAGTAATCGATTTTAGTTGCTGCTAGCTTCTTAGCCACACTGCATTTTGCCTATGGATGTTTTTTATGGACTGCATCTATAGTGATGATACTCTTTTTCTTCTGCACTACAGTCATTAATTTTAATGTAGTATTCCCGATTAATTTGACTGCTAAATTTTCATAATTGTATCCTTCTCTTCTGTATGTTTTGGCTGTTTTCTCTCTTTTCCAGTGATATAGATACGTAGCTCTGCTCCTATCTTGTTCTGTTGAATTTCCATTTTGAATGAACAATATTGACAACCACTTTTCCTCGTCGAAGTCTTTATCTTTTTGGCTTATTACTCTGTATCCATTATCTATTAATTCCCTGAAGGTTTCAAACAGTTTCCTTTCAGGTGGCACAATCACTTCACCTGTTATATACGTTTCGTATTGAGATGTGATGACAATAGCCATTAACAAGACAGCACAAGACAAAATATGTTTTCTATATATAGAAGAAGATTGCCGCAACAGAACGGCAAATGTCGATATCAAACCACTTACAATTCGGTTAAATAGATTCCCTAAAGTACCTGGTTTAAAAATTAATATTACATTAGCTAGGGGAAAGGAAAGAAATATGAAAGACCAACTGAAATCGTCGAACGTATTTTGTGCTACGACAGACAACGGAATGCTAAAAAAAGATTCTTCGCCTTCACAGTAAACAGCAACAAATTGTAGGTTTTTGTAATAAAACCGTCTCGAGATTCCCCAGTAGTCAAATAAAAACGGTCCATGCATCTTCCAACCCCCCAAATGAATAATGGAAAGTGGATCTAGTCCGTAAGTTTCCTGCACAACTCCACCTATAGCCTTCGTGTAGACTGCTGAAAAATTCAAATTGGCAGCAAGCGTTTCTATTGCTCGATACGATGGTTTACAATCTGCAGAAAGTTTTGTCATCAGGTAGGTGGACTTAATGCATTGTTTTCTCTCCATGGGAGAATTTCTGACTTGATAAGCATCATAGACAACAAGAATATTTCCATAAGCATCCCCATTGCGTTTTTTCCATATTATTTTCCAAATGTCTTCACTTATGGTGCCTTCAATCTTAATAAACGCTGGCTTTCTACTCTTTTTTCTATACAATTGCATGGTGGACACGATAAATTCTGAAGAAGTTCTTATATTTATGAAATAAAGGCCAATCAAGTTATCATCTTGAATTTGTCTGACAATATGTTCATTTTTTCTGATGTCCACTCCGTTAACTTTGTCGAAAATAATTATGAATTGAGATGAGCGGCGATTTATTTCTGACCCGAAATACGTCGATAGATATTGAAACTCTTTGTCTGGTTCCAAAACTATGTTAATGCTACAATGACTGTTTGCTAAGTCCGTAGGGGCGTCTTCATCCTTTTTGAAATGCGCGATTTTATGTTCACTAGCGACGATTGTCCACGGCTGGAAATTTTGATTGGACAACAAAAATTCATCGGCCCTACGTGATTTGTGGAATATCACAAGATTAAAGTCACAATGACTGAACAGCGACAAATTTTTAAAGCTATATACTTTGGTCAGGAGAAACAGAAATACAAATTCCCTGAGTCCGTTTGACATTTTGAAGTTGTTTTACTGGCATTTGCTAATATGCTGATCTTGCTCAATTATTACAATAATGGGAATTAGCTAATCATTGTTTTTTAGTGTAAAATTTCTGTTTTGGTTGTCAACGGTATGTTAAAACTGTAAATGCAAAGAAATAGAATATTTGCCCTGAACAGTGAGTGTATGGAAGTATGTTTTGTCCACTACAATTACATAGATACTGTAAAGGTAAACTTATAATTGTAACTTTTACTTGTAGATTATAATGTTGTTCTTTGTAATGGAGGTCTATAGTCTTTAGTTACTTAGTAGAACAAGGTCCGAAAAGTAAAGTTTGTTTTAATGCAAACTGAAATTCATTATAATTTAAATTTAACATAAAACAGTATTTAGACAGTCAAACTTAATTCGAAAAGCTTCTTACTTGAACTCCGTATCAGTTGTAATATTAGCATGGTTCTCAAAATTGGCTGACAAATGAATGGCTTTATGACATTAATATATTATTTGACATTTTTGGTGACTCCATAAAAAAGAAATTGGTACCCCGTTGGAATTATGGTTATCTTGTTATTATTTCAATACGGGGTATTATTATTTCAACCCATCAATATTTATTTACCTTTTACCTGGATAGTATTATTAGATTTTTAATGCATTATTTGAATGCATGTTTTAGAAGAAAGTAATTAAACGAGTTCTTGTTTAAGGAAAATATTTAAAAGTAAAGTTGGTTTTAAAGCAAACTAAAATTGACTATATTATATCACTTTAATTAAGAGCATGCGACTGATAAATTTCTGATTTGCTTTGCTTCATCCCACCATTGCCTATTGTAGTGTTATCATTGTCTTTTTGCAATAAAATCATGATTTAGAATTGTTGCGATTGCAATAAAAGCACTATGCCACACTTGTATAATCTTGTTTTTAAACAAACCGAATTCGTAACTCCAAAAACTTATATAGGATATGCATCTTCTTACATACAGTAACCTCATTAATTATATACAAGGCTAAAAACCTCGATCGGTTACTCTTTTTAGGATAGTCACTCATACACGTGTTCGTTTTTTGAGGTCATTTTGTAGGAATAAATTACTAGGTGACGAGAGCAAGTAAACATTTCGGTATATAGGATTAAAAGTTTACATTTTTGAATAGCTTAGGTGAAGTAAATCTTAACGATAAAGCTTAAATGCTGCTGGCTAATTGTACAAATACATAGCATCATTTTCCAAAGGGCTGTAAATATTTATCTTGTGAGTGAGCAAGCAAGGTAACTAGTAATTGGTATTTTGCACACTGAACCCGTTTAGCAGATGTAGAAATGTCAGTGACTGGGACAAATACTGTAGGGGATCAAAGGTAGCCTGATAGTCAGATGTAAACAATTGAAATCCAATTTTTTTTCATTTTGGTACAAAATTCGACAATTTTGTGCCAAAGACCAAAGAGAACCAGAGGGTGAGATGGGGACTGATAAGGCAGAGATAGGGATAGCCCTACTGATTTCCATGGAAATGAAATAAGAAAAAAATTGACTTGTATTGTTTTGCTTTGACTATCAGGCTACCTGACGCCAGTCCCAATAATAGTCACTATAAGGTATCTTGGTAGGGGATATATATACACAACATAATGGTACACCACTTGAGTCCAGTCCCAGTTCCACAGAAAATGCTAATTTTCAATATACTTGTCATTTAAAGATATAAACGTATTAAGGTACATTATTATAAGTACCATGCATAAAGTGCATGCCGTGCTGTGTACTGGAGATTCTGTATTACGTAATTCCACCAGGAATTTGCAATATGGAAGATATTATATGATATATTAAACCTTCCTCTGTTTCACTTCGAAACTCAGACAAAGGTTGCCATGACAATAAGTGGTTTAGAATCAAGGATCACTTAAACAGAAGTTTATTTGTCTAATGAGATTACATTTGAATAAACACACTATGAATTCCGGTAGAAAGATGAATCCAACTACACCACATCTCTAATTGGACCTTCATAGTAATCAGTGCTTATTTTATTTTTAGATTATGTTGGCTCCAAGTTTTGGAAAGGTAGCTGTCAATGTCCAACACTAACCGGGATAATTGTTGGCGTATAGAATATTTATATCTTCAGATGTTGTTTAGATCATACTTTATTAGCTTTTGCTCAACAACTGCATTTCATTAAAAGAAAATCAATTTTTAGATGTGATTTGTCAAATAAATCATCTTACTTTTAGTGGAATAAATAGCACACACCTCGCTGTCTGAAATATGGGAAGCGTCTATAATGCTTTGGTATGCTAATATATTATGATAATTGAACATAATAAAACATAAACGAAATAATGTTTCAACTTTAACGTCCTTCACAAATAAGTCCACGTAACATGTATAGCGGTGAACAGTTGCAGTAGAAACCAATTTGAGCAAACTGTAATGCATAGGCTGATTGAATTCAGCAGAAAAAAGTGATTCGCAAAATTTTATCGCCGTGATTATTTATTACCATCGAACATTCTACCATCCTTTATATAAACTAATACATAATTACAGTTGATTATCCATGTCATGTCTACATAATATTTACAGTTTTTACGAAATTCTAGCAAAATTTTCAGATGCAATCCTATCTTTTCGAAAACCCAAAAGCTTTCGAAGATGCTTAACCTGCGTTCAACTGGGCCGAAATTATATTTCAGTTCGTACAATTATTGTAACTATCAATGAATCAATGCAGACGATTTCCGCACTTAGTAGTAATCCACGTTTGCATATGAATTGGTAGGGAACATCTAATCTTTTTGCTAGCTTTATCATTTTAAATCCGAGAAAACTTACCGGAAGCCAATTGTTTGTATATGCCGTTATTGAACGGAATTGAATTTTTGCAGGCTATATACAGAATTCTTAGTTCACAGTCACAGTTATTGTCTTTTACCGATAATACATAATATGGAGTAAATGTCAATGATTCACCTTTATATTTGCAGCGCTACGATATGAAATACCGTATTTTCCGAATTAATTCAAAATCAATTCTGTTCAAAATAGTTGACCCCCTCCGGGTCAACTATTATATTTTCACGTTACCAAGTGCCTTCAAACATTAGTTGACCCTCTTCGAAATAATTGACCCCCCTATTTTGTATAGTAGGGATGATTATGACACATTAGTATACACATAGTTGAGTATTTGCCATTGAAAATGTGATAAATTGGAAATTAGGACTACTTAGATTATGGTAGGTAATCACTCAAGCTTAGCTTAAGTCACAATACTATCATTTTAGTAAAAATGTCTAACTCAAAAGGTCGTTTCTAAATTATACTAAAAGACCAATAAAATACAATTCTCATTCGGAAGGAATTATGATAAGCGATCATATTTAGATCAATACAATTTAGAGGACGGTGTACAACTAAACGGCTTATACATAAACTACAGCACATTCAACATTTCGCGAAGTCTAATTAACTAATTAGACCTCGAAAACCAAATTAAAGGAGATACATCGATTTTGGCCTAAGAAAGTGCCATTCCCACAAAACAATTCTTTCTTCGAACGACTGATGGAAATAGGCTACCTATATATAACTGAATATATTCTTAATCTTTTAATTTACTTCTATTTCCTTCATTTGACGTTGCACTTTGCCCTTTCTATTCATTTAAAAAAATTAAGTAAAAAAAGTAAAAAAAATAGCATTTGCCTTGAAACAATAATTGACCCTGTTCGTTTTAGTTGACCCCCCGGGGGTCATCTATTTATTTTTCACATGAATGGCATGGTTGAAACAATGGTTGACCCTGGTCAATTATTCGGAAAATACGGTATGTTGAAAACAGCTAAAAACAACAAATTATCCACGAAAAATATTAATATACGCAACTGGCCACCATCAGCTTCATTATAGGCGAATGGACGCCACCTGGAACATCAAACAAAATATTTCCATTCCCACTGATAATACTAATTCTAGATGGCATGGCATTAGTGCAACAATTTCAGAAATTGTAGAACTGTTTTATTCTTTCCTTTATCTAGAAAGGCGTTTTACATCCATCCCCTAAATTTTCAGAAAAAAAAGAATTTTTGTCAAAAAGGTTTAAATTTCAAAACATTTTGGTGACTTAATTTTACCAATATATTATGGTTTGCCCCTTTGCCTTGGTCAAATTCCTGGATGCGTTTTTAGGCGGTGAAACATAAGTTTATTTTTAGAAAACAAGCACATGACTATTATTTAAATGAAATGTTTGGGAAATGAAATTTCAAACAATATTTACATATATGCTCCAATATATCGATGGGATCGAGAAAGTGAACATACGCAGGGTCACCGTAATACACATGTACATTCAGACATATATAGAAAGGCAAATGTATTGCTTTGTTATATCTACGATTACAACATAAAGAAAGATTTATATTTATTATTTACATTATTATCAATTAAACATTTATTATATCTAATGTGATTCAAAGACGTCATCCACTGCAACTGAAAATACACGATTTTTAGTTTTTGTATTTATGTGGCAATTTTTCATTTTTTCGAAAATATTTAAAACATGTACTTGTAAAGTTAATCTATGATACCACAATCTTTCTAGGAACAGAGTAATAAATGAACCAAGTATGAAGTATCCACAAGCGAAGAAAATAGTATGAATCTTCATCGTAAGACTTATATTCACACTCCGAGACTCTTCATACTTCAGTTTGATATAGGATAGTCTGTACTTTAATTGTTATTTAAAATCGTTTATGTTCTCTATTAAAATTTGTCGCACTCGTTGCATAAACGGCAGTGAAGTTCAATTTTTCAGCCATTAATTCAACAGCTCTCACTGCATTTCGACATTTGTATTTAATCTTCGTTGTTGTGTAGATTGGTTTTCTGCATTTTGGCAGTTGCCTGAAACCATCGAACAGCAATTTGTCAAAAATACCACCAATTTGAATTCCATGAAGATTCCTATTCAATGTACTCCAAATTCCTTCCCATATTTCTTCCGAGCCACCACTACTAAGCTGACGAAAGATTGTGGACCTCGTCGAAGGATTGTAGAGAACTGTGGTGTAAACCGAATAGTTGTTCCCACCTTTCATTGCCAAAATAAATATGGGAGCCACCAAATCTTGCATCAGTCTTGATTGCCATTCTGGATTCATTGTTTTCATTTCATCTTTAATGACGATTATGAATCTTGAAGTGACTCGATTTATTTCTATTCCAAAATGTTTAACCAGATTTTCCAAATGAGTTTGTGGTTCCATTAGAATATTCACACTGCACAAGTTTCTTGACAGATCTCGAGGTTTTCTTTCATGACGGCCGAAAAAGGTTGCGCTATAATTTGATGTTGCTAAGGTCCAGGGTTGGCCATTTTGGTTTGACAGCATAAATTTTGTCTGCCACTGGGATTGATTGAAAGTGATCATGTTGTAATCGCAGTTATGGCAATATAACTTTCGAAAACATTGAACATTGTTGATAACAGAAAAAATCAATACAAATTGAATAACTAGATAGATAAAAACATGTTGACATGCAGAGTGTTAAATTTTATCTAAATCAAGATCAGGGCACAGCTATCCAAACAGGATGCTTTCGTTCAAGGTATCATACAATTACAATATTCATAACGTTTATTTGAATGGCACAACTTTCTGTCTTAAAGAGAAGCGCCAGCAAAGTTCTTTCACTGACGCCAGTCAGTCTACTTTAATACATATCAAATCCTTCATTATTATACAATATTTAAATTCCAATGTAGACTAACTATAAACAGTTTTGTTAAACCATTCGTTTGTTACCCGACAGTAATATTATTATCATGTCGATTAATCTACTGTTATGTAGAAGGCTTGAAAATCAAGTAATCTAAAAAATGCCTTCTTCCCAAATCTGTCCATTTATCCAAAGATAATATCTACAGTTGGAAAATATTTATGTAACTACATTTAGGGACAATTCGAGGAATTGATCAACAAAGAATTTTTTATGTCAAGATCAGGAATCGAAAATCCCTAGCAACCTTGCATAATAAATGCATAATAATATATGTAATAAACGTAATAAAATATTATCTTTTACTGGCATATATTTGACTTGTGTCATAACCAAGGTTGAAATTAATTATATTATGTATCAAGAATAATAGTGTTTGACGTCCCCAAAGTTCTTCGTCGTTTCTCAGAATTGCTAAGTCAGAAAGAGACTAACACATAAATAATTCAAATGATGTATATGTATTCAAGGTTTATTGATTAAAAGAAGCAATAACTGACTGGACGGGCTAAAAACTACTAATAATAAGAGGACTAATAATGAAAGTTAATGGGACCATTGACCATAGGAAATGCTGATTTACATTGTTGAAATCGTCATTTAAGTAACTGCACCTTTCTGTATTTAATTATTAGTAATATATTATTTGCCTGTCAACATAAAATTGTTTTAAATTACAACATTCTGATTATAAATTTCCTAGTAGTTTTGAATAAAGCTAAATATGATAATATATAGCTAAATGTGAGCATGCCGTCCTCTCAAAACCTAGGCTTTGAGAGGAACCTCTCGCAGCCTAGGCTGTCACGGTGACAGCCCATGTCCTCTCATGGCCTACGACAGATATATATAGACAGATAAATGTATTGCTTAATTATATCTACGATTATAACAAAAAGAATTATTTATTATTTACATTATGATTTATTATACATTTATTAATTATCTAATATAATTCAAATACGTCATCCATTACAACTGGAAATACACGATTTTCAGATTTTGTATTTTTGGGACAATTTCTAATTTTCTCAAAAATATCTAAAACATGTACTTGTAAAGTTAATCTATGATACCACAATCTTTCCAGGAACAGAGTAATAAATGAGCCAAGTAGGAAGTATCCACAAACGAAGAAAATAGTATGAATCTTCATTGTAAGACTAATCGCCACACTCCGAGACTCTTCATATTTCAATTTAGTGTAGGATAATCTATAGTCTAAATTCGATATAAAATCCCGTTGTCCCTTAAGATATTTTAAAAAGCCTCTTTCTTGCATGGTCTGAAAATACGATTGGAATATAAAACGGTAGCACTCCCTGAATTCATAAGATATAGGATCAGCTAGATCTGTTTCTTTTACTGTCATGCAAACTCCATCTGAAGACATTATAGATGGAATTGAGTGCACGCGGTATTCACTCTCCACTTTGTACATTGCGACAAGCAGTTTCAATGAAAAGTTGGTCAGCAACTTCCATTTAACATAGACTCTATTCATTTTCAATTCATTTGGTGATGTATCGGTTTCCCAATCGAATCTGTGGACACTTTCATTATATATATCCAGAATTTTATATTTCTCAAAATATTCGTAGCTGTCTTCAAAAACATTCCGTCGTGTGTCTTTCCCTAAGAACAACTTGTATCCATTTTCCACGAGATCTTTAAAGTCTATAAATTGTTTTCTGTCTGGCTGTGCAATAATCTCGCTTGTTATCCACGTATCATATAGAATAGCAATTATAAATCCCATGGACACAGTTACCAAGTACAAAATGTTTCTCCCTATATTGGAAACATCCTGATTTAAAAGAACGGATATTGTAGATACAAAGATGAATTCGAATTTCTTATAAACAGATGTGAATCTTAAGCCCAAAAGATAAAATGAAATCGGGAATAGGGAGAATATCAACCACCAGCAATAATCATCAAAAGTATTTTGAATTAGAACTGTTAGAGGAGTATCGAGGAAACGAGGATTAGCTTCACAGTAATATGGAATAACTTCCTCAAAGTATGCAATGCAAAGAGTTTCATACCATCGTATATCATACGGCTCTTCTCGATTAGCAGACATTACAATCATTCCACATCGTTTATGTTCTTTTTTAAAAATTTTCGTCCTCTTTACATAAACGGCAGTGAAGTTCAATTTTTCAGCAATTAATTCAACAGCTTTCACTGGATATGGACAATGATATTTAATCTTTGTTGTTGTGTATATTGATTTCCTGCATTTATACAGTTTCCTGAAACCATCGAATTTGGAGTTACCATAAACACCACCAATTGGAATTCCATGAAGGTTTCCATTCAATGTATTCCAAACCCTTTCCCAATCTTTTTCGGAGCTGCCAATTTCAAGTTGACGAAAAACTGGAGATTTTGTGGTAGGATTGTAGAGAATTGTGGTGTAAACCGAATAGTTGTTCCCACCTTCCATTGCCAAAATAAAAAGTGGAGCCACCAATTCTTGAATCAGTCTTGATTGCCATTTCGGATTCACTGTTTTCATTTCATCTTTAATGACGACTATGAACCGTGAAGTGAGTCGATTGATTTCTTTTCCAAAATGTTTCACCAGATTTTTTAAATCAGTTTCTGGCTCCATTAGAATATTCACACACTGCACAAGTTTCTTGACAGATCTCGGCATGCTTCGGCATCGGCGCATGCCAATTTCCACTTAGACTTCGGCGATTTTCCACTTCGTCATTGGCCAATTTCCACGTCGGCGTCGGCTAATTTCTATTCGGCTTCGGCTGACTTCCACGTCGGCTTCGGCTATTTTCCACTTCGGCGTCGGCTGTTTTCTATTCGGCTTCGGCGGTGAAATTTACACCACAACTTCGGAAATTTATGCTTCGGCGTCGGCGTATGCCAATTTCCACTTAGGCTTCGGTAATTTTCCACGTCGGTTTCGGCTAATTTCCTCGTCGGCGTCGGCTAATTTCTATTCGGCTTCGGCTAAATTCCACTTCGGCTAGGGCTATTTTCCACTTCGGCGTCGGCTGTGTTCTACTCGGCGTCGGCAGGTATATTTTTACTTCGGCGCCGACAGCTTTTCACTTTTGCTTCGGCGTCAGCTATTTTCCATTCGGCGTTGGCCAATTTCAACCAACTTGTGCTATGCTATTTTCCACTTCGGCTTCGGCTATTTTCCTTCGGCTTCGGCGCAGATGCATCGATGTAGGCTAACTTCTATTCGGCGTGGGCTAAAATTTTACTTCGGCTTCGGCTATTTTCCACTTCGGCGTGTGCTATATTCTATTCGGCGTAAGCTAATTTCTAGTACCCCCTCTTATGTCATACCGCAAAAGTTTCACCTTTATGTGGATAAATAGAACTCATCATTGTGGTCACTGTTGATTTCTTTATCTACCTTGAGATTATTGATACCTGCAAAAAGATTATTCCTGTCAAAAAATTAAAATATTGAAATTTTTATCTGACATGAGAGTAGTCTCATAAATGAAACATTTTAAATATATGAAACCAAATGCAGATACCTATATATTATTCGGAACGATTACAGCACTAGACATACACTGCATAAAAATAACATGTACAAGGTGACAACTAAATAGTTGAAAACAGTCTAGGCTCTGTAACTCCTAAACGGAAAATGCTACGAAAATGAAATTACCACCATTCGAAAGATGACAAAATTGGCAACAAAATAGGCTATAATAAAAATTGTTTTAACAAATTTTACAGGCATGGCATTTTTTTAAAAAAAGTGCAAGCTAGCCTGTAATTGTATGGTTTAAGTGTGAAATTAATGGCATTTTATTCCCCCAAAGGAAATCAATCGTCCTAGGTCTTTAATGAATACTTTCCACCTGTCAGTAACCAAATCTGAAGCTGATTTTCCATTGAAATTAGATAATGGTTTTCCAGAGTTAAACCCTTTGGGTGGCAAAGACCATAATTAGTGTTTAACTAATCAGGAATAAAGAATGAAGAATTTTCTGAAAAAACGGGAACAGTTATTTTGAGTGAACATTCCACATAATTTTAAATAGTGTAAATCAGTTATTGATAGATTGGATAGCCCAATGAGTTGCTCTTTTAGTCACCAAAATCTCTTTAAAAGGTTTAAGAGTTGTTGCTTTCTCAAATCTCCTTAGCAAGCTTTTACTCGGCAGTTCAGCCTAAAGAGTGGTCACTGAAAGCCAAGATTGTCTTTGAAAAATATTTTTACTGAGGTGCACTAGTAATTCGGTTGTGAATTGGTTGGAAACTGTGAACAAAAATCACCTAATGCTAAGGAGCAAAAGTTGTAATTTAAAAAAAAATTCGTATTTAACTGAGATTTTTAACACGAAAATTTGGCCTTTGACTTCCTCATTTATCATTTTAATACTGGCAGTCACTAAATTTTTTATTATAGCCTATTTTATTGCAAATTTTGTCGTCTTTCCAATGGTGGTCACCTCATTTCCGTAGCAGCCTATGTTTAGAAGTTAGAGAGCCTAGACTGTTTTCAACTATTTAGTTGTCACCATGTATATAAAAAAGTCTGCATGAGCAATCCAATATTCTGCTCGATATGTCCAGGTTCAGTATGGTACATTAAAAACTACTCATAGGAGTTTGTATGTATAAGAAATATATTGAAGTATATTTCTAACTTTTTGCTAACCAAAGTGGTCAATGAGTTGTCCTTCAGTTGCAATGCATTGAAGCCAATCGGTCATCGCACCGCCCTCTTCATTTACATTTACATCTACAAAGTAAGGCCTAATCTGCCAAATTCGCAAATTATTCAGGGTAATATATGAGGGCTGTCAATTAACTTGCATGGCACACACATTATTATTGTATGATTGTATGTGAGATTTTTTGACATTCAGTGCGATGGCTTGTTGTGCCCTACTGTAAGAATGTGTATTGAATATTTATGGTGACGACTTTTACATAGTTTAAAACTTTAAAATCGTAAATCAAGCTAGGTTTTGCAAATATATTGACCTTCCAAGTAAAAAACTGTCATAGAAATGCATGGATAGTTAGGTATGTGCGTAAAGTGGGAAGTCAATGCTCTGAGATATGACGTTATTACTCCTATTAACATGTTAGCCTGTATATTTTCTCTCCGTTGCATAAGTTTGCCGTTTGCTTTATTTTGTTACCAATTGACGTTTTACGGTTAGGCACATTTGGTGTCCAGAACATGAACAAAGTACGTGGACTATTTTTGTTGGCCCACCAAAAGAGCCTAACCATGAAAACGATTTGCATCTAAATGAACATAAGTACCATGGCCTGGTCAAGTTGCAATTTTAAAATACATAACGGACAGTGACCACAATGAAGCTTCCCATACGTATTCAATTTCCCATATATATTCATAAAAGTCTACTTTAATCCCTAAAACATGCTTTGCATTTTTTATTTTACTTCAAAAATTTGGCATTTTAAGGAAATTTTTCTAAATTTACCTTGTAAAAATAACTCACGCCTATCATTTTAAATGAATCCTCCGGGGTCAACTATTTTATTTTTCGCACGAATGACATGGTTGAAACAATGGTTCACCCTGGTCAATTAATTCGGATTTTACGGATTTTACACGTGTGTTCGAACCCCCACATTGTGTATATGAGAAAAGCGAAGACCTTCCGCTGACGCCAGTTCCTTGATACCTATCTAATGCTGAATATTTTACAATACCTTATATTATATTTTATACACTTCCTCAACACATATTTCCGCTTATTGTTTGTGTATCACTGCATCCGAGAGAAATATGATTATCCTACTGTTTCATCTGTTGTCGACGAAAGCTTGAAAATTAATCTAGAAATACCTTTTTTCTGGTGCTGTCCATTTATCCATACCAAAGATAACATCCAAAGATGGAAATGCCAAAATTTATGTATTATGGTATGTATGCTAAAACAGCTAATTATTTGCGATTTTAAAATCACCATTAAACCACTACGCAAGAAGATTTTACAGGATACATATTCAATGTATGCACAAACAGCAAAACACTCTTAAAGAAACACATTTACAACATCTTGGAAATATTTAAAGTTTTACAGTTCTGACTTTTTATGTCATACCGCAAATGTTCAACCTTCACGATCGTTTACGATGAGTAAAAGTTAATGATAAGTAGTCGCCAACTTGTAACCCCCAAATTTAATTCTATTTATAATCGAATTGTTAGCCAAATTTAATTTTTAACAAATAATCTGTTGAAATTAATTGTCCCCGGCCTACTCATTAAATCTGATAGTATAGTTATAGTTAGTGATTTTTGATAATGATAATATTGCTCTGTTAAAGTATCAAATAGGTGGAATCAATATTTTAATC
Organism: Tomocerus qinae; assembly: GCA_020055645.1. Classification (NCBI taxonomy): domain Eukaryota; kingdom Metazoa; phylum Arthropoda; class Collembola; order Entomobryomorpha; family Tomoceridae; genus Tomocerus; species Tomocerus qinae. The sequence continues at coordinate 11,217,355 of CM034546.1, read as the reverse complement.
GATATCAGTAGGTACTGTTGGGAACTCGTATTTGTGGTCACTGTTGTTTTCTTTACCCACCTCGAGAATACTCTTACCTGCAAAAAGAATGTTCGAGTCAAAAATTAAAACATTGAAACTGTTATCTGACGAGACAAGTAGCCTCATTTCGAGTTAAGGAATGAAACATTTTAAATTTACGAAACCAAATTTAAATATTATATTATTTGAAACGATTACATAGAGGATGGCATAGAAACCATAGTACCCAAAGATTTTAATTAACTGTAAATATTTATTGGTTCTAGATTTTACAACATTTTCCTATTTATTTTCCCCATAATATTACAAATTCCACGGCTGTCCAGTTTTGATTTAATTAACTTTAGTATAGATAATGTATATCTTACGCAGTTCAAAAACGTCATCAATTGCTATTGGAAATACACGATCTGCAATCTCAATTCTTTTCTGATTGCTAATTTTTTTTAAATTTCTAAAACGTGAACTTGGAAAAGAAAATGGTATGAATCTTCATTGTAAGACTTATCGCCACACCCCGAGACTCTTCATACTTCATTTTTGTATAGGATAGTTTATACTTTAATTGAAATTCGAAATCCCTGTTGTTTAAAATATTGAAAGAACGCTGTTTCTTGCATAGCCTTAAAATATGATTGGAATTTATATCTGTAGCAATTTCTGAATTCATAAGAAATTGGTTCAGCTAGATCTGTTTCTTTTACTGTCATGCAAATTCCATCTGAATACATTGTTGATGGTATTGAATGTACGGAAATATTCACTTTTCGATTTGTCCATTACGACAAACAGTTTCAATGAAAAGTTAGTCAACAACTTCCACGTAAAATGTCAAGATTTGCTGAGAAGGTATCATAGGTCACCTTCTTTTAATTCTAATTACAAAACCATTAATCCTTACTAATGAGAAAGTAGATTTTGTGTGATGCTTATTTTATGTATGTACAACTGTGAATCCTCATTAATAAACACATTTACAATATTAAAAATATCGATTGAACAATTATAATTCCCTATAATTTATGTGATAATTTTTTTAGCGCTATACTATACATGATAAAATGTTATCTTTTATCGACATAAATATTCACTTGTGTCATAACCAAGGTGGAACTTTATTATTTTATGTAGTTTATCAAGAATAATAGTGTTTCAAAATCCATAAAGTTCTTTGTCGTTTTTCAGAATCGCAATGTCAGAAAGAGAAAACTACATATAAATAAATAATTCAAGGCTTATTGATTAAAAGAGAATGCACTAACTGACTATGGACGGGCTAAAAACTACTAATAATAAGAGGACTAATAATGAGTATACGTTAATGAGACCATAGGAAATGCTGATTTACGTTGTTGAAATCGTCATTTAAAGTAACTGCAACTTTCTATATTTAATTATTAGTAATATATTATTTGCCTGTCAACATAAAATTATTATAAAATCAAAAATTCCGATTATTTTCCTAGTAGTTTTGAATAAAGCTCCAAATTGACACAAAACATTATAAACAAATGATTTTATTGCGATTAAGTAGGATATCACATTGAAAATGTTATGCATATGTATACTGTGTACTGGAGATTTTGTAGCATTTGAGAGGTTTTTTGAGACATTTTTGTATTGTAAGTTGAGTGTCCAATGTTTAGGACTAACAATATAATTCTAAACGTTCAAAACTATGAAGCAAGCTTATACATATCGCACGTTGGAGTTCCGTAACTTGCTCATCGTTCGATATCGAAAATATTACGTGCATGATTTATGATGCATTATGCCCTTTCCTGTTGCACTCCAAAAAGTTCGAAAGGGATTGACGATGAGTGGTTAAGTATCAAAGACCACTTACGCGAATACTTTATTTGCCTAATGAGATTACACTTGAGTACTTGAGTAAACACCCTAAATTCGGATGGAAAGGTAAATCCAACTGAAACGACATATCTAATTGAACCTTATCATGCAAATCAATAAATGGCTTATTCCATTTTTAGATTACGTTGCTCTAAGTTCTGGAAAAGCATCTGTCACACCTGAGATAATTGTAGGCGCAGATTGTATCCGCTTGGGAGATTATACTTTCCTTACCTATGAGTTCTTCTTGTCAAATCATCTTACTTTTTGTGCAATAAATAGCTTACTTCCCTATCCGAAATACTGAATGCGTCTATAATGTATTGCTTTATTATGCATGCTAATATATAGATATATATGATAGTTGTAGATAAAAAAACATGCAAACAAAATAATTTCTCAACTTTTATCGTCTTTCACAACCCAGTTCACTTGTCTCGGTGGTGGTGAACAGTTCTGTTGCTGTTGCAGTGGAAACTTTAGAAATGGAAACAAACGGAGATGTTTCAGTATACTATAACAATAACCAAATACATAGCGGTTGTAACGAAAACTTAAAGTGAGTCAGTACTGTATTTAGAAATCGATTTCGGTGGGGGCTATGATATCATAGGACAATATCTATTAGGCATAATCGCGCGAAGCGCGAAAATTTTTGGCTTATTTTGTCTAAAATGAGTCAAAAATAGCCTAAAAATCACATAAAATCGCGCGAAGCGCGAAATTTTTTGGTATTTTGAAAAAAATTTTCCTTTTTTCTTGGATTTCGGGGGGGGCTTTAGCCCCCAAAGCCCACCCCCTCAATACAGCCTTGAAGTGAGTAATATATTCATTTGAAATATTGTTGAATACAATAATTTATTTCAAACAGTATTTTATTATACATAATATTTCATTATTTGTGAATACCAGAGCGGAGACAAGCATATCAACACCTAGTCAATCTTTCGGTTCATATCAATCAGGACATTCACAAGACAATCTTACAGCAGATACCATAGATGTAAATTCTAAACCAAAGTCTGGAAAGTTCAAAGTGAGACGAAGCAAAGCAAATGCCAGGGAGCGAACTCGAATGCATGGATTGAATTCAGCTTTGGACAAACTTCGAAAGTGATTCTCAAAATTTTATTCATTTAAACGTTATATTAATTATTATATTATCCTTTTCATTTCAGTTAATCACTATTGCCATATAATATGTAATATATTTACAATTTGTAAGAAATTCATGTAATATTTTCAGATGCATTCCTATTTCGTCGAAAACTCAGAAACTTTCAAAGATTGAAACTCTTCGACTGGGCCGAAATTATATTTCAGTTCTTTCAACTATTTTAAGCAGTAATGAACCAATGGAGACGATTTCTTTTGCAAAGACATTATCAAAAGGACTTTCACAAGTGATTTCTATTTAAGATATATTTAAAAAAAATTAATGTGTAGTAGTTTTCAAAAATGATTTTGATTAAATAGTAACTCATCTTTGTATATGAATTGGTAGGGAACAACTACAGCTGCTTAAGAAGCGGCTCGCCAGGGAATAACGAGCGAGCAGAGAAGGAGCAGAGCATTAACGAGCAGAGCTCAAAACGAGAAGAGCCATAACGAGCAGAGCAACTACAGAGCTGCTCGCTAAAAGCTCTCTAAATCCAAATGTAGCACAGTGTGGCAAATTAGTAAAATAGAGGACACAGTGACAAAACTTAACATGGGTAACCTTGACATGAACAAAGTTCACAATGCTGAAATTGGGATGGTAAAAGCACACAATGGTGAAATTGGGATGGTAAAAGTGCAAAATGGCAAAATTGGGATTTTTGCAAGAACGGCAGCAGCCGTTCTTGCAAAAATTTAGATAATTGAACTCCTGGCTTTGGAAAAAATATCAATTATTAATAATTATAGCAGCGTAACATACTTAACTATTTGACTGTCAATCTTGACTTAATAATTTATGATTTTATTATGACTGATTCAAAAAGTGCAATATACTTAATATTTATGAATATTTTAGAAAATAATTATTACAATGAATAAATATAAGAGTAACCTAAAATCTGCGACATTTGTGGCACTTATACACATAGAATCATTCATATCAATCCTTTACGACATATCCCTCCCAGTCGGAAACCTCATGGCTCGGCACCGCTGGCGGTACAGAGCTATCTCTCTCTGCCTTTTGTCGGAGAGGGATATTATATCCCTCCCAGTAACCTTTCCCTCTCCGCCTACAATATATATATATATATCAGGTAAAACATGGTAAATGTATTGCTAACATAAAGAAAGAGTAATTTGTAATTTACACTATTATTTATTATATATCTAATGTAGTTCAAATACACCATCCATTGCAACTGGAAATACACGATTTTCAGTTTTTGTATTTTTGTGACAATTTTTCATTTTTTTAAAAATATTTAAAACGTGTACTTGTAAATTTAATCTATGATACCACAATCTTTCAAAGAGCAGAGTAATAAATGAGCCAAGTATGAAGTATCCGCAAACGAAGAAAATAGTATGAATCTTCATCGTAAGACTTATCGCCACACTCCGAGACTCTTTAAACTTCAGTTTGGTATAGATGAATCTGTGGTTTACATTCCTTTTAAAATCGTGTTGTTCCTTAAGATATTTTAAGAAGCCTCTTTCTTGCATGGACTTAAAATACGATTGGAATATAAAACGGTAGCAATCCCTGAATTCATAAGATATCGGATCAGCTAAATCTGTTTCTTTTACTGTCATGCAAAATCCATCTGAAGACATTTTAGATGGAATTGAGTGCACGCGGTATTCACTCTCCACTTTTTCCATTATGACAAACAGTTTCAATGAAAAGTTGGTCAGCAACTTCCATTTAACAAAGATTTTATTCATTTTCAATTCATTTGGTGATGCATCTGTTTGCCAATCGAACCTGTGGACACTTTCATTATATATATCCAGAATTTTATATTTCTCAAAATATTCGTGGCTCTCTTCAAAAACATTCCGTCTTGCGTCTTTCTCTACCAGCAACTTGTGTCCATTTTCGACCAGATCTTTAAAGTCCATAAATTGTTTTCTGTCTGGATGTGCAATAATCTCGCTTGTTATCCACGTATCGTATAGAATAGCAATTAAAAATCCCATAGACACAGTTACCAAGTACAAAATGTTTCTCCCTTTATTGGAAACATCCTGATTTAAAAGAACGGATATTGTAGATACAAAGATGAATTCGAATTTCTTATAGACAGATGTGACTCTTAAGCCCAAAAGATAAAATGAAATCGGGAATAGGGAGAATATCAGCCACCAGCAATAATCATCAAAAGTATTTTGAATTAGAACTGTTAGAGGAGTATCGAGGAAACTAGGATTGGCTTCACAGTAATATGGAATCTGTTCCTCAAAGTATTCAATGAAAAGAGTTTCATACCATTGTATTAGATACGGCTCGTTCTGATTTGCAGACATTATAATCATTCCACATCGCTCATGTTCTCCATTTAAATTTTTTGATCTCTTTGCATAAACGGCAGTGAAGTTCAATTTTTCAGCCAATAATTCAACAGCTCTCACTGCATCTCGACAATTATATTGAATCTTCGTTGTTGTGTATATTGGTTTTCTGCATTTTGGCAGTTGGCTGAAGTCATCGAATTTGGAGTTACGATAAAGACCACCAATTGGAATTCCATGAAGGTTTCCATTCAATATATTCCAAACCCTTTCCCAAACTTTTTCGGAGCTTCCAATTCCAAGCTGACGAAGAACTGGAGATTTTGCGCTAGGATTGTAGAGAATCGTGGTGTAAACCGAATAGCTGTTCCCCTCTTCAATTGCTAATATAAATAGGGGAGCAACCAAATCCTGAATGAGGCTTGATTGCCATTTTGGATTCATTGTTTTCATTTCATCTTTAATGACGACTATGAATCTTGAATGCAGTCGATTTATTTCTTTTCCAAAATGGAGAACCATATTTTTCAAATCAGTAGAAGGCTCCATTAGAATATTCACACTGCACAAGTTTCTTGACAGATCTCGAGGTTTTCTTTCATGACGACCGAAAAGCGTTTTGCTATAATTTGATGTTGCTAAGGTCCAGGGTTGGCCGTTTTGGTTTGACAGCATAAATTTTGTCTGCCACCGGGATTGACCGAAAGTGATCATGTTGAAATCACATTTACTGTAATATGATAAATTCCGAAAACATTGAACATTGTTGATAACAATAAAAGGCAATAAAAATTGAATGAATAAATAGATAAAAAACATGTTGACCAGCAGAGAGTTAAATTTTATCTAAATCAAGATCAGGGCGCAGTGCGAGCGATGTGTAAAAATTTTTAAAAAAAATTGTATGGAATAAGAAATCAGATTATGTTCATGCATGTTAACTGTAAAGGAACGTCTGTTTATATGAGCACTATTGATTTCCTTTTTATAGAACTCCTAGGTGTACATTTAAGCCAGTTCGAGGCTATTCTATAAAGAACTTAAATAGAACTAACAAAGTCAGACAGGAAAGCACAATCCACTATGCAAATAAAATAACATACATAACTTAGTCATCAAAAAGCATTCCAATGTTCTCTTCGATATTTGGCTATTTATTATTACAGTGAAAGACAAAACGGTAAAAATGGATTTTGAAAGTTTGGAAAGCAAGTTTTGAAGCTTCCTAATGGCTTGTGTTTCAATTTTCAAAAATTCATGACAATAAAATTTTTTTAACATTTGATGAAATTTTTTAGTATTTACATAGAATGTTTGCTTTCATAAGCCAATTTTCCATAACTACTATTTCAACTTTTTAATCAATAGTTGTCAATAAAATTTCCGGGAAACAGCATGATCAAAATTACAAATTGAAAATTGATATGCAAATTCGTAAATATTTGTAAATAAAAAGTTTCAGACCAAATTATTTTTCCTATTTAAAACTAATAAGCTCCAAAAAACATTTCATACAACTACCATTATCAAACTCTTAAAAACCACTGGGATAAATATCCAGCGCGAATGTGCTAAATTCACTATATCCTTAGAATGATGCTATATGCTGTCTATATAGGCTATGTTTTTCTCCAAGGTTTTATCCAATATTCATTATATACACGTGTGTTTGAATCCCCACATTGTGTATATGAGAAAAGCGAAGACCTTCCGCTGACGCCAGTCAGTCTTCCTTGATACCTATCTAATGCTGAATATTTTACAATACCTTATATTATATTTTATACACTTCCTCAACACATATTTCCGCTTATTGTTTGTGTATCACTGCATCCGAGAGAAATATGATTATCCTACTGTTTCATCTGTTGTCGACGAAAGCTTGAAAATTAATCTAGAAATACCTTTTTTCTGGTGCTGTCCATTTATCCATACCAAAGATAACATCCAAAGATGGAAATGCCAAAATTTATGTATTATGGTATGTATGCTAAAACAGCTAATTATTTGCGATTTTAAAATCACCATTAAACCACTACGCAAGAAGATTTTACAGGATACATATTCAATGTATGCACAAACAGCAAAACACTCTTAAAGAAACACATTTACAACATCTTGAAAATATTTAAAGTTTTACAGTTCTGACTTTTTATGTCATACCGCAAATGTTCAACCTTCACGATCGTTTACGATAAGTAAAAGTTAATGATAAGTAGTCGCCAACTTGTAACCCCCCAATTTAATTCTATTCATAATCGAATTGTTAGCCAAATTTAATTTTTAACAAATAATCTGTTGAAATTAATTGTCCCCGGCCTACTTATGAAATCTGATAGTATAGTTATAGTTAGTGATTTTTGATAATGATAATATTGCTCTGTTAAAGTATCAAATAGGTGGAATCAATATTTTAATCGATATCAGTAGGTACTGTTGGGAACTCGTATTTGTGGTCACTGTTGTTTTCTTTACCCACCTCGAGAATACTCGTACCTGCAAAAGGAATGTTCGAGTCAAAAATTAAAACATTGAAACTGTTATATGACTAGACAAGTAGCCTCATTTCGAGTTTTTCGAGTTAAGGAATGAAACATTTTAAATTTACGAAACCAAATTTAAATATTATATTATTTGAAACGATTACATAATGGATGGCATAGAAACCATAGTACCCAAAGATTTTAATTAACTGTAAATATTTGGTTCTCGATTTTACAATTTATTTTCCTCATAGTAATATTACAAACTCCACGGCTGTCCAGTTTTGATTTAATTAACTTTAGTATAGATAATATATATCTTACGCAGTTCAAAAACGTCATCATTTGCAATTGGAAATACACGATCTGCAATCTCAATTCTTTTCTGATTGCTAATTTTCTTTAAAATTTCTAAAACGTGAACTTGGAAAACCAATCTATGAAAACCAATTTCCACGAAAAATATTAATATTAATTAATGTACGTAACTGGCCACCATCAGCTTCATTATAGGCGAATGGACGCCACCTGGAACAAACAAAATATTTCCATTCCCACCTACTACACTAATTGTAGATGGCATGGCTTTAGTGCAACAATTTCAGAAACTTGTAGAACTGTTTTATTCTTTCCTTTATCTAGAAAGACGCTTTACATCCATCCCCTAAATTTTCAGAAAAAAAAGAATTTTTGTCAAAAAGGTTTAAATTTCAAAAAATTTTGGTGATTAAATTTTACCAATATATTATGGTTTGCCCCTTTGCCTTGGTCAAATTCTTGAATGCGTTTTTAGGTGGTGAAACAGATAAGTTTATTTTTCGAAAACAAACACGTGACTATTATTTAAATGAAATGTTTGGGAAACGAAATTTCAATCAATATTTACATAATTTATATGCTCCAATTGATCGATGGGATCGAGAAAGTGAACATACGCAGGGTCACCCTAAAACACATGCACATACAGACATATATAGAAAGGTAAATGTATTGCTTTGTTATATCTACGATTGCAACATAAAGAAAGATTTATATTTATTATTTACATTATTATCAATTATACATTTATTATATCTAATGTAATTCAAAGACGTCATCCACTGCAACTGAAAATACACGATTTTTGATTTTTGTATTTATGTGACAATTTTTCATTTTTTCAAAAATATCTAAAACATGTACTTGTAAAGTTGATCTATTGTACCACAATCTTTCTAGGAACAGAGTAATAAATGAGCCAAGTATGAAGTATCCACAAGAGAAGAAAATAGTATGAATCTTCATCGTAAGACTTATATTCACACTCCGAGACTCTTCATACTTCAGTTTGATATAGGATAATCTGTACTTTAATTGCCATCTAAAATCGTGTTGTTGCTTAAAATATTTTAAAAAGCCTCTTTCTTGCATGGCCTGAAAATACGATTGAAATATAATACGGTAGCAATCCCTGAATTTATAAGATATCGGATCAACAAGATCTGTTTCTTTTACCGTCATGCAAACTCCATCTGAAGACATTATAGATGGTATTAAGTGCACTAGGTATTTACTCTCCATCTTGTCCTTCACCACAAACAGTTTCAATGAAAAGTTGGTCAACAATTTCCAATCAAAATGGTTCCCACTCATTTCCATGTCGATAAGTGATGCATCCTTTTGCCAATCGAATATGTGGACACTTGTATTATATTTATCCAGAAGTTTATATTTCTCAAAATATTCGATTCCACATTCCTCAATATACCGTCTTGTGTCTATTTGTAATAACAATTTATATTTGTTTTTTACAAGATCTTTGAAGTCTATAAATTGTTTTCTGTCTGGCGGTGCAATAATCTCGCTTGTTATCCACGTATCATATTGAATAGCAATTATAAATCCCATGGAAACAGTAGCCAAATACAAAATGTTTCTCCCTTTATTGGAAACATCCTGATTTAAAAGAACGGATATTGTAGATACAAAGATGAATTCGAATTTCTTATAGACAGATGTGAATCTTAAGCCCAAAAGATAAAATGAAATCGGGAATAGGGAGAATATCAGCCACCAGCAATAATCATCAAAAGTATTTTGAATTAGAACTGTTAGAGGAGTGTCGAGGAAACTAGGAATTGCTTGACAGTAATATGGAATCTGTTCCTCAAAGTGTTCAATGAAAAGAGTGTCATACCATCGTACTTCATACGTATTTTCTTGATTTGCATACATATCAATCAATCCACATCGTTGATGTTCTCTATTAAAATTTGTCGCACTCGTTGCATAAACGGCAGTGAAGTTCAATTTTTCACCCATTAATTCAACAGCTCTCACTGCATTTCGACATTTGTATTTAATCTTCGCAGTTGTGTAGATTGGTTTTCTGCATTTTGGCAGTTGCCTGAAACCATCGAACAGCAATTTGTCAAAAATACCACCAATTTGAATTCCATGAAGATTCCTATTCAATGTACTCCAAATTCCTTCCCATATTTCTTCCGAGCCACCACTACTAAGCTGACGAAAGATTGTGGACCTCGTCGAAGGATTGTAGAGAACTGTGGTGTAAACCGAATAGTTGTTCCCACCTTTCATTGCCAAAATAAATATGGGAGCCACCAAATCTTGCATCAGTCTTGATTGCCATTCTGGATTCATTGTTTTCATTTCATCTTTAATGACGATTATGAATCTTGAAGTGACTCGATTTATTTCTATTCCAAAATGTTTAACCAGATTTTCCAAATGAGTTTGTGGTTCCATTAGAATATTCACACTGCACAAGTTTCTTGACAGATCTCGAGGTTTTCTTTCATGACGACCGAAAAAGGTTGCGCTATAATTTGATGTTGCTAAGGTCCAGGGTTGGCCATTTTGGTTTGACAGCATAAATTTTGTCTGCCACTGGGATTGATTGAAAGTGATCATGTTGTAATCGCAGTTATGGCAATATAACTTTCGAAAACATTGAACATTGTTGATAACAGAAAAATCAATACAAATTGAATAACTAGATAGATAAAAAACATGTTGACATGCAGAGTGTTAAATTTTATCTAAATCAAGATCAGGGCACAGTGAGCGATTTGTAAAAAGTAAAAAAAAATGTATAGAATAATAAATTAGAATACGATCATGCATGTTAAGTGTAAATAAACTTCTGTTCATAGTTCATAGTTCAGCTTTATTCAAGTGACAACACAGGCCCATAATCATTTCTTTTGGATTCCAATAACTGTTTCAGAGTATCAACCAGCTTTTCCAGCGATAAGTCCTTATATACCCATTTGCGTGGTAATTTATTCCAAGCCACAGCTGCACTATGTTTTACTGATGTTAGTCTAGAATTTTCAAATTTAACTCTAGGGAATGAGTAACTATAATTATTGCTAACAGAAAACCAATTTTCTGTGCCTGGTAGCCTATTGTTTAAGTTTTTCCACACCAATTTTACTAAACTAATTTCACGCCTTTCATATATGGTGTGAATTTGCAACATTGATAATAATTTGCTAACATTCAACCTATTACCAATACACTTTAATCGCTTAATACCCTTCCCATTAAATTTGCAATTTCGAGGAAAGAAGAAATTGACAATAAATCTATTTATCTTATCCTGTATCGGTTGTAATTGTACCTTTGTTTGTACTGCCCATACACTAATTGCATTGTCATATATCGAGATTATATAGCAATGTAATAACATACCCATGAATTTCACTGTCACTAGCCTTTTTAAAGAATATAACTTGGCTAATGCAACTCTAACTCTTTTATCTACATATCCTAAATGACTTTTAAATGTCAGAGTGGAATCAATCCATACACCTAGATATTTAAATTTGTAAACTCTTTCTATAGTATCACCGTTAAATTTAATATTATCATAAACAGCATTTTTCACATTATAATCGCCACCTTTGTGACAGATCATATACTTTGTTTTCTCAACATTTAATTCTAATTTATTTTTAACACACCATAAATTAAAATTTTCTAAGTTAACATTTAACATACTAATTGCCTTATTAACATTACTCTCAGCAACCCACAAAACCAAATCATCGGCATAAAGGGCATAGTCCACATTAAAAACAGTACCAACATCATTAATAAATATACTAAAGAGCAGAGGTCCTAACGCTGACCCGGCCCCAGTGCCCGTATCTAATTTGTACTCTTTAGAATAAAACGCTCCATTCTTTAATTTAACTTTTCTACCTTCTAAATGACTCTTTAATAGCCTTAACATATATGGCTTTATTTTAAATTGTTCTAGCATTTTTATTAATAACAAATCTATCTGCACACTGTAGAATGCAGATTTCAAATCAACAAATACCGCTACAGTCCTACCATTCGGTTTACTAATACTGTCATTTACACTTTGCGTAAAATTAAAAAGTGCATTGTCACACCCTCTGTTCCTCCTAAAACCGAATTGGTGTATATCAAAATCTGGTTCCACCATACTGGTAAGCCGCTCAAATATTACCTTTTCGAAGACTTTACAGATAAATGTTACACATGCAATCGATCTATAACTCCTAGCACCTAATTTTGGTCCTTTTCCCTTATATAACGCAGATACCGTAGCGGATTTGAAATGTGAGGGAATTATACAACAATTAAAAATACATGTAAAAAATACCGCTAGTGGAATTACAATTACATCTGCAATTTCTTTAAATACACGCTTTGGAATATGATCTTTTTGATTAGTACCTTTGTCCACTCCTTTTATAGCTTTAAGTACCTCAGCCTCGGATACACTCTCCATTACACCCACTGTCTCACCATTGTCATTAAAATTTTTACAATATGACTCTATTTTAGCATTTAACTCACTCTCTGTATATGAACAATCTTTTTTGATTATAAAGACCTAAGCTAATTCATTACATATATCGTCATTTCCCTCAATTACATCACCATTGCTAGTTAAAAGCTTCGATATCGGGGTTGTACATTTACTTCTAAAACCTGTTATATCATCCACTAAATTCCATACATTGGATGATTCAAAATTTTCAAATTTTGTTGTGTAATATTTACGCTTCGATTTGTTCAATAGATTTCTCACAAAACCCCGATGTTTCTTAAATACTCTCCAATCACCTTTACTTTTGCTTTTTACAGCAATTTTCTTTAAGTTATCTCTAGTCCTACATTGCTTCGAAATCTCATTTGAAAACCATGGCACATTCCTAACCTTACACTTTTTTCTAGTCATTGGAGCAAATTTATCTAAGACATTCAGCGTCTCCATTTCAAACCTGAATAAACTAGTATTCACATCTAAATTCTTAAGGTAGGAAAAATCTAACGCCATAAACAGTTCATTGAAATCATTCCATACGACCTTACTGTAGTTACGACTTTCCACTAGAATACCATCATTTTTGAATTTTTTATCTTTTCTAACTACATACGTTAGATCATGATCAGATCCACCAAATGGAAAATGATCACATTCAGAATACAGAACACTATTCACGTATATATGATCCAATAAGGATTCAGAGTTTTCCGTAACTCGCGTAGCTTTACGTATAATCTGATGCAAATCAAATTCTGTAGTTATTCTAAACAATTCAGCACTAAATCTTGTTTGCTCCAATAAATCTATGTTAAAATCTCCATATACCACATGTTCTAACTTATATTGTTGTAAATAGCTGATTACATTTTGAATTGTATCAATAAATAACGATTTGTGATTTTTGTTAATTTTGCTTGGAGGCGTATTATAAATAGTAGTAACCAATATTTTTGGTAAACCTTTTCTGTAAATTATTATCGAATTAATTTCAATGTAGCTATTCCTAAAAAGAGATTTTGGTACCTCTACAACATGAAACGTAAATAAATTGTTAATGTAAATTAACATACCACCACCATTATTAGCAGCTCTATCTACCCTATAACAATAATAGCCATTTATGTTAAATGTTTTAGTATCATCATAATCAAACAGCTTACTTTCAGTGATACTACATACTGCTATCCCTTTTTCATTTAACAGTAAATTCCTTAACTCCGAGATTCTACTTTTTATACCATTAGCATTAGCATGTACAAACTTTAAACCTTTTCTTAATCTACTTATATAGTTATGTTCACTAACAGCACTAGTATTATTATACTCTACCTCTACTTCACTATTATCTAGCACAGAACAGTTCTTAAACGGTAAGTTTACATTAACTAGATTATCATCTTGACTATAATTGGCGTTACAAATATCACTATTACATTCATTTAGAATAACATTTTGAATAACACTTGGAATTGCACTTTGATCTTGATACCCCTGACTTACAACTCCCTCCATCGACTCTTGAAATAGATATTCAGATGGTCGAGTTGATTGAGTGCAGTTATTGAAGTGAAGTTGCGCAGTTGCAGTATTAGATGAAAGAGTTCTGTCTTCATTTGGGATAGTACAATCAGCACAGATAAACGTGGTACAAAATTGGCGAAACTGGACGTTTGGTATGCGGATATCCAAACACGTACGATGAATCCAATTTCCGCAGTTCATACAGGTAATCTTGTGTCTTTTCCCCAGTTCCTTGGAGCATTTATTGCACACGTCCATTTTAGTAGTATTTTAATTCAGTAACGATGATCATGAAAAAATTACAGTTACGTTACATTAGACAATTACGCCCACTGAATCAATGAATGTGTTGAAAATATAAGAAATACGTATGAATTGGTACATACGCACAGGGGGGAATGCCTAGACCATTCACCCCCACTTCACATAAATTGCCATTTTTTTTAGTCGCCTTCCTCACTAGGTTGCAAGTGTTTCAATGATTATCCCTCAATATTCCTCCAGATCGTCCGCAGTGTCGGCAGGTCAATCGGATCTTCCCCAGTGTCGGCAAGTCAATCAGTCATCCCCAGTGTCGGCATCTCAATCAGATTTCCATTTGATAAACAACAGGGTCATGGTTAGCAATTCCGTTTGTTTAATTTTGCGAAATAGAATCCCCAGTTTTCAATCAAAAAATAATATATATTGCAAAGAGACATACACACAGGGGGCTTAGCCAAGAACTGTCACCCCCACTTCACAACAAAGTTTTGTCATCTTCAAGCTCCAGGCAGACTCCAACTAGGTCTCTTTCATTTCGTCATCACGATCCCAATGGTGAATGGGCAGTTGACAGAATCGGAAGAAATTAAGCGTGAAAATAACACACCCAGTTCAAGTAGGAATGGATCACTCCGACATCAGGCAAAAAAACGAACTTTCGAACTTACGAGTGATCACAAATACAGACAGCTGAGTCAAGTCGTATACAAAGACAACAACCCTGCAGCCACACTACACTTATCAGAAAGTGTTTTAAAAAATATCATAGCACAGACAATAATATGATTTTCAATGTTCTACTTATTAAACGAAGACTCCTCTTTCAGATTATATTGCATAGTGATATCAAAACAAACTTTAATTAGACAAACATTAATTAATTTATAATAATTACTTGAGAGAAAAAAACTCCTTGCCGCTCACTCAAAGCGCGCCAAATCCAAGAAACGGTAACATCAAAATCTCAATTTGAAAATTGCTATACAAAATCGCAAATTGTCGTAAATAAAAAGTTTCTGACCAATTCAATTTTTCCTATTGTAGGTACTCTGCCGTTTACGTATTACCTCCAACAAATATTTCATAGAAATGCCGTTATCAAACCCTTAAAAACCGCTGGGATAAATATCCAGCGCGAATGTGCTAAATTCACTTTACCCTTAGACTAATGCTATATGAGTTGTCTATATAGTCCATGTTTTCCTCCAAGGTTTTATCCAATATTCATAATATACACGTGTGTTTGCATCCCCACATTGTGTATCTGAGAAGCGAAGACCTTCCTCTGACGCCAGTCAGTCTTCCTTGATACCTATCTAATGCTGCATATTTTATTATACCTACTGCTAACATGTAACTCCATTTTACACACTTACATATTTGCGCATTTTGGTTGTGGCCCGACAGAAATATGATTATCCAATTAATTCCTCTGTTGTGGTCGAAAGATTTAAAACTAATCTAAAAATACCTTCATCCTGATTCTGTCCATTTATCCATAAATTACATCCAAAGATGGAAATGCCAAAAATATATGTATTAACGTATGTCTATGTATGCAAGAACAGCTAATTATTTGTTAATTTAAAGTCATCGTTAAACCACCAAGCAAGCAGATTTTATATGTGACATATTTTATGTAAGTACAAATAGCAAAAAAATCTTAACGAAACACAATTACAACATCTTGGAAGTTTTTAAAATTTTACAGTTCTGACCGCTTATGTCATAACACAAAAGTTTCACCTTTATGACACGTTGAAAAAAATTTAATGATAAGTAGTCGGCAACTTGCAACAACCCTCAACTTGATTCTATTCATAATCTAATTGTTAGACAAAATTAATTTTTAACAAATAATACTACAGGGTGTCAAACTAGGATTCAGGCCCTATGTATCTAAAGAACCGTAAGTAGCACGACAAAACCGTTGATACCAATCGAAAGCCCGTGCAAAGTTACATTGAAACACCGGTTTTCATTAACTTATTCCTACGCATTCGCTTACACCAGCAGTTCTCCCAAAAAAAGTTGAAAATGTAAATAAATCACTAGCTAATTTGTGACCAAATCTGTCGCGGGGGCTGAATTTAGGCAGCGGTACTGCGTTGCCACTGTTTCCGCTGTTGCCGCTGGGAGGTATGGGGGTGAGCGGCAACAGCATAATAGTGGAGACAGTGGCAACAACGGCAACAGTGGCGACACGCTACAACCACGCAGCAACACGGGCGACACGCTACAACCACTGGCGGCAACAGCGGCGACACGCTACAACCATTTGCAGCAACAGCGGCGACACGCTGCAACCACTAGCGGCAACACTGACCAACGGCAACAGAGACACATTAATCTGGTTTCTTCTGTGTTGCTCTTTTCTTAGAGCATTGAGCTCAGAGCAACATAGTGCACTGGCTTATATTAGGTTTAGCGGCAACAGAGGAAATCAGATTAATGTGACTCTGTTGCCGCTAGTGGTTGCAGCGTGTCGCCCCTGTTGCCGCTAGTGATTGTAGCATGTCGCTACTGTTGCCGCCAGTGGTTGTAGCGTGTCGCCACTGTTGCCGCCAGTGGTTGTAGCGTGTCGCCACTGTCTCCGCTATTATGCTGTTGCCGCTCACCCCTATACCTTCCAGCGGCAACGGCGGCATCAGTGGAAACAGTGGCAACACAGTACCGCTGCCTAAATTCAGCCCCCGCGACAGATTTGGTCACGAATTAGCTAGTAATTTCTTTATATTTTCAACATTTTTTGGGAGAACTGCTGGTGTAAGCGAATGCGGAGGAATAAGTTGATGAAAACCGGTGTTTCAATGTAACTTTGCACGGGCTTTCGATTGGTATCAGCGGTTTTGTCGTGCTACTTACGGTTCTTTAGATACATAGGGCCTGAATCCTAGTTTGACACCCTGTACTTAGTCGAAATTAGTTGTCTCCGACTACCCAATCAATACAAATGCTATTTTATTTGATATTGATAATATTGCTTTATTAAATATCAAATGAGTGCAATCGATTCATCAATCGATATCAATAGGTACAGTTGAGAATTCATCAATATGGTCACTGTTGTTTTCTTTATCCATCTTGAGATTATTGTTACTTGCAAAAATAATATTCGAGTCAAAAAAATTAAAAGATTGAAACTGTTTATCGGACATGAGAGCAGTCTCAAAAATGAAAAATTTTGGATATACGAAATCAAATTCAGATATATTATTTGAAACGTTTACATATTTTTCTATGGCATAGAAACCAGTACCCAAAGATTTTCATTGGCTGTTAATATTTGTTTTTTTATTTTAAAACATTTTTTCTATTTTATTTCCCCTTGATATTACAAACTCCACGACTGTCAAGTTTTGATTTAATTAACTAGTATAGATTATCTAATAAATATCTTACGCAATTCAAAAACGGCATCCATTGCAATTGGAAATACACGATCTGCAATCTTAATTCTTTTCTGATTGTTAATTTTCTTTAAAATTTCTGAAACGTGAACTTGGAAAACCAATCTATGATGCCACAATCTTTCTAGGAACAGAGTAATAAATGAGCAAAGTAAGAAGTATCCACAAACGAAGAAAATAGTATGAATCTTCATGGAAAGACTTATATTCACACGCCGAGACTCTTCATAATTCAGTTTGGTATAGGATTGTCTGTGCTCTAAATTCGATATAAAATCCTGTTGTTCCTTAAGATATTTTAAAAAGCCTCTTTCTTGCATAGTCTGAAAATACGATTGGAATTTAAAACGGTAGCAATCCCTGAATTCATAAGATATCGGATCAGCTAGATCTGTTTCTTTTACTGTCATGCAAACTCCATCTGAAGATATTTTAGATGGAATTGAGTACACGAGGTATTTACTTTCCACTTTGTACATTACGACAAATAACTTCAATGAAAAGTTAGTCAACAACTTCCATTTAATATAAAAGTGTTACTCATTTCCTTGTCATCAGGTGATGCATCAATTTCCCAATCGAATCTGTGGACACTTTCATTATATATATCCAGAATTTTATATTGCTCAAAATATACGTGGCTCTCTTCAAAAATATTCCGTCTTGTGTCTTTCTCTAACAACAACTTGTATCCATTTTCCACGAGATCTTTAAAGTCCATGAATTGTTTTCTGTCTGGTGGTGCAATAATCTCGCTTGTTATCCACGTATCATATTGAATAGCAATTATAAATCCCATAGACACAATTACCAAGTACAAAATGTTTCTCCCTTTATTGCAAACGTCCTGGTTTAAAACAACAGATATTTTAGATACAAAGATGAATTCGAATTTCTTATAGACAGATGTGAATCTTAAGCCCAAAAAATAAAATGAAATCGGCAATTTTAAATTTTAGCTATTTTTTGCGATTTTAGACAAAAATTTCTTTATTTTTCTCGATTTCGGGGTGCCGTGCCTCGGTGCCTCCCTCCCTCGCTGCGGCCCTGCCAATTTACGTTCTCACGGTTAGGCACCTTTGGTGGGCAGAACATGAACAGGTTACGCGGACTATCTACAGTATGGAACATTAAAAAGTTATCAGAGAAACCATTGTCATAAAAATTAACATTCCTCATTCATAAGGAGTTTTTGGACAACGGTTTTTCTGATAACTTTTTGATGTTCCATACTGTATGTTGGCCTAACAAAAGTGCCTAACCGTAAAAACATCAATTGCATCTAAGTAAACATAAGTACTATATGGCCGAAGCAAGTTGTAATTTTAAAATACAGTGACGCCAATGAAGCTTCCCAAGTCTGTCCATTTATCCAAAGATAATATCTACAGTTGGAAAATATTTATGTAACTACATTTAGGGAAAATTCGAACAATTGATCAACAAAGAATTTTTTATGTCAAGATCAGGCATCGAAAATCCCTTGCAACCTTACATAATAAATACATAATAATATATATAATAAACATAATAAAATATTATCTCTTACTGGCATATATTTGACTTGTGTCATAACCAAGGTGGAACTTAATTATATGATGTAGTATATCAAGAATAATAGTGTTTGACATCGCCAAAGTTCTTCGTTGTTTCTCAGAATTGCAAAGTCAGAAAGAGACAAACACATAAATAATTCAAATGATGTATATGTATTCAAGGCTTATTGATTAAAAGAGAAAGCACTAACTGACTGGACGGGCTAAAAACTACTAATAAAAAGAGGACTAATAATGAGGAAGTTAATGAGACCATAGAAAATGCTGATTTACGTTGTTTAAATCGTCATTTAAAATAACTGCAACTTTCTATATTTAATGATTAGTAATATATTGTTTGCCTGTCAACATAAAATTGTTTTAAATTCCAACATTCTGATTATAAATTTCCTAGTAGTTCGGAATAAAGATCCAAATTGACACAAAACATAAAAATACAAACGATTTTATTGTATTAAATAGGATATCACATTAAAAATGTTGTATATAATATTATACTATACTGTGTACAGGAGATTTTGTAGCGTTTGAAAGGTAACTATGAATCAAGCTTATACATACCACCGCACGTTGGCGTTCCGTACCTTGCTCAGCGTTCGATATTGAAAATATTACGTGCATGATGCATTATGCCCTTTCCTGTTGTACTCCGAAAACTCCAAAAGGGATTGACGTTTAGTGGTTAAGTAACAAAGACCACTTACGCGAATACTTTATTTGCCTAATGAGATTACACTTGAGTAAACACCCTAAATTCGGATGGAAAGGTAAATCCAACTGAAACACATATCTAATTGACCCTTATCATGCAAATCAATAAATGGCTTATTTCATTTTTAGATTATGTTGGCTCAAAGTTCTAGACAAGCATCTGTCACTTGCCATCCGAGATAGTTGTAGACCCAGACTGTACCCTACTCGCTTAACCATCCGCATGGGAGATTTACCTTATACTTTCCCTACATATATGAGTTATTGTCAAATCATCTTACTTTTAGTGCAATAAATAGATTATTTCCTTATCCGAAATACTGGATGCGTCTATAATGTATTGCTTTAGAATTCATGCCATATAGTATATATGTATAAGACTGTTGCAGATAAGAAAACATGCAAACAAAATAATTTCTCAACTTTTAATGTCTTTCACAACCCAGTCTACCTATTTTCGGTGGTGGTGGACAGTTCTGTTGTTGAAGCAGTAGAAACCAAGAAAATGGAAGCAAATGGAGATGTTTCAGCATATTATAGTAATAACCAGATACATAGCGATTGTAACGGTACCTTAAAGTGAGTAATTCATTTGAAATATTTTTGAATACAATAACCTATTTCAGACAGTATTTTATTATACATAATATTTCATTATTTGTGAATACCAGTGCGGAGACAAGCATATCAGCGTCTAGTCAATCTTTCGGTTCATATCAATCAGGACATTCACAAGACAATCTTACAGCAGATACCATAGATGTAAATTCTAAACCTAAGTCTGGAAAGTTCAAAGTGAGACGAAGCAAAGCAAATGCCAGGGAGCGAACTCGAATGCATGGATTGAATTCAGCTTTGGACAAACTTCGAAAGTGATTCTCAAAATTTTATTCATTTAAACGTTATATTAATTATTATATTATCCTTTTCATTTCAGTTAATCACTATTGCCATATAATATGTAATATATTTACAATTTGTAAGAAATTCATGTAATATTTTCAGATGCATTCCTATTTCGTCGAAAACTCAGAAACTTTCAAAGATTGAAACTCTTCGACTGGGCCGAAATTATATTTTAGTTCTTTCAACTATTTTAAGCAGTAATGAACCAATGGAGACGATTTCTTTTGCAAAGACATTATCAAAAGGACTTTCACAAGTGATTTCTATTTAAGATATATTTAAAAAAAATAATGCATAGTAGGTTTTAAAAATGATTTTGATTAAATAGTAACTCATCTTTGTTTATGAATTGGTAGGGAACAACTAATCTTATCGCTGGCTTTCTCAATTTAAATCCGAGGACACTTCTGCCACAAGGTTACCCGAAACCAATTCATTATGCCGTTTTTGAACCGAACGGTATTCTTCCAGACTACAGAATTCCTAGCCCACAGTTATTGTCTTTTGGCGATAATGCATTTGGGAGCAATGGTAACAGTTCACCTGTATATTTGCAGCACTATGATATGAAACATGATGAAAATGGTTCACAATCAACGAATTTTCCAATGACTACGCAAAATAATGGAATGTTTTGTAACAACTTGTCTGGAACTAACTGGCATCAATCAGCTTCTCTTTACACGAATGGATGCCACCCGAAACAAGATACTTCCATACCCACCGACAATCCTAATTATAGTTGGCATTAGTGCATCAATTCCAGAAATCAATAGAACTGGACTTTATATAACGACATATTTAACTTTATTTCGAAACGTCATACAAAAGTCATTTGATTAGATAAGCGATTATAAACTCACTATATTAATAATGTAATTACAAAAAATATGCAACTAAATCGAAACAATCATTAAATTAATTTTAATTTTATACTTATTGTCTTATTTTCTGATACTCATGATGCTGTGAGTAAAAAAAGATTTAACTTCTGAACCTAACTATATAGGTAGTTGGAAATTGGAATCGTAATTTTGTAATTTTCAATGCAAACAGAAATTGGAGACAAAAATTACAATAAAGGTATAATCATTATTACAATTTGATATTTTCATACACGTTGATTCTTGATATAAAATCTAGTCGGCTGTTTACTCTCCTATCGAAGATTGAAACTACCAGTCAGTGACAGTGTACATTTTCTTATATTCTGAGCGATGGATCGCTTTTCCAAACCGATTTTCAAACACATAGTATGCAGATTCCATGTCTGCATGATCACAAAGGGCACTTTCTACAAACGGGAAAAATGGGGACCAGTAAAAGCGACCAACATAAATGTGCTGACCACATTTATTTTGACCATTCAAAAATTCAATTAACTCTTTGTCTTCTCCTTCACAATTGAGGATTGAAAAGACTATTGCTTTTGCTTGAATGTAAGGAGTAAACCATGTTATCGCTTCAGAAAGAGAAGGATAGTCCAACACGAGTTTATCAAGATGTAAAATTTGATTCTCACTATTCTTCATATCGACTCAATTGAGATAGAGAATTTTTACAGTTTTAATTCTAGCAATCCAAGCTAAATCTATTTCCATCGATTGACACATAAGGCCAATTTGCAAGCGTAGGATATGCAAATTCGGACAGTTAACATTTTGAGAAAATGCGGAAAAGGAATTATAGCAAGTAAAACCCAACTCTAATACCGTGAGATTATTAAGAACTACAGGTTGGGTGAACACGCAAGTTTCGCTTTTAATGCAATTGATATCCAGTTTTTGTAAAGACTGTGGCAAAATGGAAAGATCAATTACAGAACAACCAAATTGAAGTTGCTCAATTTGAATACCTGTTTTTTCTGTATATAAAATGTGGTCAAGCGTTAACTTTTTCACATTCCAGTTGCAAGTTTTCCAATTTTTGATATTTTGAGGTAAAACTAGGCAATCAAGTTGAAGATTATCGTATTGGTTTAAATCTAAATTGTAAGTTGTTTTGTTAATACTGACTAATTCACGTATACCTTTGATTTTCCTCATATCAACGATATCGTTAACAGAGATTTCGTTCAACTGATCACCATTTTTAAAGAAGTCTACATATGACAGCGACAAATTTATTGGACAGATTGGAAATTCATCCAAATGGATATTGCAGTTGCTCAATTCCAATTCTTTAATATTTACAAGAACCCTTGAATCAATTGATACACAGTAGTTCAAATGAATTGAGTTTGAGTTATAACCCATATAACTGCATACAACTTTAAGCGTTGTTTTAAATTTTAAATTTGCTTGTGTCATTGCAGAGTTTTCTATCCAGGAACTAATGTTATAGTCCCTAACTATTTGCAAACAATCATTGCCTAAATATATAGGGTTAAGTTCAAGCTCTTGTATGTACTTTTTTTGAACTAGGAAGAAATAATTCAATTCTCTAATTGGCCATGGACAATCGTAAGTGCTGGCAAACATAAATGTATTAAAAGGAACAACTCCTTCATTTGGGTCATAAAAGATCTCCAAAAATTTGAGAGGGTTTCTATTTGACATAGTAGTTGAAAATACTATTTTTGTACGAGGTTTTAGCATATTAAACGCAGTCCGGTTCCATTCTTTTGAAATATGGCGGCACTTTTTGATGTTTTCAAAATCCAGATATCCGAGTACACATTTAATAACCTAAATTATACAATGAATGGCAATCAATATTAAAATTGTAAATGTACACAAGGACGTATTTAGGGGGTGCTAGGGTGCTTAAGCACCCCCTAAAATTTCAAAAAACACACTACATAATTCTCAAAAATTGACAAAATGTAGTTTTATACATACGAAAAATCTGCTCATTTGTTTAAGCACCCCCTTATTTTGGTTTCTAGATACGCCCTTGAATGTACATACCGTACCCAACCATACTAAATATAATTGTACATACATACCGGGCCAAGTTCCAATGGATTTTTGCTAAATTTATGCACGCTCTCTGGATTTTCATTACCAAGTCTGTAGGATAAGCGGTCAATTGTGCTGATGCCTTCATCCTTATCTTCAGTCTGCACTACTTTCTAAAATGCATACGTTCCAGTTATTGATAAAGTGTTCAAGATGTCAATGCTCAGGCAATTAGTATTATCCAACAATAGATAATTTTATTAAATCACGATTAAAGATTAAATTACTTACGTAATCCAGTATTTCTTCTTGAGAAACTAAGCCATTTTTAAATAATTTGGACATTATTATGGGTATTATGTGACCCTCATCAATATGATTCCCATTTTCTGAAGAAGCAATTTCCTTAATCCATCTCATAGCCAACAAACATTTTGTGGCAGTTTTATCAGATTTCATGTTATTCATCAATCCGAGTAATGCCGACCTTTTATCCTTGAGAGTCTGTATAATTGTCTGCAAAGCAACAAATTATTCAAAGAAGTTCATACAATAAATAGGATCACTCATCTTCCTGTGTGTCCATCCCGAAATCCCTGTATAACAAGGACGTATTTAGGGATGGGCTTTACGGGCTGAAACCCCCCCCCCCCCCGAAATCCAAGAAACGTGGAATTTTTTTCTCAAAATAGCAAAAAATTTCGCGCTCCGCTCGATTATTTGCCATTTTAAGGCCGTTTTTGACTCATTTCCTTCAAAAAATGGCAACAATTTTCGCGCTACGCGCGAATATATATACTTACATTATCTATTGGAAATCTAGCCCCCTCCGAAACTCAGTTCTGCATACGTGCTTACTGTATAGGATAACTTTCTAAAGGTTAGAGCTAACTGTTAAAATCTTAAGGTGAAAAGCAAGACCAGATTTGCAAATGGACAAGATCGACCACAACTTTTGACCGAGGGCAAGGTTCTAAAGTTAACAAAGCTTTTAAAACTTAACAAATTAGGTAGCTGACAAGGTTAGGGACACTAAGATAGTGGTTCTGGTTATGTAATCATCCCAACAATCCCAAGACACAGGGGAAGCGTGAAAAACTGAAAATCGGTTCAAATTCGGTTCTATTCATCGTGAAAGTCGTAGGGGCTTGTTCGAAAAGTGTGACACTTTTGAACAAGCCAATGGTAGCCAGAAGTCAAGGGTCCTGTTTTTAGCTTAGTCAAAGTACTTGGCAATTTATTTTCAATTTTTAATTGCTCATAGTCAACTATTGACTATACTATAGATCACCAGTTTCGTAGCAAAATAATAGTGGACGAAATAGTCTTACTATCAACAATTTAAAGTTTTAAATAAAGGATCCTTATGCTTACACTTTATGGATATCTACAACAATTAATTTGTCTCTTACAATTTGATGTTCTTCATTTTCAGTTATCCATCCCAATTTGAAGCTAAGGTTTACAACAGCTGTGAGTAACCGAACCTCCCTTATATTGTCATTTTCCAAATACTCGTCCATATCAGTATCAAATACCTAGTAATAGTAATTTAAAAATTAAATAAATTCTTCTGTAGTTTCAAATAATTTTTCAATATACAATATATGAATATTATATGGAATGTTGTTAATTTAATGGTTACATTCAGTTGTCAGTATAACACATGTAATGGTTTAAGTGATGTTTGTTGAATAGATTGCAATGATTGCCAAATTAGATGTAGATGAAATAAATATGATCCACGAAAAGACAAATAAAATATTAGTGAAGGAGCCCAGCTTGAAATGGGCGGCTGTTTGTGTCCGCGTGACCAATGTATTAAGAGCCAAGTGGATAAAATCCTCCGGAGGATTTTATCCACTTGGCTCAAATACATTGAAGAGAAAAATTTACATGAGGGGGGATTCGTCGTTTTAAAAGTGTCATTAATGTGTATCATTTCGAATAGATGCCTTTTGGTATGACTTTTGCAACTATTGTCCCCTCGCGGTTGCTGGAAGCATCAACGTAAATAAGATCTCTTCTTATTTACGTCATTAATCAACTAATAAAATATTGGTAGGTACTTTGGATGAGGAAAAACTTTGCTTTTGTTGCTTCTTTTCTTGACTGTTCGTCCCCTGCGTATTTGAAACTTGTTTTTTTCGCGCGTGATAAAATCGTATGTTCTTCCGTTCTTCTTACATGTATCTCCGTTTGCCCTGTCCTAAAAGTGCTTCTCTGCTCTTTATAATAATGAAATTTTAGTCGAATTGACAACAGGTAGATTAATTATTAATTGCAGTTAAAAAATATGCCCTTGTTAGTACAACTGTATTACAACCAAAATGTCTGCTAGTGTGACGGCCCCGGTTTGATTGAACTTAACCAGGACGAAAGTTTAAGTTATGATGCAAATGCTATGAATATAATGGAACGTAATAGATATAGTATAATTTATAGTAAATAGTAAATATAATACAAACAAAGGCAATAGATCTGATAAAATAATTGATTGGTAATAAAAGTCAATGTATAAATTTGCTCATAGCAGTTGTTTGCATTTTTCATGAGAAATAAAGTCTTGGAGGGCTTCACCTATTTTTAATAAGTATGCCTAGTGCATAAAAAAGCAACGAGGATTTTCCTATTTTGTTTTTTTTGCTTTTTAGTATGGTGACCCTGCATGACTTGACCTGACCAAGCGAATAACCTTTAGAACGAGCTCATTGAAGCTTTACAACGTAGAAAACTAAAAATTATTCAGGTCGACAGAGTCGGCATCTGAATGCAATCAATTCGCTTCTTGTTATTAAAGAAAAATAAACAATAAAGAAAACTAACATTAAAAAAAATTTTTAAACCCCTCGCCCTTCCATGAGGACCAAGGGCATAAAGTCACTTTGGCAACGCTCAATCATTTTTTTGGCTGCTGCTGTAAATCATTCATTGCTCCATTACAATTCCACATAACAACATCTAACTGTAGAAATAAGACCAATCGATTGTATATAAGACCTTTTCGTTTAAGTATATAAGAATATGAGTTCTTGCAGATAATAAGAGGAATGTTTATAAATTTAAAAAAATCTGGGACTACACCTTCTATAGGTGCCCTTGAAGTCCCCTCGAATCTTTCATTTCCCAACCCTAGCTATAACAGCAACAATGTAATCTAATATATAACCACAGACTGAGATAACGCAATAAATTTACCTACCTATCTATCTATATATCTATCTATGTCTGGTAGGAGAGCTTAGGGAACCTGCACATATTACGTAACGCAAAACCCACTCCCCCGTGTCTAACGCCAGTGCTGACTGTAACACTTTTGATTGCCTTCTCCTCCCATTCTCATCAATTGCACACATAATATATGCATGTTCCTTAAAAGCAAAATGCGCAAGCCCAATTCCTCTAAACCACCGAAATAAGTCGTTTCATATTATTATTACATCAAAACAATAATAGAAATTTACATAAGAAGGCTGAATGGTGAGTGGTGATCGAATGGAAATGATTAGCGAAAGGGGACATTGAAATTTCGTAATTATCGTAATGTGCGTATTAAATAGCATTTTAAAACTTCTAATCCCAATATAGGTTTCCCACAATTGGTGACTGGTCAAATTAACATGAATACGTATTGAAATGACTCCAATACCTGTGTGTGTTATCCAGAAACTGTGGGAAACGTCTATTGATTCTGCTATGTGGACAAACTTATTTAACATTTTTAGTAGAGTTGGAATTAATTTTTTACTACCCTCTTGATTCCTTTGTGCCAGTTTCCACACCTTTTTGTATAATTAAATATCTGTACTGGGAGCCATTATTTATTCTTTAAAAATATTTATTGGTAAGCTGTACTTATGGGATTCTTATTTTTCTGATTTTAAAAGGGAGCTTTTTGATGACTTTGTGGATTTTTTTCAAAAATGTATCTTTCAACTGTTCTCTGTATTTGATGCTACGATTATTTTGGTTTAGGAAATTCCTTTTTATCAGGAAGTTAGGGCTGCAGCAAATTTTTCCAACCACCGTAGAACATAAAAGTATATTAATTTAAATATAATTTGTAATTACAATGTTTACACAATTAACTATACGGGATCTGTTCGAAATTGTTTTATAAATTACTATGTTCCGTAGCCTGCCGAATTTCTCTTGAGTGCAAGGCTTGCGCCTTAGCTGGGTTCACTAGTACTATATATAATGTATAATGTATATATCGGGATTGTCGGTCACAAAAGGAAGTTTCAGTATAGATAGATATATAGGCAGATGGTTTTATTGTTGAATCGATTTGGCCGCTACCTTTACATTGACAATTTAGAAAGTTTGATAAGAATGTAGCAAAACACCCTGGCCAGCTTTTCCTATACTATCGTCCGTTTTGCCAACTACTACAAAATACTTACCTCACCTCGGCTAGGTACTCTATATTATAAATTAATCGTTGCTCGGTGTTAGTCCTGAATAACCAATTATTTATTTGGTGTTATGTTGGTACATAAAAAGAAAAAAACTAAAAGTAATAATTTATTTATAGTGTGTCCCATCCGATGTGCGTCAAATATAATAATTATATTAACAACAAATAGCTACAAATATTATAATTACGTTCTTGTAAAATCTGTAACTGAAAATTAAAATGAATGAGTTTCCGGAAAAGCAAACCCTACAGGAGCTTAATTTGCTCACAATTGCTCTTAACCTTAGTTTCAAAATGGGATGGATCACAGAAAATGAAAAGCATCAAAGTGTAAGGAAAAAGATTATTTCTTACTTTTTTAGTTCCTTACTACTTATGCATATTTATTTACACTCATAATTTTACTTGCCTACAGTTAAATATTTATATAAATATGAACATTGTAGTTAAACGGTAGGTAAATATTTAAAATCAATATAATTTAACAATGTATAGTAGTTTGAGCTAATTCCAAGTATACCGACGCGACGCTAGGAAATATTTCTGTTTAACCTCAATTTAAATACCAGTTGAAATTATTTTGTCCCAATAAAGATACTTCATTCTCGACCTTTATTGTCTTTATATATATCTATCTATAGGATGTTGCAAATACTCTCGAAAGCAGAAGATCAGCATTACTTGGTTTGATGAATAACATGAAATCGGATGAAAATGCTACATTGCTATTAGATTTATAACTGAAATAACCTCTTCAAAAAAGTTTGGAAATGTTATTGAGGAGGGTCAGTTAACATTCCTAATAGTTTCAAGACTATTTGAAAAGGATTTAATTACTAAAGAAGAAGTGCTGAAATATGTAAGTTTTTTAACCAATTACAAAATGGGAAAATAGGATATTGTATGGCACACACATGACTTATGGGAGAGCTAAAAATTGATAGTGTGACTTTGTATGGAACTTTATGACTTTGTATGGAACTTTATGACTTTGTATGGAACTTTATGACTTTGTATGGAACTTTATGACTTTGTATGGAACTTTATGACTTTGTATGGAACTTTATGACTTTGTATGGAACTTTATGACTTTGTATGGAACTTTATGACTTTGTATGGAACTTTATGACTTTGTATGGAACTTTATGACTTTGTATGGAACTTTATGACTTTGTATGGAACTTTATGACTTTGTATGGAACTTTATGACTTTGTATGGAACTTTATGACTTTGTATGGAACTTTATGACTTTGTATGGAACTTTATGACTTTGTATGGAACTTTATGACTTTGTATGGAACTTTATGACTTTGTATGGTAAGTTATTTTAACATTATAGGCATGTAATGTTACCTTTTTATTGGATTTTAAAATGCAATGTAGGCAATTATTACGCAAGATCAATGTCAGTTAGGATATTTACAGGAACCTAACACCTGGAATACAAACACATTTCAAACTGGCTGGGCAACTCCCACCACCTTTACCACAATCATAATATTCTGTACTGCAAGTTTTGTAATTAAATGTTTGTTTGAACTTCCAAGATAGAAAATCTTCAGAGTTAATGTCAATTTCAGTCCATGTCTGCTGTACCCTTGCCTTTTTTGTTTCCTTTTCTTTATTTTCAACTTCACTATCATCAGTGTCACTGTCACTGTCCGTTTTGTATTCCAAACTTTCAAATTTTCTTGACCCGGCCATTGTACATCTTATGTTCACTCAGATGCAATTTGTAACGAAATAAAGCAAACACGAAGGCAGCAGAACAGAAATATACTGATTGGAAAAATTCTGATAACATGCTAATTGGGAGATAACGTCAGAGCTAAGAGTATTGACTTCCCTTCACTTTATCCACATAGCTAACTATCCATACTTTATGCTTGATTATGCAGATTCTACCTGGGTATTATCGTTCTACTATACATATATTTTCAGACTTAAATAAATTTACCAACCTGTGGTGATATATATCGTGCATCGGTATACTTTGCATGTTTATATAAAACTACCACCATACATAGTAATTGTTTCCATACAAAGTCATTAGGTAAGTCATAACATACCATACAAAGTCACACTAAATGTCAAAAAATCCTCCATACAAAAGTCATGTGTGTGCCATACAAATTAATTGGCACCCTTACAAAATTATTCAATTTTGGATATCCTTGGGGTTTCATATACTTAATAATACGGCTTTATTAATAATATGGTCATGCTTTTGAGTTGGAAATAAAATTTTCTACTTACTAGTGGAAACAGTCAAAATACATTTCATTTAATGATTTAAATTTAATTTGTTTTAGTTTTCATCACCCTGAAATAAGTAATAATTGTTAAGTATGAATTTTAGATAAAATTTCAGGCCGAAGAAAAGTTTAAACGCATCAAAGTAATTGACAACCTAAACTGCGGGCTTACAGATGAAAATGCAGACAACCTAAATGGATGTGGCACAAATCCATTTCAACTTGGTCTGGTATGTATACAGAGGATTTATGGTTTACTATTTAAACAGTGCAATTTTAATGTTGATTTCTATTAATTGTATAATTTAGGTTATTAGATGTATACTCGGATATCTGGGTTTTAAATACATCAAAACGTGTCGCCATATTTCAAAAGAATGGAGCCGTGCTGCGTTTAATATTCTAATACCTCGTACCAAAATAAAATTTTCTACCATGAAGCTAAATAGAAGCCCGTTGGATTTTATGGATATCTTTTATAACGGAAATGAAGAAACTGTCCCTTTTAATTCATTTGTATTTAAAAACACCCATAACGGTGCATGGCTAGTTAATGAATTGGATTATTTCTTCGAAATTCAAAAAGAGTATATACAAGAGCTTGAATTCATTGGTTTACATTTAGTGAATACTAGTTTGGAAAGTGTTAATAACTTTGACATTAGTCACTGGATAGAAAATTCGGCCATGACAAAAGCAAATTCAAAGTTTAAAACAAAATTGAATGTTACATACGGTAATGACAACTTTCTGACAATTAATTCAAGCGTTCTTGTCAACATTAAAGAACTTGAACTGAGCAAGTGCAATGTACATCTTGATGAATTTCAGATCAGTCCAATTGATTTAAGTCTGTCAAATGTAGCTTTCTTTAAAGATGGAAATAAATTGACCGAACTTTGTATTAACGATGTCTTGGACATGAAGAAAATCAAATCTATACGTGAATTGCGAAGTGACAAAACAAAGCTCAAATTAGACTTACACGAACCCGATAAACTCCAACTCCTTTTGTCTAGGTTTACCTCAAAATAGTAGAAACTGGGAAACTTGCAAATGGAGTGTAAAAAAATTAACGCTTCTCCACTATTTATACACAAAAAGAATGTGTATGGAATTTCAGCAACTTCGATTTGCGTATTCGGTAATCGAAATTTCTATTTTGCCGCAGTTGTTAGAAAAACTGGAAATAAATGGCATTGAGCGCGAAACTTGTGTTTTCAGTAAACCTATCATTCTCAATAATCTCAAGGTATTAGTACTACATTTTGCTTCCTATAATTGCTTCTCAGCATTTTTTCAAAATGTTAGCTGTCCGAATTTGCGCATCCTTGACTTGGAAAGTAGTAATCAATCTATATTGATGGAAATGGAAACAGATATGGCTTTGATTCCTAGAACTGTTAAGATTCTCCATCTTGGCAAAGTTCCTAATATAAAGAATAGCGGGAAACGGATGTTATATCTTGATAAACTCGTACTCGACTACACTTATCCTTCTCAAGCGATAGAATTGTATATTTCTCATTTTCGAGCAAAAACAATAGTTTTTTCCATTTACAATTTCGAAAAGGCGGGTGCGGAAACAGAATTTATAGATTTTGTGAATGGTGAAACTAACGGCGATCAACACATTTTTGTTGGTCGCTTTGGCTGGCATCCATCGATTCGATCGTTTGAAGAAAGTGATCTGTGTGATCATGTGGACAAGGAGTCTTCATATTATGTGTTTCAAAATCAGTATGGAAAAGCGATCCGTCGCTCAGAATTTTACAAAATGTACACTGTCACTCACAGGAAATTCCAATCTTCGAAAGAAGAGTAAACACAGTAAACAGCAGCCTGGAATTTATCAAAAATCGATGTAGGAGAATACCCATTTTATTATACCAACATTATGTATCACTTTCACTTCTATTTTTTACTATTTAAAATTACAAATGACATGAACCAATAAAAGAACCTAAAGGGGATGGCACCAGTCTTATGGAGTTCATGGACCGACAGATCTGAATAGGATTAATATATGTTGTAGCCCTATTTTTTCTGACCAAAAGTCATTATTGTCAAAATTCAATATGGGCTACCGTTTTCGAGATATCTGTTGTCAAAAACTGCCTTTTTAACGTTAGGGGAGCAATCCGGCAGCCGAAACCCGCAGATTATTGTAATAATAACTATGGTTGGCAGGTAATAAATCTGCGGGTTTAGGCTGCCGGATTGCTCCCCTAACGTTAAAAAGGCAGTTTTTGACCACAGATATCTCGAAAACGGTAGCCCATATTGAATTTTGACAATAATGACTTTTGGTCAGAAAAAATAGAGCTACAACATATATTAATCCTATTCAGATCTGTCGGTCCATGAACTCCATAAGACTGGTGCCATCCCCTTTAACCCTATTATAACTGCGGAGTGGTTTTCACCAAATATTTTGAATTCATTACTAAGAAATTCAATAATTTCATTCTAAATTGGATTGTGTTTCACGCCTTAAATAATGACAATTGAATAAAATACTATTAACTACTGTAAGCAATTTTATCTGGATTTGGAAAATGTCCATGCAGTGACAAAACAGCAACTATCCTAGGTCATTGATTTTTGAGTGCACCGCAGCGTAGGTTTGGCAGTAGATTCAAATTGTCCAGTTAGTATCCATAAATAAAAAACTCTAACCATCTCATCCGATCATCGTCATGCTACAGTCCCAATTTACTGTGACCTTTAACTTGCTGGGAGTGCTGCATGGGACTCTGTATGAGACACCGACACGCTTTTCGATGTTACATGCAGTTTTACTGCGTGGGTGGAGGGCAAAGCGATACACTATAGAGAGTCTATAGTCAATGATCTAAGAATATACAAAGATCGGGCAATTTTATCCGGCGCGAAAAGTCAAAAGCAAAGAAAGTCAGCCAAGTATTGATTGGAAGTTCTCGTAAAACATCTCCGAAATTTGCCCATTGCTTACCAACCGCCAACGATAATAATATTTATTTTATCATAATTTGACGATCAAATCCAAATGACAACTTGTTACTGTTGTAATTCAAATAGTATGTAAATAATTTCTTACTGAAAACAAGTCATTGCCATTCCATTAGCCATACACCTTTGACCTTTAAGCCATTCTGCAATTGAAAACTAGTGAGTAGAACTTTGAACTTTGTCATTCACTGTTGACTGTCTAGTGTTTCGTACTCATTTGACATGGACGAGTATTTGAGAAATAGAAATGTAAAGGAGCTTCGGTTACTTACAGCTGTTGTCAAACTTAGCGTCAAAATCGGCTGGATCACTGAAAATGAAAAGCAGCAAATTTTTGTAAGATAAGAACGAAGAAACAGATGTTATATTTCTATAAGTATTCTTTATGACTATTCACATTTACTTTAGTTGATTAATGGTATAATACGTAGTTATGTTAATTCATTTGTTGATTCAAAAACTGATGATTTTTTGCTGTTTGTTCGCTAATGATAATTTGTTGTTTCTATGCTTTAGCCAAGCCAATTGGAGAACAAATGGTCTGACTTACCTGGATTAATGAACTCTAATGAAAATGTTGAAAAAAAACTATTTTTAGCAATGAGATGCGTCACAGAAGAATGTTCTTTCGAAGATCTTGGTGATGAGGATGATGGTCTCTTGTTGTCTACAATGATGTCCAAGCTTTTTGAAAAGGGCATCGTTATTCAAGACGAAATACAAGAATATGTAAGTTTTAGAAATAAATTGTAAAATTAAATTACGATATTGATATTATTGGTCATAGTTGCCAATCCTGAGCCAGATAATCAATTTATTTTCGATTCATCTCCAAGAAGTGCAAACTTAATGTTTCAACTTACAGATAGTTACTCAATTTAGATTACAATGACTTGAGAATTATATGATGTCATTTATATGAAAAATAGAATTGTCAGTAATATAAATTTAAAACTCGTAAAACATTTAGGAAAGGCAACTACAAACTGAAGTTGAAGCCACCAAGACTATAAACAAACTAGCAACTGAGGAAAGTCAAGGTCAAGAAAACGAAGGCGAAACTGGTGAAAGTCGTCCTGATAAAAATCCGCTTGATCTTTTTCCGGTATGACTTCTATATATTAATGCTTTTCCTTTCTATTTATTTTGAATATGTATGGAAACAGATAGTGATTTCTATCGTAATTTATTTAGGTAATCAATTGTGTACTCCAATATCTGGATTTTGAAGAAATCAAAAATTGTCGCCTTATTTCAAAAGAATGGAGCCGTGCTGGGCTTACTGCTCTAATACCTAGTACTAAAATAGTATTTTCAAACTTTATTAATCGACCAATTAGAAGCCCGAATGAATTTTTGGATGTATTTAATGAAGCAAAAGGAGAAACTGTTCTCTTTTCTTCATTTAAATTTGGGACTAGCGAAGATCGTCCTTGGGAAATTGAAGAATTGGATAATTTCTTCCGAATTCAAAAAAAGTATATACAAGAGCTTATGTTATATAATTTATTTTTAGTAAATAAATGTGGGTTAAGAATGAATAATGTAGATATTAGTCGGTGGATTGAAAATTCACTAATGACTGAAGAAAATTCCAAAACTGAGTCAATATTGTCCATTCTAAATGGACCTGAGAACTCTAGTTTAATTAATTTAAA
The DNA here is from genome assembly GCA_020055645.1 of Tomocerus qinae. NCBI lineage: Eukaryota > Metazoa > Arthropoda > Collembola > Entomobryomorpha > Tomoceridae > Tomocerus > Tomocerus qinae. The sequence goes on along the minus strand of CM034546.1, from coordinate 11,182,141 downwards.
CGTTCTTGCCAATATTAAAGAGTTGGATTTGACTGAGTGCACTATTATTATTCCGGATGAATTTCGCATCAGTCCTGTAATATTTTCTTTGACAAATTGTAAATATTTTAAAGGTGGAAAGGAGTTGAATGAGATTTGTGTTAACGATATGGTCGATTTCTCTAATGCAAAATGTATAAGTTTATTTGGCTATAGTGTAAAAACTCGTGTCATTTGTGATTTCAATGAACCTGGTCAATTGCAACTTGAAGATTTAGAGTTAACTGATATTATACCCCGAAACTGGAGTACATGCAGATGGCATGTGAAAAAGCTTTTGCTACACAAAACTCCATTTATACAGAGTACGTTTATGCAAATTCAGGAACTTCGAGTTTCAAAATCTCGTATTAATTTTTCTTTGTTACAATCAGTGGAAAAACTGAAAATAGATAGCCATTGTATTCGTACTGGTGTGTTTCGCCAACCTGCAGTTCTAAATAATCTCAAAGCATTAAATATATTCTTTGATGGCAGCTGCATTAAAAGATTTTCACAAAGTGTAAAATTTCCAAACTTGCACATTCTGTACTTTAGCTCTACAAAATTGGTGAAATTAGATTTGGCTTGGATTCCAAAATCTGTAAAGATTCTTCTTCTCCATGGAGTTGAAAATATAAATAATGAGAAAAATGTTAGCTTAAATCTGGATAAACTCATATTGACTTTTTATAAACCTCTCCAAGTGATAGAAATGTGTAGTACTTATATCAAAGCGAAAGAAATAATCTTACGTACAGATTATAACTACAATTATAGCGATGTTGATGACACGTTTGTAGCATTTTTGACGAGTCAAAAGATAAGTCAACGTATTTACGTTGGCCAATTTGGCTGGAATCGCATGAAGAATTTATTTGACGAAAGTATTCTTCGTAATTATGTAGACAGGAAAGCGGAATATTATTTGTTTGAGAATCTGGTTGGAAAAGGAATAGAAAGTTCAGAATTTGACAAAATAAAGTGTTCTCATGACTGGTAAATATATTAAAGATAAGCGGACAAACCAATTGAATTTAAGAATGCTATTGAGATCCGCAGCTTACTGCCTGTATATCTAAAAGTGTGGAGTTTCAATGCTAAATGAAATGCAAATTATTGTACCATTAATATAAGTTATGTGTATCATTAATCTAACCTATCCTATAGCTTAAATTCTAAATTATTCTACTTTTGTAAATATAATCATGAACAAAATTATTTTATGAAAGATCAGACCTTGTAAATGCATCATGTAAGACCTAGGCTAAAAGGACATACGTTATTTACGTTAATGCTTATTCTAATTAATAGATTGTGAATCAATAATTTCATAGCTTAATAATTTGTTATGAGTTAACTATTGATTTTGACTAAATGTTTAATGTTTTATAATCGACTTATGAAAATATTTAGATACCAATAAAAATGTGGTATCAATTCCTTAACAATTATAGCGACTCTATCGTTATTAGCTCACTAATCCTAAGTCAACTGAGACTAACTATAATTTTCCTTTACTGTCTCAAATCGTTGTATGTAAGAAGTTTTTGTACTGTTGCTACAAGTGCTGATATAATTTTGGTCAACGTATTTACGTTGGTAGATGGACTTTGTAAAAAATCTACTCTGATTATTTGGACTCCAAAGTGGAATATTACTTATTTGAAAACATGATTGGATAGGCAATCGACTACAAAGAGTTTTCACTAAGTAAATTATAGTTTTTCAAATCCACACGTACAGATGAATTAGAACATTGAGCGTACATGTATATATGGTTCTGATTTTTGGTATCGGCCCAGCACCTCATGGATATACGTGCTTGATAATTATACTACTAACAGAATTTTACGCGATGCCTGTTTGTAACATACATGCTCTATGCGTGAATGCGTGCTGCAGAACGAAGGGAGAGAAAAGTTTGTTTGTGTGTGTTTATGGTAGGCATAACCTTCGCTCCGCTACACGTTAACAACTCACTCTTTAGCTCAAGTAGTAAGCGCGCCGCCCATACATCCGGTAATGACATCGATTCTTGGCAATGTTACTATGCTTTTTGCCTCATGCATATTAATTTATGCACATTAATTGAGCACCTCCACCGTGAAATGACAAATCTCAGTTGCTACGAAATTAAATTTTGTTAAAGTTAACAAATTTTATTCGTAGCAACTGAGATTTGCCATTATTCGTTTTAAGAGCTCAATTATTAGTTTATATGTGACCTTCTAGGGGATTTTATACCATCGGCGAAATATTATAAAAATGAGTTAAGGCCAAGAAGCATAAACTGTAGTCATAGCGCTTAAGTCAGTTTATTCTTCTTGGTTAAGGCCATACTCTTCCTATTCCTATTGCTATCACGATTTGTGATTGTGATGTCATTATCAGTTGATTTCAATCTACTAAAAATTGTTTGCAATTAGACATGCAGAGCTCCCAGTCGTGATATTTAGTGGCCGCGGCGGCTGGAAATTTTGGGAAAAACGGTGCCGTCATATGGTTTCATCAGTTTCATGTATTTTTCCCCATCAGTGGCGCGGCGGCGACTGATAGCAAATTTGACCATAAAACGGCGGCGGCAGTGGCTGACCATCACGGCTGGGGGCTCTGTTTGGGTTTGAGAAGTAGGGAGGTTGCTGTGATGGCCTTACTATGTCACATTCAATTCCAGGCAAATCCATCTAGAATCCTGTCGTGCGAATTAATTCGCATTTTTGTTAAGGCCTGAGTATAGTGACGGCTTGGGTCTATTGACGGGCTCGTTGTGTATAAGACTGTGTTTCAAAACAAATCGCCCGTTGCAATTTGCCCCAGCTCAGAAAGAGCTGATACGTAGAGTAGCTAGAGTGGGCGAATTTTCTAGGCGCTACAAACTAAATATCAGAAAAGGTCGGATATTGAACCTGGAAATTAGATTCCCGTCAGTGATGCAAAACACACTGACAAAAGCACGCGACGTTTAGTTTTCGAAAATGCTCATGGAATTGGCGGTTAACCGAAAATTTAAATGCGGGTGGAGCACTCCACCCATATTTTTAAATATAAGCTATTCGGTTGATAAATTGGATGAGGAGGTTTTTAAGGTCGCTGTTTTCGAAAACAATAGTCCCTTAACCGAAAACTTACAAAAAGGATGGGGGACCCACCCATTTTTTGAATTACATGCTTATCAGCTGACAAATTAGATTTAGCTATTAAACACGCTCGCAACAATAGACGCTTAACAGATAAATGATAATGTGAAGTAAAAGATATTTTTTGTTATTTTGAGATTTTTGTGGGAGGGGCCACCTCGAATCGACCACAACATTCAAAATGTTCATAATACGACTAGATTTTTCTTATTTGCATGGTCAGTTACCTTTGTTCCATGACGGAAATATCTGTGCTATCGCTTTGAATTTTCCATGTGATGGGCGAGGTTACCACGCCCACAATAATCAATTTTTTAAGCGACAAGTTTATTCGAATTTTTCATGTTTTGTTACATTTATACCTTATGTTGCATATCTGCACCTTCACTTTAAGATTTTTTTGGAAAGACTTTCAACTGCCACGCCCACAATATTCAAATTTTTAAAAAACTACTATTTTATTCAAATTCGCCACGTTTGATTACATTTATACCTCGACGTGAATATCTATGCTGCAACTTTGAGATTTTTGTGGGAGGGGTTCTCAGCTACCACACCCATAATATTCAAATAAAAAACACTATTTTATTTGAATTTGCAATGTTTGATTGTATTTATACCCCGAAGGATATATTCACACTGTCGCTTTGAGATTTTTTATAGGAGGGAGTTTCAACTACCACGCCCACAATATTCGAATTTTTAAAAATCCACTGTTTTATTCAAATTCGCCATGTTTAATTAAATTTATACCCCGAAATGAATATCAATGCTTCCACTTTGAGATTATTGTGGGAGGGGTTGTTAATTACCACGCCCACAATATTCAGATTTTTGAAAAATGAATATTCTATTTGAGTTTGCCATGTTTGATTACCTCTAAAGCCCGGATGGATTCTTTGTTTCGTCACTTAGACATGACACCCGTTTTTCGAAATTCCGATACTTCAATTCTATTTCATCAATAATTAAAGGTGCAGCAATATCCAGCCTTTGGCAAAAAGGTTGTTAAAAGGAGATTTTTTTTTGAAATTTCAAATGGCTGTAGTTCATCAGGATGGAGTGGGCGCCTAATAGTTTAAATGACAAAGTTGTAGCATTTTTTCTGAATTTTCGTTTGTATATGTCAATGTTTAGCGCCCACTCCATTCTGACATTTTTTTTCAAAAAATACGGTTTTAGAATTTTGAATTTTATAAAATTAAATTTTGGAAATTTTTGAAAATTATTATTTTCTAAATTATCTACGTATAGCCCTTAGTCGTTGCTAAAATTTTGGCAGGGTTTGGCCATTAGGTCTATGAGTTATAATTATATTTTTTGACGACCGCTATATTGAATCTATAAATTTAGTACTTTTGAGCACTTTTGAACCCCTCTTTAAGGGGTTAATTGGGTTCTGAAAATTTTAATACTACTGAATTCCATACCACTTAGGCATGCCTAATCCACTGGTATGACTATCTTTGTGATATTAGAAAGTCGAAAATTGGACCGGGCGATTTGTTTTGAAACACAGTCATAAGTATATATGCCGAATTTAAATAATAAAGAAATAATTTCAAATTTGATTTAGAACTGTCAGAGTTTCCCTTAGCCCATATTTAAATCCATCTATATTTCTAAACCCTTGATTCATAACATGATTCATTCAAAGAATTTTGGAATCGTTGTTAGGAAAAATCGCTCCAGAATTCTATCTGATTGTTTATAGTTTATTGGCAGAAAAACTTTCAAAGGTTGTCTGAAGATTTTCAAATCAAATCAAGATAATAATTTTCTGAACATAAATTATGATCATTATATTAGCAGTTTTACTTGCCACCGGCTAGTGGGCGGGAGGTAAAAGTGGCTAGTAATACCGAGTACCTTTTTGTTTCTCTACTTTAGCCGTTTTTGCCTTTGATATTATAGTTATGAGCGTGGGCAAAGAAATAATAACTTAATATGTTTTACCCATTTTGCTTAAACTTCTAACATAATAAATTGTACCTTGTACCGATATATAATATACGTCACGTGAGTGAACTGGATGATGAGGTTGGATAGCTTGAATTTGAATGTAATATCCAAATATCAATTCGATTTTCTATTTAGTTATATCACAATAATCACAAAACATAGAAAGGGCAGCATTTAATAAAAGTATAATATTATTTTATCCCGTAGTAGCTGTTAAGGATTGGATTTAGCTTTATTTTATTGTAACAGGGTTGTAGGTTGGGTTTTTATGGATTGGGGCTTTTAGGGTTTTTGTACAAAAACCACAATTGTTGTACACATAATTGGACTTAATTTTAATTAATCACTTATTTATTCATTACTGTACTGCTTCACAATTAAAACTCCACCTTAACGAAGGAATGATTTCATAAAGTCAATTTAATCTTTTAATCTTTAAAATATTATAATAACCAATTTTTCAGTGGTTGTTATCAAATACTAATTAATAACAAATAGGTGTTCACAAAAAATACTGCAGGCGTGTTTGCTGAGTTATTCAAACCGGGCTGGTCTATCCGATACAGAGGCAATTGGAATATATTTAATGGGACATTGAAATAATTTAAAATGTCCCTGAATAATAATTTAAACGGTCATTTTTGAAGGTGTCGCTGCGAATAATTTAGAAAGTCCCTAAACAAAAATTTAAAATGTCCCTGCCAACACTGAGAAGGTAAATGGTGGTAAATGTTCACAGAGAGTATACCTTTATGATATTCTGACGAACCTTTATGACGAATAACTTTCTTTATGACTAGGAGCTGTCATTTCCTTGCGGTCACTCCACTAGTAACTAACTACTCTCCACTGATTTTCGTGACCAATGGCTTCCCGATTAAGCTATAAATCCGATAAGTATTGGTCTGGACAAGTGTTACGCATAAACGCAAAAGGTCATTAAGTTATTTTAAGTTAGATTAGGTTCGTTTAAAATCAAAATCTTGATTTTTCATTTTGCATATGTCCGGTCTGTACAAATTTACGGAACACTCTCTGATAATGCCGACTCTACTATACTTTATTGGTGATTGCGGCTCTCCTCAATTGCTATGATAAGAAAATATTTGATTACTGACAGTTACAACACATGGACCAAATAATTTTTTAAATAATGAATTTACCATGTGGCACACTATCTTTAAGTAGATACTTGGAAATTTTCTCCTTGTACATATCGCTTTTATTTAAAAAATAGCATCCGAGGCAAATTATATTAAACATTATAATAAAAATTACATTATTTGAATTGATTGCAAATATGATGAGTGGCGAAACCTGGGCCAAGACTAAACCAGGTTAAAATAAAATCGTTTCAAAGGTTAAAACACTTACAGTTCAGTCAACTCACGTCAGAATTTTTGAGTCATTAGCCATTGTGGTGAAAACAGTGTGTAGTGGTGAACGAAGGGAAGGGGCCCTTTTAAAGTGTAACAATGACAAGGGTCAGTTTCAATTCTATTCATGTTAGTATTGTATTGTAGTGTGAAGTAGAATGTGAATGTATTTGTGTGAGTCATGTAGTATGATATACTTAATTGCCTATGTCTGGAAAAAATGTCTGGAATTGTATAGGGATGTCTAGAAATTTATATAGACAAGATGAGTTGAGAGTGGAATTGTATTGATTTCTGGGGGAAATTAATTGTGACACGTGTAAATAGCTTACACGCGTAAGTGGGCATTGGTCAGAGAAAATCTCAGCTCATCTTCGTTTATCCAATGAAATGAAAATTGTATTACGCAAGTTGACAATGAGAAAATTGAGCCTTTGTATTAGAGTGGAGAGAATAAGTAGGATAATACACACTGTGTTTAAAGTCAGGCAAACAATAATCGCAGTTGACAAACTGTAATGTTATTTGTCCAGAAGTTAGAAAATTGAGAATGTCAAAATCTTGAATGAGTATAGGAGGAGCCTATTTAGTAAAAAGAGAGAACAGACCTCATTTGAGTTGTCTGTCCGCCAAGTTGTATTTGCCTACTGAATAGTAGTCAGGTAGGCTTGAGATTTGCCTTATTGCGATAAGGGACTCAAGCCGGGCATTTACACGGCGGACAGCGGAAGTCAATTGTAGTGAAAGTGTCTAGTTGATTTTCTCTCCCGTAACATTGTCGGCATGTGGCCGCAATGGGTTGAGAGAATTTCCCGTTTACGGATTTAGGAATGTAATCTTCGAGTAGGTAGCTAAATAGTACCTAGTGTGTTTCTCCCTCTAACTTTGTAACATCGTGGCTCTCTTTGTAATTCTATTGTAATTGAACCTTTTGATTCTATTGAAACCTATTGAAATTGTTTGTATTGTGAGCATCGAGTAGGGATTGTAACTTGCAGGAACTTGGGTTGATCCACTAGCACGAGGAGTGAAATAAAGGAAAGGAGGAACGGCTGAACGCTAGTGGATGAACGCTCAGTGAATATCTATTTTGTGTTGTAATTGGCTTCGTATTACGTTCAATAAAACCATACAAGTTCCGTTCGACATAAATACTGTTTCGAAATTGTGACTAATTGAGTAGTGCAGAGTAGTGCCGAAATAAATTTCCTCATTTTAATTGTCAACTGGGGTGGTCCTTCGCCAGCTATAGAAGAATCTCGAAGACTACTGACAACCGACAACAGCTGGTCCTTCGAGCCGGATCTAGGATCTAGAATCAAGAATCAAGGATCTTGAAAATTTGAATTAGATAAAGTTACAATCCCATGAATTTCTTCTCGAGAATGAAAGGCGATCGAGAGAGCCGTCGAATTAGAAGAGAACAGATAGAATATGGAAGGTTGCTATCTCCAACGCGAAGGAGAAACGTGCAGCCACCAGTACCACATTCAACTCCAATCGGGAGAGCGAGAGAGCCGAGCACGGTGAATCCGAACCCGGCTAATCCCATGGATTGGGAAAATTATTTCGATCCTTCAATGTTCCATGCGTCTGAATGGGCAGAAGGAGAGGAAATTGAAGAAGGAGAAATAATAGATTCCTCCCGAGAACCTCTGATTAGGAGGAATGCTGATGCGAATGTTGGTGGAAGAAATTCGCCAACAGAGTCGTATATTTTGAGATTCCAGAATGAAGAGCGAAAGCGCTTGGAAAATATGGATGAGAGAAGAACTGTTGTAAATGTACAAGGAGATGAAGATTCGTCCCCTGAGTCGTCTGAGCTTGGGAGAGTCAGACATACAATACAACAACATATTGATTATATGAATGAAACCACGAGTGTGAATGCTACACTCCTGCAAGTGCGAGCCACTATGGTGAGAGATCTAGAGAGAAAAAGATTGTCTCATGAAAAATTACATGCTGATCTAGATAAGATAGATGAATTGATAGCAAGGAATGATTTGCTAAAAATAAACCTGAGTGGTGCGGTTGTCTCGAATGGAGAGACTGTGGCCAGGGAAACAGGGGCCTCGGATGGAGGACCTGCAATGATGAACCTGATTGGTGTAGCTGTCTCAAATGGAGAGCCTGTGACCAGGGAAAAAGGGACTCCAGCTGGAGGTCCCACCAATGATGCAGCGGAGAACTCAAAAGGAGAACCCGCAAGAACAACTACGGGGCGTTCAAATGACGAGCCTGTCCGTGTTGATAATGAGATAAATGATAAATCTCAGAGAGATAGCCGGCGTGTCCCAGCCGGGGGCGGCGGCGGCGACGATCCAGATGGAAGCAACAGCGACGGAGATCCACTTGGGAACTTTATCGCTCGAGCAAATGAGTCAAATTATTATGCGAGTGGCTTGGCGGCAGAAGAGCCAGGAAAACTATAGGAAAGGATTTGCCTTTCTATGCAGGAGAGCCAGAAGAGTGGTTGTCATTCATCAGCCAATTTAGACAATCTACAGCAATGTGCGGTTATAGCAATGCGGAGAATTTGTACAGATTACAGAAATGCTTGAAAGGAATAGCCAGGGAATCTGTGCATGCGTTGCTAGTAACTCCTGAAAATGTGACGAAAATTATCGGCATGCTGGAGAGGAGATTCGGACGACCGGAAGTGATTATTGAGAGAATCACCAACAACGTTCGACAGATAACAGGAGTAAGAGAAGACAAGCCCTCTACTCTTGTGCAGTTTGGTACTAAAGTGGAAAATCTTGTAGTCACCATTGAGAATTTAAAAAGAAAAGAATATTTGTCAAATCCCATGCTTCTCAAGGAACTGTTAAATAAGTTGCCAGCGTCCATGAAGATTAACTGGGCGGAGAGGATGGAGAGGGACTACAAGAAAGTGCCAAACTTGAGAGACTTCTCAGATTGGATGCAAGAGAAAGCCACTGCAGCTCTGCTTATTGGAGAGACAGAGTTGGGGGCTACTGAGAAGAAATCGTATGAGAAGAAATCTACATTCGGTGGTAGAAATGTTAGGAAGGAAACTACATTTACTACTACAGAGAAGAATGTAGAAAATTGCAAATGTTACTATTGTGATGGGCCACATATTGTTGGTAACTGCAAAGAATACACGCAACTTTCAGTCGATGACAGATGGAAGTGGGCGACACAAAAGCGAAGATGTTTCCTTTGTTTAGGAAAAGATCATTCTACATTGACTTGTAATTCGACAAGGAAATGCAAGATGGATAATTGCAACAGGAACCACCATACATCTCTTCACTGGAAAAGAAAAGATGGAAAGGTGGAGAAATGCAATGCAGTGGGATCGACAGAGAAGAACGGTTCCAGTGAGGTTCTATTGCGAGTGATTCCCGTGCGGTTAATTGGGCCGGCAGGAAAAATAGATACTTATGCATTGCTTGATGATTGCTCTACAACCACACTCATTGAAGAGGAGTTGATTGAGCGTTTGGGAATTGAAGGGAAAAAAGAGCCTTTCAAGTTGCGACTTGTAAAAGCAGTAAAGAATTTCCCTGACTCACGAATTGTAACTGTGAGTATCCAGAGTAGCCAAGGTGGAGAAGTTTATGTGATGAAACGAGTTAGAACAATTAAATCACTGGATCTGCCAACACAAAGTGTGAATGTAGGTCATCTAAAGAAAAGATCTCCACACCTTCGGCGGAGAGGAGCTTTGGCATATCACAATGCAACTCCGCGAATATTGATCGGCCAAGATAATATTCATCTCATTATTGCAAGGGAAATTCATGAAGGAAAACCAGATGAGCCTGTCTTATCAAAGACGAAATTAGGATGGGTGATTCACGGCAACACGGGACGATGGAATGGAAAGTCAAAAGAGTTGTGTCTACACTCTACCATGTCTGCTAATGATGAAGAACTTCACAGAATGGTGAAGGAGTCTTTCAAGACGGAGTCCTTTGGAGTACAGGTATCAAAGGTGAAATTGAAAGGCAAAGAAGAAATGCAAGCTGAAGAGATTATGAAAGCGACAACAAAGAAAGTTGGTCATAGATGGGAAACAGGCTTGCTTTGGAGAGACAACAATGTTGAGTTGCCAGACAGTAGGGCAATGGCCTACAGTCGTTTGAGAAATATCGAACGGAAGATCGATAGAGATGCTGAATTTGGTCAGCTATATGAAAGTAAGATTCAAGAATACTTACAGAAAGGATATGCTCGTAAACTAAATCCGGAAGAGGCAAATAAGCAAGATAGGAGAACATGGTATCTGCCTCATTTTGGCGTAGTCAACCCACATAAACCGGGGAAGATACGTTTGGTGTTTGATGCAGCTGCAAAAGTGCAAGGTGTCAGTTTGAATGACATGCTGCTAATTGGACCGGATCTCTATAATTCTTTAGGCGGTATGTTGCTGCGTTTTAGGCAGGGAAGAATAGCCTTTAGTGCAGACATAGCCGAGATGTTCCATCAAATCAAGATAATAGAGGAAGATCAACGAGCTTTGAGGTTCCTATGGAGGGGAGCCGACAGACAGCGGGATCCTGATACTTATCAAATGTCACGGATGATATTTGGAGCGAGTTCAAGCCCCGCCTCGGCACAGTATGTGCGAAATCTTAATGCTGAACAATTTATGCAAATGCATCCAAAGGCTGTGGATGCAATTAAAAGGAAACACTACATGGACGACTACTTAGATAGTGTAGATACTGAAGAAGACGCAATTCAGTTCATCCAAGAAGTCATAAAGATTCACGCAAGTGGAGGCTTTAAAATAATCAAGTGGATATGTACTTCGGCAGAAGTACTAAATACTATTCCAGAGGAATTAAGACATGAAGAACAAAAGAACCTGAATAGAGAATCTCCTCAAGTGGAAAAGATTCTTGGGCTGTATTGGGATTCTAATACGGATGTTTTCACCTTTAAGAGTCACTTTCCTCGCCTGGACAAGAAAATCGTGTCAGGGGAGAAAATACCTACGAAACGCGAAGTGCTCAAATTGATTATGTCAATTTTTGATCCACTTGGCATGTATTTTTCTTACACTGTGAGAGTGAAGGTATTACTACAGGATATTTGGAGATCAGGAATAGATTGGGATGATGAACTGCCACTTGAGTTGAGTAGTGTTTGGCATAAATGGATTGATGAGTTATTTAATTTGACGAAGCTACAGATTCCAAGAGCCTTTACTCAGAGACGAGTAGAAGATGTTGTGAGAGAGCTGCACATATTTGTAGATGCAAGTTTGCAGGCATTTTGTGCAGTAGCTTACTTGAGAATGACAAGTGAGAATGATGTGGAAGTAGCGTTTGTCATGGCGAAAACAAGAGTAGCGCCATTGAAACCTATGACTGTACCGAGATTGGAATTACAAGCTGCAGTTATGGGAGTGAGATTGAGCAACACAATAAAAGAGGAGTTGGACATTTCAGTGGCGAAAGTGCAATTTTGGTCTGACTCGAGAAATGTATTGTGTTGGATTAGATCTGATGCCAGAAAATACAAGCAGTTCGTGGCATTCAGAATTGGAGAAATATTGGAAACGTCAGAAGTGAGTAACTGGCGGTGGGTGCCCTCTGAGGAAAATGTGGCAGATGAGGGCACAAGAAGTGAGTCCACATCTGTTAAGAGTGACAGCCGGTGGTTCACGGGGCCAGAGTTTCTGAAGATGGAACCTGAGAACTGGCCAATTGAAAAGCAAGTGTGTAGTGCAGTGAATACGGAAGAGCTGGAAATTAAGGCAGAGTTCACTGCGACTGCAAGGGAAGTAAAGCAGTTCCCTCATTTGCCTGAAGTGCATAGGTTCTCAAAGTGGGTCAGGTTAGTACGTTCTACTGCTTGGATATATCGGTTTGCGAATCGATGTAGAAAGACCTTGACCAGGAAACCTGAGTCAAATGAATTGACAATAATGGAACTGGAGCAGGCAGAACAACAGCTACTATTAAGAGCGCAATGGGAGGACTATGCGGAAGAAATGGAGCATCTGTCGAAGGGGAAAGTTATTCCCAAGAGCAGTTCGATTTATGCTTTGGATCCAATTATGGATAATGTTGGATTGATGCGGCTAAATAGTAGGTTGACTAGAGCTGCGAATTTGGGGAACAGTGTTAAAAGACCGGTGATTTTGAACCCCAAAAGTGAAACAGTGAAACTGCTGATGCAGCACTTTCATGTCAAAGCTGGGCATGCAGGTGTTGAATTTGTGCTCAATGAACTGAGACAGCAGTACTGGATAATAAAAGCCAGGACAAGTTTGAAGAAAGTTTGGCGAGACTGTTTGTTTTGTCAGAACAGGAAAGTCGTTCCTGCAGTGCCACGCATGGGAGACTTACCAGAATGTCGATTAGAGAGTTTCGTGCGTCCATTTACTAATACGGGAATGGATTACTTTGGGCCTATGACAGTGACTATAGGACGGAGGCATGAAAAGAGATATGGTGTTTTGTTTACTTGTTTATCCACCAGAGCTATTCACCTGGAGATTGCGGCTTCATTGTCAACGGACTCGGCTATCCAGGCGATTAGAAGGATGATTGGGAGAAGAGGCTACCCAAGGAAAATCTTCTCAGATAATGGAACCAACCTGAGAGGAGCTGATAAGGAGTTGCGGCAGGCTTTGGAGGAACTAGATCAGGAGGAGCTCACTCGTGAGATGGCCATTAGGAAAATCGAGTGGCATTTCATACCTCCATCAGCACCCCACATGGGGGGGAGCTGGGAAAGAATGGTGAAAGCGGTTAAGACGGCCCTGCGTGCGACCCTGAACGAGAGATGTCCAAGGGAGGAAGTCCTACAGACATTGATGGTGGAAGCTGAGAACATAGTAAACAGTCGGCCACTCACGGATGTCTCAATGGATGATAAGGATGGGGAGAGTTTGACACCAAACCATTTCATGATCGGGACATCGAGTGCGATGCAGCAGCCGGGGATATTCTCTAGTGATGATCTGCTATTGAGGAAGCAGTGGAGGATTACTCAGCAGCTGGCAGACACATTCTGGCGAAGGTGGATCCGGGAATATCTACCTACGTTGGTGCGGCGAACTAAGTGACACGAGAAAAGAGATCCTTTGAAGGAAGGTGACGTGGTTATCATTGTGGATGATACTATGCCACGCAACAGTTGGCCGAAAGGAATTGTTACAGCTACATACCCAGGGAAGGATGGTCAAGTGCGAGTAGCGGATGTGAGGACAGCAACGGGGCATTTCAAGCGGCCTGGGGCAAAATTGTGTGTTCTCAACGTTACAGTGAATAGGGATGAAACCCTAAAGGGTCCATCAGAGGGGAGAATGTAGTGGTGAACGAAGGGAAGGGGCCTTTTTAAAGTGTAACAATGACAAGGGTCAGTTTCAATTCTATTCATGTTAGTATTGTATTGTAGTGTGAAGTAGAATGTGAATGTATTTGTGTGAGTCATGTAGTATGATATACTTAATTGCCTATGTCTGGAAAAAATGTCTGGAATTGTATAGGGATGTCTAGAAATTTATATAGACAAGATGAGTTGAGAGTGGAATTGTATTGATTTCTGGGGGAAATTAATTGTGACACGTGTAAATAGCTTACACGCGTAAGTGGGCATTGGTCAGAGAAAATCTCAGCTCATCTTCGTTTATCCAATGAAATGAAAATTGTATTACGCAAGTTGACAATGAGAAAATTGAGCCTTTGTATTAGAGTGGAGAGAATAAGTAGGATAATACACACTGTGTTTAAACTCAGGCAAACAATAATCGCAGTTGACAAACTGTAATGTTATTTGTCCAGAAGTTAGAAAGATTGAGAATGTCGAAATCTTGAGAGAGTATAGGAGGAGCCTATTTAGTAAAAAGAGAGAACAGACCTCATTTGAGTTGTCTGTTCGCCAAGTTGTATTTGCCTACTGAATAGTAGTCAGGTAGGCTTGAGATTTGCCTTATTGCGATAAGGGACTCAAGCCGGGCATTTACACGGCGGACAGCGGAAGTCAATTGTAGTGAAAGTGTCTAGTTGATTTTCTCTCCCGTAACATTGTCGGCATGTGGCCGCAATGGGTTGAGAGAATTTCCCGTTTACGGATTTAGGAATGTAATCTTCGAGTAGGTAGCTACATAATACCTAGTGTGTTTCTCCCTCTAACTTTGTATCATCGTGGCTCTCTTTGTAATTCTATTGTAATTCTATTTAACTGGACTTGTATACAATACTTGAGATTGGTAGTGATAAAGATATAAAGTAAAGCTTGAATACTATAATATCCAAATACCAAATTCACTTTTTTATTTATTTATCACAAAACATTAAAAGGGTAGCACTTAGTAGGAAATATGATATATTATTCCATCATGTAGTAGCTTTTAGGGATAGGTTTGAAATGTTCTTTGTTGTAGATAAAAGTTACTTCAATAAATTTAATTCTAATGGAAAATGTACCTATAACAATCAAACCGACCGATTCCCGAAAGCTACTTCAACGAATAATAATATTATCTTTCCTTCCAAGCGCTACCTTTTTAATGTTCCGTGATAAATAAATGGAAAAGCGAGTTGATATTTTGATCGCTTTCCTATAGCGTTTTCATCCACGTGTTGTATACATAAGTCAGTTAAAGCAAAGGAAGAACTTAATTTATTATTTTAGATAGAGGATAGAGATATTTTAGATATAATGTTATTATATTTCTCTGCCTACTAAGTATTTATGTATTTCATTACACTTTATCACTCCGCTTCCGCTAGAATATCAGTGGCCAAGGAATAAAAATCCTGAATTCTCGGAATTTAGCTGAATTTTCTGTCTTAACCATTTTATATATTTATTTATCTCAGAATCTCAGAACATTAAAAAGGTAGCTTAGGAAATTTAATATTATTATTCGTTGTAGTAGCTTTTGTGACTCTTTTGGATTGTTTTTTATTACATTTGCTTACATAAATTTAATTTTAATAGAAACTATACATTCGTAATTAATACCGAAACCATAAGAAGGGGAACTGAAAGCAAGGTAGCCGATGTCAGGAGAAATACCGAGTTACAAATGCCTAAAATAACTTTAAATCCCGTACAAAATAAATGTAATTATTAAAATCCGGGCGTTACTAACTACGATGTTATTTTTTAGCCGAGTAACCTAGTGATACAAATATTAAAAGGGCTGTGTTGTATTTTACGGTTATCTGCTGGGACATTTTAGCCCTAAACTACACCCTACAGAAAGGCTGGTGGCAATATGTGAGCGAACAACAACAAAGTAATTCAATGCGACGTAAGATAGCAGAATAGTAGTAAGCATAGTAATGCTATTCCTTACTAGTAGCCTTATTACTATTCTGGACTGACACTTTATTGTATTGGTTTGTTTTGGTTCGCTAACATATTTAAATTACTCTATATTTAATTTTGGGTTCCGGTTGAAATTCGTGACAGTAATGATAATTCCAATGGTATAAATACACAATTTAACCAAGCATCTGTTTAAGCGACTATGGTTTTTTCCACGATGCCAAGCTACTAGGGATTCCTTTTTATACATTCTAAAAGTCACGTTTAAATTTAATCAAAACAAAAACTGGAGTAGTAAAGTCACCCGGTATAATATAATATATACTTGATCGAGGAGATATGATTGAAATTTTCTCCATGAATATAAAAATATTTTGTTGATGGCTGTTATAGATTTGCTTCTGTGGACAATATCATATAAGGTAATTTAATCACTTTTCATAACTGTATGTCTGTACCAAGGATTATTGACTGGCGACGTGGTGGCTACTGCGGAGTTCCGGCCGAGGCAACATAGTGCTGCACGTTGAGCCACATTACACACTGTATATGTCATTAATATTTATTATTGTATGATAAGAGAGAAAATATCAAATGGGAGGACTTCCGAGAAAGTATTGTCTATATTGAGCTAAGATTATTATTGTTTTTAGGGCAAAAGTCAATTATAACAGGAAGTAAACTGAAAAGTGTAAATTTTTCTTAGATTCTAATATTGACTTTCGTTTACGTTACAACTTTAAATTAAAATTTTATGTAAAATTTTATTAAAAGAACATAACGAACCATATTTACGTTTACCATGCTTAATGGTAAACCCGCAAAACCCGATAGTTACATGGTGAACGCGATAATTACAAACGTGATAATGTTAAAAGGAAAATGTTAAGTTTGGGTTAATAAATATTAGATTTTGCCGTATCCTCTTACCTTCATTATGTACCAATTACCAATAGACGTACGAATTCAAAATTTAAGAGTTGTTATTTTGAGTCGAGAAATATTTGGTTGAAGTAGGTTAGTGGTTTGCCCAAATACCTATATCAATGTTATTGTTTTAATTATTATTATTGATATATAACAATATGTGATTATTTGGACTCAAAATCGAAATATTATTTATTTAAAAATATGATTGGCAATTAATCACCAGGCGTTTTAATTATGTAAATTATAATTTTTTTAAATACACGCTCGTACATGGACTCTGGACAGATGAAACAAAACATTCGGCGTTCATATATATTATTATACATGATTCCGATTACTGGTATTGTTTATTATACAAGAACACCCCAGAAGTAGTAACAAAATGTACCTATATGGGTACAGTATGAAAATATATTTATACAAGTTCAACTATTGAGGGTTTAAATTGTATGTAATTTTCATTTTCGTGAGTTCTATTTCTCGAAAATGTTGTAAAAATTCGAATAGTAAAACTATTCGAGTTTGGCGAAGTCAACTAAGTTGTTCGCGGCTGCAATTAAATAAATTTAGAGAATTGAATTTGATTTTTAAAAACAATTTAGCAGATACAGATTAAAGTTAAAAAATTTAGGTCCCTGTCAAAATTTGTATCCATTTTCTTTAGAAATGGATGTTATTTAGTGTAGTTATTTATTTAAAAAAATGAAATGAAACGTGAATATGTATTAGATTTGTTGATATAGCATAACCAATTTGTATTAGACGTTTTCAAATGCTATTTAATAAGCCACATTACGATCATTACGAAATGTCCCCTTTCACTAATCATTTCCATCCAATCACGACTCACCACCATTCAACCTTTCTTATGTTAATTTCAATTATTGTTTTGATGTTACAATAATATGAAACGACTCATTTCGGTTGTTTAGAGGAATTGGTCTTGCGCATTTTGCTTTTTTGCTTCTAAGGTACATGCATATATTACGTGTGCAGTTGATGGGAGGAGGAGGTACTCAAAAGTGTTGGAGTCAGCATTTGCGTTACACATGGGGAGTGGGTTTTGCGTTACGCAATATATGCAGGTTCCCTAGGCTGTCCTACCAGACATACATAGTTACATAGATAGATTGGTAAGTTTTTTTCCTTCTGTGTTTATTATATAGAGATTTATTGTGATGATATCATTGATATACCACTTCATAAAAATTCAATTACTCGGATCACAATATTGTCTTTGCATTTTGAAAAGGGTAAACTAAATATTGCATTGGCTTCAACTTCGAACAATGTTATTACTAGACCAAATTGGACAATTTGTTCAAGTGGTTTTGGTACTTTGAGGATAACAATACAATTGTATATGCAATTTAGCTGAAGTCATAAATTATCATTCATATACGTATATATTATTTAAACTGGTACAGTCAAAATATTTACGCATAAGGTAGAGTGGAGGTTGGCTGGTTTGTATATAGACAGAACACGAGGATGAACTTCCCGAAAAGTTTTCCAATAGTGGGAGACCTCAACGTTTTGAATTTTGAATCTCAATTTTTATTTAGTGGAAAAAGAACCGGGCAGTAAAAATTGTATTTATATTCGCATGGGAATTATTTGCAATTATTGTAATCTCCTTACAATAATATTATGGATCTTAAAATTCTATCCTTTCACAAAATTTGCGAAAGTTCACACTCTAAATGTTTTATGTTTGACTGGTTTATACAGTAGTTAAGATTGACGACGTCGTTTTGCGTGGGTGAAAAAGTAAAAAAATACACCTTAAAAACAAGTTGCGTTTCTACCTTTTGCGATAAAAATGCATTGCTTTTTGTTCCTTGCTTCTCAGTCATATATAGTCATATTCTATTCTATATTCTATACCTCCATAACATTCCAATCAATAGCACTCGGGCCTTATTTATGTGTCATCGTTTTCTTTCTTTTCCACAAAGAAAGAAGTGTCGGACGCAAAAGGATTTTGTAATTTTTGTAAACGCTGTAGTTCATATTACTATACTGTCTATAAGAGCTAAAACACAAAAGAGGATGTCTATAATAGCAACTCGAAAAATTTCATAAAGTTAAGTATGTAGTAGTTGTGAATAATTTAAATGGCTTTACTTCCATCGTCTGTTTAATGTCTGCGCAAATGTGCAATATGTGTTAAGAGCGCAGATTTACTTAAGTACGTGTCTTCGTAAACTGCATGAAAAAATTTCTTTCTGCTAAATATACCAATTCTAATAAAATGGCCTCAGAAGTAACATTTCAAATATTTGACAAATATTTTCGTTTTGTTGGAGATACAATCAGATGCACTATATTTGCTTGGGATAAAAAGAATCGTCGCCTAAAGAAAACAGAAGATAAATTGTCGATATGGCACATCAACTTTGTATACTGCATACTTAGTGGTGCTGCTCTATATGGTATTGGAAGATTGGTACAAGAATTCTTTGTCCCAAGTGAAAACTTCAAGCCTTCTCAAATAATATTGTACATCTTCTTCCAATTGATGATAGCGGTGGCAATCACCATCCACTGGGCCCAATGGTTGGATTCTAATGGAGTAATTGACCTGGTTAATGGATTGTTTTGTCTGAATTCTCGATTGGAAGGTAATTACTTTTATATTACTTGTGCAAACATTAATTAATTCAAAATATCTTTCCCCGAGGTGCCTTATTGGGTCGCTATCGCTAGCAAGGTTGTATTAAGGGGGGCATTTTTGGCAAAAACACCCCCAAAATATTAGAAAAGAAGGTTTTGCTCAAAACGTTTCGCTTGATTGGTAGCATAATTTTTACCCAAGTTGCCCCATTTTCGACGAAAACGACCTAAATTTGCCCAGTAAATGTACCTTTTTCACATCCTTGACAATCGACTTCTAAATGCGGTACTGAACGCTAGAATCTTTAACTATTTTGTGCTATAAAAATATAAATTAAAAATTACTACTACTAGTAGTAAATATTTATTAGCTGTTTCAAAAGTTACACATCATTAACATTTTAGAATGTGCAAGGCTATTATACTTACAATTACAATAGAGACATAAAGAGTAGCGATAAACCTATAGCTATGAAGTATAACGCTTACACAATGATGTATGTATAACCTGGACAATACGTGCATGCATAATTTATTTGATCTTACATATTCGAGCTAACTCCACCGTGCTGTTGTGGAATTGTGCATGAATTTAAGAGATGTGTAAGCAAAATAATTTGAAATTGTAATTCGGATTGCAACAAGCGTTAACCTAATGAGAAAAAGGATTGTAAAAAACAACTTCTTTCCGATTTTCGATATTCCGCCCCCTTTACTCAGGACACACCCCCCGAAGGTCGAAACGCAAGGTTGAAATTACTCCGAAACTACTCGACCGATTTGGATGAAATTTTTTTTAAATTGCAGGAGACAGTATTTCGGAGGGTTGATTTTCGGCATTTTTCAAAATTCAAACTCCTTCATGAAAAACGAAATTCCAAATTTCCAAAAAAACGTTTATTGCTTTAGGGCCAATCTTACTCTATAATAGCTATACAAACCGCACTTTTGCATATTTTATTAATTTGACCTCCAAAAATGTCAAAGGTCAACTTACTGATCCAATCCACCTTGTGTGACATATCTATTAGCATCTACACACTTAAAGAAAAATGATTATGGTGTAATTTGTTCAATTTGACATAGTACAAAGTCATGCGTGTGCCATACAAATTAATTGGCAACCAATATTTTATACCAATGAATTTGCACTTTAGATGGATTGGCACTGTACACTCTTAAAAATGACAACAGTCATTCCTGTCATTTTTAACATTATTCCCAGTTATTTATCCTGTTTTTTTGGACTTACACTTTTTCCCGTTAAAACGACATGATCCAAGACTGTCAATTTTCTAACCTTAATTAATGTCAGCTTTTAACGTTAGATCACGTATCTATAACATGAACTCATGTGAAAAATTAACGTGACAAAATGTCATTAAAGCAAAAAATTGTACCGTGACAGAGGTTTGAACCACATAGGTACACTTGTGTAATCATCCATTTTAAACCCGTGTAATGCCACCCTGCTACCAATGCCTTATGTACTGAGGGTAGACTTTTGACGATATATATTCTGTTCCAGCTTCCAAAATAACTACATTAATATTTCTTGTTATTTTGACAGTCAATTTTGTCAATATTTTGACATCGATAAAGTTGTCATTTTAAAATCGTTTAACATTATTTTAATGTCATTTTTACATTCATTAACGTTACAAATGACATTTTGAAGACCACGTTAGCGTAATTTGACGTTTATTTTTAAGAGTGTATATAATTAACGATATTAAATAACAGTAACAATAGTGTGTGAAATCATTAATTGTTTTATATCACTTACTATAGTAATTTATTTATAAAAACTGCTAAAAATGCGTATAATGATTTACAACGACATGCCGCCAAATATCAAGTGCCGTAAATTGAATTTACAGCATGCAGAATTTTCGCCACACTCGATAAATTTTATTTTAGGCTATTATGGTAACAATTACTTTTATACTGAACAGAAGACAACAAAGACCCCCTACAATGCTAATTTTCAGTTATAAGTCTGGTCTGATAAGGATTTATTATTTGTAAATGGTTTCCGTAGTGCTGTATTTGTTGGTGATGCAACCGAGCAATGAAACAGTCCTTAATAATAAATATTTTGTTTCTCTTAAGATTGGTCAGAGAGTCTCCTACAAACCAAACAAGACAAAAACGTCATCAAGGGGCCAAAAATACGTTCGTATGAGAGAGTGATGCAACACTCGGTAAAAATGAGTGTCGCAATCACTATATTTGCAGGTGCTCTTCCCTTTGCCGGTCCTGTGGACCCCGTTCAGCGATTCATACTGGATTATTTCCCTCAGATCTACAATAACTACCTGACAGGAGTGCAGATACTTGCAGCCTTCATATTAATGGGAGCTGCCTCGTACATTTGCAACCCGATCGTTTTGATGTCGATGATATATCTAATTGTCCTCAATGTAGCCCAACTTCGACTGTCCATCTTGACTGGAAAGAACAAAGAAAATCGATACACAGAAGCCATAGAAGCTTTGAAGAGGGATCCGGGTCTGGCGTTGCGATTCTACGAAGAGTCAAGGCTAATCATGGATGCTGGCAATCGTTTCTTGGGACCAAGTTATGCTATAGCCCTGTGCATTGACGCCGGGGCAATGGTCATTTGCAATTTCGCAACAGTCACAATGTATGATGTCATACCAATGCCAGGATTTTTCATGATGCCTTTTGTCTCAATCATATTTCACATGTTGTTGGGATACATATTTTATCAGGGGGAAAAGCTTCAAAACGAATCGAAAATTATCCTGAACCAATGTAAAAGAAACACAGATGCATACATTCGAAAGAAAGCGAAGTCCTACAGCCTGTTAACATTAGATGTAGGGGTTTTCTTTCATTTGCACCGGGGTTTCACATTGGAATACTTTGATATCGTCTCGAATATGTCAATCGATGTCATTGTCTCTGTTTCGATTTAAATTTTATGAAACCATAAGTCTACATACCGTATTAATCG
Source organism: Tomocerus qinae (assembly GCA_020055645.1). Taxonomy (NCBI): domain Eukaryota; kingdom Metazoa; phylum Arthropoda; class Collembola; order Entomobryomorpha; family Tomoceridae; genus Tomocerus; species Tomocerus qinae. The sequence continues at coordinate 11,159,852 of CM034546.1, read as the reverse complement.
TATAAGTACCCTATATGAAAATAATTAACCACTAGTGGAATTATTTTGATATTTTCCCCTCAAACTTATCTCTCCGAATTAAAAATATCTCATCCCCATCGCCCATCACTAAGTATTGTATTTGCCTAATATGAAGCAATATTAGAGTATTTTAAGATTATTTCTATATCATATACAATCATTTCAAGTTTTAACATTTTTAATTTCAATATTGCCAATAATATTCTTAATTAAGGTACAACATTTTTTTGTAGTAGCTCTGATAATATGTAAATATCATGACATTACAGCCTCACAGAAAAATTTGTACAACACATAAATTTCATTGGTATTGGTGAATGCTTTATGTAAATGCACGTGGAATCACAACCATAGCTTTGTGACTTAAGTCATCGTCCAACCAGTTACTCTTTAAACAAAAAAATACTTTCTTAAACTGAAAGGAATTATAGTTAAAAATTAAGTTAAAGAGTTCATTGCGGATAACAATCCAATTGTATTTGCAACTTGGTTGAATTTAATAAAATATTATTCATAAGTATATGATATAAATATTGTCCCATTATTTTCGCATATAAAGTAGGGTTTGTTATAGTTTGTATAGGAGCATAAACTTTATTTTCTAAGAAATATTTCCAATTAGCCCCTTAATCAATTAAATTAATCATATTTATTTGATTGTACACCAAAAGTTATAAAAAATGAAGAAAGAAATGTTTTACTTGGTTTCGTCCATTTAAAATTGATGCTAATTTAATTGCAATTAATTTTTCAATCGGCAAGGGTTGTTAGCGCCACCATTGGTTAAATCCCACTCTGATTGATGAACACTTATCAATTTGTGACAACAATGATCATCTGCTAAAGAAGCTATTTCGTACTATTTTATTCAAAATTCAAACACGAAATTTAAATGCAAGCACGTATCCAGGAATTTAACCTAGGGGGGGCCCACCAACATATATTGATAAATTCAAGTCATATTCGCGCGAAGCGCTAAAATTTTTTGGATTTTTCACCTTTTCTGACAAAAAAATGCCTTTTTCTGGATACTTAGGGGGGGGGGGCCCGGACCCCCCCGGCCCCCCCTCTGGATACGTGCTTGTTTAAATGAAACTATTTTTTACCATTTATACCACTTACCACTTCTTTGTAGGTAGTGGTATTTAACGTTAAATACCATTAAAAACACCTACCACTGGTAAGTGGTAAATGGTGTTTTGTACACTGCGTGTGCAGATTGTCGAATGTTGTAATTAAAAATCAGCACATTAAAGCCCATTTTTGTTTGGATTTTGATGATCCTATTGATGTTATCACATTGTCTTGTTACGGTATGCAGACAGAGGTCATAAGTTGTACATTCCAACAAAACACAAAAAAACTCGATGCCCAGTTTTCAAATTTCTTGAGATATATAATGAAATATCGCAATCTTGGTCGACATATTTACGTTGGTAGATTTGACTGGGATGAAATGGGCTTTGAAAAAAGTCTACTCCGTGATTAATTGGACTCCAAAGCGGAATGGAATGTGAATTTAGGCAGCGGAATATCGTTGATATTTGCCTCGTTGCCTGCATTGTCACCAAATTGATGTATCATCTAAATCATCTTAATTTGTTGCAACGATAACAATAACTTCGCGTCCTAAATTCATCCAAATTTCAACACCTAACTATTAAATGCAATTACTTTTTGTAAATAATACTCACTTGTCAGCGTTATGTGCTCTGTAACACCAGAAATCCAAACACTTAGTTCACTTAGTCATAATTTATAAGATTGTGAAGTTTTATTTGGAGTTTACAGTAAGGTAACTGAAAATGGTATTATTTATTATCTTAAGTTGTTTAATCACTATATAAGCAAAAGCATAAAATAAATAGGTAGTATTGAATTTCTCTCCCAAAATCTTGCAATCAGGCCAATTTATTAGTGCGTACACGGGCAAATGTTGGAGAAAAGGAGAAGAACCTTCCAGATAGGAAAAGGCAAATTATTTTATCAAACCGTAATGTATATTTTACAGGATATTGAATTACTAATAAACAGTAACCCCTATAATGGTGTTAGAATTTCAATGACGTAACTATCTCTCCTGTAAAATGGATAATAGGTATAAATACTCCCTTTGGTTTTGTCGGCTTCAACTTAGGACCTTATATAATCTTTTTTCACAGCTATCTGTATCTCATAAAGAATAATTTTTACTCAAAAGTTTCGTCATAAAATTCATATTCTCCTTCATATTCTACTTCAAGTGACTCCTACAGCAAGACTTTTTTTCAAACAGATTTAGGGAGTGGGCATTGATTACAAATGCCCCCACCCCCTCCGAAATCCATGAAAACATAAAATGACATCTCAACATTTAGTACTTTTAAAAATTCAAATGTTCAATCCGAACGAATAAGGGCTCTCATCCTCATCCTATCTACCAGACACCAGATAGCCAACTACCCGATACCCGCCCACCCGACAACGACCAAATCCTATCTACCCGAAACCCGACAGCTAACTAACTGACACCCGATGGCTAACTTAACCACACCCACCGCCTTCCTACCCAACAACTGACAACTGATTTTTTGTAAATTTAAAAATTTTGACCCGATGCATGAGCAAGTCATAGCATACCCGAAAGTTAGAAGGGATAGACTGTCATAAGCTACAGACTTTAGCTTCCTCAATGCCAATGCCAACAAATGGTGTAGTCAATTAGCAAAAAAACGGTTACCGACATACCATATACATACAAAACGGTTAGCTACTACTGGTACAAAATTTGCGTCATTTTACATCATAATCGTTCTGTTCGAGTTATTTAAATGCTGATTCATAGGTCACACTAGACATATAGGAGCGATCCAAATGTTGACCTTTGACATTTTAGAGGTCAAATTGATGTAATTTGAAAACTGGCTGTTTCTATAGCTTTTACAGTAAGATTTGCTTTATAAACGGTAAATTTCAAAAAACGACTTTTTTCAAAATTTTGAAATTTATTTTGAATGATGGAGTTTGAAGTCTGAAACGGATCGCAAAACCCCTGGAACAAATATTGTCTTATCCAATTTAAAAAAACAATTCATCCAAATTGGTCACGTAGTTTTCGAGAATTTTTGTATATGCTTTTCCACATTCGGGGGGTGTGTCCTGTGTATCAAAAATCGGAAAGAAACCATTTTTTACATTCCCCTACCTGCATAGGTTACCATTAGTTGAGATCCAATATCAAATTCCAATTTTTTTTCATACACCACTCTTAAATTCATACACGTAAACACTAATTCAAAAATTCATTTTTATTGAGCTTATTTCCATATCTATTGAACAAAATTTCAAAAGTTTATTACCGTCAAAAGAAGCGGTATCTTTAAGCCCAAGCAAATTTAATAGATAAACACAAAGCATGCATATAGTTACATAACTACTATCATAAACAAGATAATTTACATTCTAAAATTTTCAAATTTACAAGAAATATAAATTTTGGGGTAGAAGTGCGTTAGTTGTCGGGTGGGAAGTCGACGGGTGTCGGTTGGTTAGGCGTCGGGCTTCTGCTAGTTAGCTGTCGGGTATCGGGAGGAAGGATTTGGCCGCCGTTGGGCGTCGGGTGGGAAGACATCGGGTGTCCGGTAGTTGTCTGTCGGGTAGATAGGGTGAGCCAAATTGTAGGTCGATTTGGCAAAAGTCAGTTTGGCAAAACAGTATCTTTTTCTTTGGGATAACTTTGCAAAAGGGCTGTGGATAGAATTGCAAATCGATGAGGATAGTTTGGCAAAACGTGTTAATAATGTGCGAGCTGAATTTTAATTCATCGTTGTCGCACTTTTTTTATGTTTTATTTATTACATAGTCAATTCTTAATTTATTAAGTTAGTTAAAGTTAAAAAGATGCATTATGCAAGCAGTCAAGTGCATTAAGGGTCGTAACAAAAGTTATTTCAAATTCATTGCTACAATTTTCATGACTTTTTGGAAGGGAAAACTTTTTTCCCATATTTTCTAGTGACTTTGCGTAGTCTAAGGTTTATCTTTGTGTACAATAACCTTCTCCGTATTGGGAAAAATGTAAGGTCAGCGTCCCTTAAAGTACCGTCAATATCCATCCTATACTACGGTTATAGTTTTTGCCAGATTGCGCGTTTGCACATTTTGCCAAACTCTCCGACATGCAATAAGACGATTTGCCAAATCATCCCGAGGGGTCAAAATCGTGGCAAAACAACTTTTGCCAAAATGACTTTTGCCAAATCGACCTACCACCGGTGACCCACGAATAATACGGTGTGGGTGTGTGTAATGCTATTATATGCGACGTAACAATATTTTCAGATAATGTGTGTTACAACGCGCAAAAGTCAAATTACCTTCAAAAAATAGAGATATTATTTAATGTGTAATTTTATGTTATAAAGTCGGAAGTCGGTATTTCGGCATTATTTTCAATTCACAATTTATGTTTTTTTGTTCGGTGTGAGAACGTAGCACCTTTTATGAAATTGTATCTATGACTTAATGACTTTCGCCTTTGTTGGCATTATAATATAATATTGTTTAATTGAACCTGTCTGTTTACTGTTGTCTGTAGTCTGTAGTGTAGACATGGACAACTTGGAGACAGAAAAGGAACAGCGACAACGCAACAAACTAACAGCAGTTGTCAATCTTAGTTTTCAAAGCGGCTGGATCACTGAAAATGAAAGGCTGCAAATTGTAAGAAAATCTCTTAATTAATATGAAATAGCTAAATGGTTGAATAATAATGATGAATGATGATTTTAATGATTTTAAAAAGCAGTTTTAATGATAGGGGTTCACATCTTATTGAATAAATCCAATATCGAATTGAATTGAACTTTCTGTGCTAATTGCAAAATTGTGAGAAACGTCTATTGTAAATGAAAAATGTCTAAAATGTAGAATCATATTTCATATTTTGATCATTGACGTAATCATTAGTTATCCAAATAAAATTAAATGTTGGTGCCTTAATTCACTTGGCACAGGACGTTGGATTCTGTTTAATGTTCAAATTATCGATTTCAGTCAAAGGTTTTACTTTAATGCATTACGTTTTTCACTACTAAGGGTTGGATTGCTGCAAACGGGACGAAGTAGGCGGAAATTTCCATTGGGATATACTAGAAAATCCCCGTCTACTGCGTCCCTTATTCAGCAATTCAACCCTACTATACTAACAACCCGTAAGAAACAAATTTTAACCCTATTAAAGCGATTGGTGCACAAATATCAAGATAATTTTATTATCCGTCACACACTAAATTTTTTATGGTTTTGGTTGAGCTTTGAGAGTCTTTACATCCATTTTTCCTGGTCGAAATACAGCATAGATATTTATATTGAATTTGTAAATATAAGCCGACAATTTCTATTTAATCGTAGCTGGGAGAAGCTTAACACAAACTGTTACTTGAACTTATAATCTTTAGGAATCTAGGGGACTTTCTAGCATCTGCAGGTGCTAGAAAGTCCCCGGGGACTTTCTAGCATCCTTTTTTATGTTTCCAAAAAGTTCCCGAAGGCTGATTATTATCATTAAAATTAATTCTAAATCATCATCATCATAAAATAACAATCAGTACCTTGTTGCCGGTCACTATTTTTCGGTCTTTTTTGACCTAACCTAATTAAAAATAGTTTATCTTTTATTAGGTTAGGTCAGAAAAGAGGCGAAAATAGTGACCGCTGCTTAAATTCAACAATTATTTAGTCTGCCTTCGGGAGCATTTTGAAAATGGAAAAAGGGTGCTAGAAAGTCCCTGGGGACTTTCTAGCACCTGCAGATGCTAGAAAGTCCCCTAGATTCTTTAGGAATGTAAGAAGACAACGATGGAGAAAAAAATGGTATTGTTTGACTTGATGGCAAATATGAAGAATGATGAAAACGCAGCAGGATTATTGTTTGCCATTAGAAGAATAAATGATAAAAGCCATTCAGAAGATCTTGTGAATACCGAACGCCTCTTTTTCTCAAAAATCTACTCTAATTTACTTGAAAAAAATGTAATAAACCATGAAGAAAACACATCTTTCGTAAGGCGAATAATTATTAATCCTCAAAAAATCTTTTAACATTACATTACATTACAACTAATTACATTACGGGGGAGTAATGGAAAGGGAAATGAATGGGAAAAATTGGAAAGTCATTGTGTAGTTTATTATCTGTATATATATTGATAAAACAGAAGGAAAAACAATTTTCTGATGAAACTGAAAACAAAAACCCAATTGAAAATGTGAATAATTGTAATCATAACGAACGTGAGCCTCTAGAAGGAAATCTACAACCCTGTCATAGAAATCCAATGCGCCTTGGTCCTGTAAGTAAACAAATTATGTTACTCAAAGAAAAAACCAGAGTTTAAATTGTATAGTAAAATTTAGTAAAAATTATTTTGAAAGGTGATCAGATGCATTCTTCAGTACATGAATTTTGAAGAAATTAAAGCATCGCGCCTTATTTCGAGAGAATGGAAATCTGTTGGCCTTACTGTATTGACCACTCTCTCAAGAATTAAAATTCAATCCGATGAGGACCTTCCATCAAAAACTGTAAACAGCTTTTACCAAGTATTTCCTAATACACCAGAAGACATTGTTCCATTTACTGCGGTTTGGATTGACGGGATCATAGATGACAGGGACAAAATGTCAGAGCTGGATACTTTCTTCCTAAACCAAAAGAGGTACATTTATGACCTTGAAATTGAACCTTTAATGGTTGTATCCGATAAATTGTTGGAAGAGGTTGGCAATTTTGACATCACTTCATGGATAACAAATTCGCCCATCACAAATCCGAATACAAAATAACACACAAAATTGTTGCTTAGTGAATGCGACGATCACTCCATCGATTTTAGTGCCCTTGTGTATGTTAAGGAACTAAAATTGCAACAATGTCAACTCAATTTTAATATTCAAGAAAGAGTTCGAATTAGTCCAGTTAAGTTAGAAATAAATAGGGTGATATGTACGAGAAATAGACATAAATTGAGCGAGCTTTGCGTCAATGACATAGTTGATTTTTCTAAAACTAAGGCAATTGTTTTGAATTTTGATGGCAATAAAACCTGTGCGTCTTTAGATTTGGCAGAGATAGCTAACAATCTCGAAAGGCTTGTTTTGGAATGTATTACTGTTATGGAAAAGGTGCAATGTAACAGTGGAATTGTTATGCCTCCAAGATGTCCCTTTTACGGAATTCACACCAATGCAAATCACGAATCTTCAAACTGAAAACTTAGTAATTGACTTTTCTATTCTGCCCCAGACCTTAACATATCTAACAATTAAAAAACTCCGTCAAAGCACATGCATTTCAGAATTTCCAGTTGTGCTAGGTAGTATCACGTCACTATTTTTGAGTGACATTATTGAAAATTGTTTTCCTATCTTTTTTGAGAATCTCAAATGTCCAAATTTGACAGTTCTTAAAATAGAAGCGAGCGAAAATTTTCAAATCGAAATAGATTTGTCCTGGATTCCCAAAACTGTCAGTTTTCTTAAACTGAAAGGAATTGGAGTTAAAAATGCGCAAAACAACATACTGCATCTTCGTAAACTTTGTTTAAACTTTAATAATTCTATTGACGAAGTAGCCACATGTTGTGCTGGAATTCAGACAGAGATATTAGTATGTACATTACCTCCAAATGCAGGAGACGCCGATGTGCAATTTCTAAAATTCTTGCAATATGAAAAAAACTACCCCAATTTTTCTCGTCGCATTTACGCCGGTCCTTTTGATTGGGATAAAATAGTATTCGGACAAAGTCCTCTCACCAGTTGTCTGGATTCTGAAGCCAGCTACTATCTCTTTGAAAATGTCATTGGAAAAGCAACTGATGTCAATGAGTTTTACAAACTTCTAAGTTTCACTGGTGAATATAGATTTACATCTATATTCAACAGTGAAACTTAGAAGTTTGTGATTGTGAAAAATATTTTTAAAAGTGGCATAATGAAATATGTAACTTAGCATACAAATATTTTTGAATAAATAAATATGAATACAGCTAATTTAGTTAGTTAAATATTTGCAAAATTTTGAATTTATTGTTTTGTATAGTATAATATTCGGAATTGTATAAAACGACTTTTAAATTTATTTAATAGATATTTCACAGGTATTTTTTGTATATTAGTTTTGAACTGTAGTATGTTGGGGAAAAACAGTTTGTTTTGCACAAAAATAATAATCTGATCAAGGTCAATTGAATGTTACCACAGCTACGCCTTCATGGCGAAGGTGACGATGTGCCCTAGAAAACTGATTTTTCCCAACCAGTTCTCCGAATTTTCGATATCGATATCGGGGGAACTGGTTAGAAAGCCCTGGTTGGCGGAAACCTGTTTTCTGGAGCATTTCGTCACCTTAGCCAATCTGATAATAAATTTATCAATTATACGATACGTCAACTTTTACACGGGGCGTTCTCGACGCTCTAACCTCGCAAGCGGCGCGGCGGCGGTGTGGAATAGTCTAGTAATAACTAGTACTACAAGGTATAAATCACGCGACCGCAATCAATGCGGTCCCACAATTCATACGGTGTAATAATAATTCTTACAATAAAAAAGTGCGAGATCCTGAGATCACAATATTTTCATTACGTTTTGAAAATTTGCAAAAAATATTGGTTTGAATTTCTAGCAATGTTATTGCAAGCCCACTGTGGATAATTTTTTCATGTGTTTTATACTTTTAAACTTTTAGTAATTTTGGTCCATTGTGATAGTGAAGGAGCCCAGCTTGAAATGGGCGGCTGTTTGTGTCCGCGTGACCAATGTATTAAGAGCCAAGTGGATAAAATCCTCCGGAGGATTTTATCCACTTGGCTCAAATACATTGAAGAGAAAAATTTACATGAGGGGGGATTCGTCGTTTTAAAAGTGTCATTAATGTGTATCATTTCGAATAGATGCCTTTTGGTATGACTTTTGCAACTATTGTCCCCTCGCGGTTGCTGGAAGCATCAACGTAAATAAGATCTCTTCTTATTTACGTCATTAATCAACTACCATTGTGAGAGATTTCGACAATTTGGATTTCAATTTTTATTACGAGGAAAGAGAACTGAGCAGTAGCACAGTTGTATTTATAGTCCATGATCATTAGTACAAATTATTGTAAGCGTTCTTCTTTTATCTACTTACTAAGATCGCAGAATGATACTATTATTACGTAAGAAAAATCAGAAGTCTTGATGCCTCATATTGGCCGCAGTCTTAACTGTTAGCTACCCTAGAACGCCTATTCCCAATACATAAAGACACCATCGGCCAAAATACCTCAGGATTTTTGTATGGGGGCAAAATGAATCCCTCTTACTATATTAATGTGTATATCAGTTTATTTGAATTTATTTGTATACCGTATTGCATTCATTAGTAGCCCCGACTCTTATTTTAAAAAAATAATGTAGTTTGGGAAGGATGTTAGGCTGACAGTTTCGTTAGAACCATACAAAATAAACCATGCGTCAAATGTATGAAAATAAGTATATTTTGGGATGCTGCATAATGTATGGGATATAGTTTGAGTTTGCCTATCATCTTTAACGTTGTGATCCTATACAGGATGATTGTTTATCGTTGCATATTATATTACCTCAATGGAATAGACCTTTAAGACTCCCAATTTCACACAGCCTATGTTTTTATTGTTTTATACAGTATTATCTTTCAGTCTGTGTGCTTTATAATAGTAACACGAAATAGTTACATAGACATTTAACAAATCATGATATAATGTAAAAGCTCTATTCAATATTTTGAATTTCACGGTCGATAAGTGTATAGTTTGGTTGTAGCTTCCGTCCGTGCTTGGTTTTGACTACATCGTTGGTTACAAACTCAAGGTGCTTGCTTATACAAGAGTCCTAGAAAGTATTTTATAAAACATTCCGTCTTAAATTTTTTCTGTTCTTTTTCTTATACAATTTAAATCTATAAAGTTCACATTAAAATGTGTTTCTTGTATCTTTTAAAACTAATTTTGATTTCTATTATCATCAACAACGTCCAATGTTTTCGGAATTTGTCATTTTATAGTAACTGTGAATTTAACATGTTCAGTTTTCATCAATCCAAGTGGCAGACAGAATTCATACTGTCCAATCAAAATGGCCAACCCTGGACATTGGCAACATCAGAATATAACAAAATTGTCTTCGGTCGTCATTGGGACAATCCCCGTGATTTGTCTAAAAACTTGTGCACAGTGAATATTCTAATGGAGCCAGATCCAAATTTAAAATATCTGGTGAAGATTGTGGGAAAAGAAATATATCGTCGCCATTCACTTTTCATTGTTGTCATCAAAGATAAAAACAAATTTATGAATCCAACGTGGCCATTAAGCCTCCTTAAACATTTGGTTGCTCCTATCTTCATATTGGCCATGAAAGGTGAAAATAAATATTCTGTTTACGCCCAGAAACTCTACAACCCAAAAAGTAGGTTTCCCACACTTATCGGGATTAATAATAGACTCTCCGAGAAGGAATGGAAAATTATTTGGAATGATTTAAATGGAAATCTTCATGGAGTTCAAATTGGTTGTTATGATAATTACTTCGAACACTATGGTTCTAAAGAAAATCCAATATGCAAGGGAACGCTGTATTCAACGATGAAAATTGAATATAGGTGTAAACCATCAGTGAGAGCTTTTGAATTGATGGCTGGAAAATTGAATTTCACTGCAATATATGGAGGACCATATGCAATTCTAAACGAGCAACACCTACGGTGTGGACTTGTTGCAATGTTAGCAAATTATATTCCTGCTTACCATGTACCTTGGGATGAAACACTTTTTATTGAATATTTTGAAGACCAGATTCCTTACTACTGTGAAGCCAATCCTCGTTGGTTCGACATTCCTCTGACTGTTCTGATTCAAAATACTTTTGATGATTATTGCTGGTGGCTGATATTATTGCTATTTCCGATTTCATTTTATGTTTTGGGTGTCACAATTTCTCCTTTCTTCAGAAAGTTGGAGTATATTATTTTGTTCACAATAGCCGTCTTTTTAAATCAGGATGTTCCCAATAAAGGAAGAAATATTTTGTACTTGATAATTGTGTCCATGGGATTTATAATTGCTATTCAATATGAAACGTATATAACAAGCGAGATTGTTGCACCACCAGACAAAAAACAATTTGTGGATTTTAAAGATCTCGTGGATAATGAATATAAGTTGTTGTTGCACAGAGATATGAGCCGGCATTGGGATGAAGAAAGAGTTGAATTCTTTGAAAAATATAAAATGCTGGAAAAGATGAATTCGAGTGTCTACAAGTTTGATTGGCAAAATGCAACATTTGAGGACAATAAATTGGGATTGTGGGGATTGAATTGGAAATTGCTGACGAACTTTTCTTTGAAAATATTTACAGTAATTTCGAAAGATAGAAGCCAATACTTTTACTTAAACAAGCCATCTGAAACATCTTCTGATGTAATTTGCTTGCCTGTGAAAAAGACAGACGTTGCCATACCTATGTCTTATAAATTCAGTGGTTGTTACCGTTATCAATTCCAATCGTATTTCCAAATGATGCAAGAAAGAGGTTTTTTGAATTATATACAGCAACACGATGATTTGTCAGGTAGCTTATCCGATAAAATGACTCACTCAAAACTGGAATATGAAAATTCTCAGAGTGTTCCTATAAGTTTGACTATGAAAATGCACACAATTTTCTTCGTTTGTGGATACTTCTTACTTGGCTGCTTACTTACCCTTCTGCTGGAATGGCTGTGGTACCATAGGTTCCACGTTTCCGTTGGAGGCATTTTAAACAAAGTAAAACAAGTCTTTAGAGAATTTCGAAATGTAGATCGCGTGTATCCAGCGGATGATGTGATCATCGTAATGCGTAAGATATGTCACAACAATGTTTATTTAACAATTTCAATATTGATATGCCTTCATTTTTATTTTGTACTGTGTCTTTGCAGCGAACAGTTTGACGATGGATAGGAAGGCCACTATCAACTGATTATCACAAAAATTATAATAAAACCATATACACATTGACAAAACTGAGTTTTGCGTTGTTAAAAAAATATTTTGTACGAGACAGAAATTATTAGAGGTGTGAAAATGAAAAAAAACATTCTGAAGTAAAATAATTTGTCTTTTGATGACTTATGACATTACTATAGGAAAATGGTTTTAAGGGAAAAATTGGTGCGACCAAACGTTAAATTTTTTAGAACTTTAAAGAAATAATTACTGAACCGATTTTAATGAAACCTTTACCTTAAGTAATAACTTCTTCGAGACTTATTTTTGAAATGGTTTCGAAATTTCGGTAATACTGGTAAAGTATACTAGATTATCACTGTACATAATCGTAGACTTTTTGCGTTCATGCATGTGACTATGTATGTTTGGTTGGACGTGCACACAACAATACATGTATTTAGAAGTATCGGAGGGGGGCAACAACTTTTCTAAGTCGGTAAACGAGAATTATAAAACACTTTCATAACAAACCATTCAAATTTGCATAAAAATTACACAAAAAGAACTTTGCATTCGGCTCTGGGTTAATATTGCCATGATGCCATGTTTCGAAATGTCCAATATTAATGGACATTAGCTTATTTCGAAAATTAATCATTTTTAAAATTCCTAATCATTTGGAAATTATATGTTAGTACTGGGGGCTTAATACCGCTGTATTCATAAACCAGTATATTTAAAGTATCAATGCAAAACGGTAAGCCAAGGGTATTCGGTAAAAACAAATAAAACAAAAACCCAAATTTTCCTATGTAGATTAGGCAAATCTCGATGTAGATAATGCAACGACAAAGGAGAAAACACAACTTAAAAACGACAACAATGTATATAATGCAACCATAAAGAAGAAAACACAACTTAAAAACGACAACAATGTATATAATGCAACCACAAAGGAGAAAACGCAACTTAAAAACGACAATAATGTATATAATGCAACCACAAAGGAGAAAACGCAACTTAAAAACGACAACAATATATATAATGCAACCACAAAGGAGAAAACCCAACTTAAAAACGACAATAATGTATATAATGCAACCACAAAGGAGAAAACGCAACTTAAAAACGACAACAATATATATAATGCAACCACAAAGTAGAAAACCCAACTTAAAAACTACAATAATGTATATAATGCAACGGCATTAAGGAGACAATGCAACTACATAAAGAGAAAATACAAAATTATTAGAGATTATGAATTGCAAGAATGTTTCTTTTTATTTTATACATTCCGTCTATTATTTTCTTAGATTATATAACTAGTACTCTAGATCTAGATGCGACATACGGTCACATGATTGAACTTTTGTTTACATTTGGAATTTGGGTAAACTGAGGCAAATACAAAAAATGCCGCTTGCCTAATACAATATGACAATCTCAATATTCTCAATGTTGTCAAACAAATCAATTGAGCTTTTAAATTGCCCCGCCTTTTACCCAATTCACTCTTAAGTCTGTCCTTCGCAGGTCATAAAAATGCAATACATTAAATGAATGGAGATGTCATATATATCCAAATCTATGATTATTTTATATACATTTTCCTAGGATGATTCATCGTATACCACAGTCAGTGCAGAGTCAACACATGAAAAAGTTAGTAACAGCTGCAACTAACGTCCTGAACCTACATCAGTGGATCATCTATTAAATTTTGCAAAACGAATTTGGCATTTATTTAAATAGTTCACGAATGATTATTAGGTCCGACTTATAAACTCGTTCACTTTTATGGTTTCTATTCTCAAATTCATAAATAATGGAATTTTCCTATTGGAGAATTTCCGAAAAGGTCATTTCCCAGTCAGAGCATTGCAGGTTCCATCCCATTAAATATTTGATTTATCCCCAGTACTCTTCTCTCCGTGAAATATAAACTCCTTGTTAATGACTGAATAACAGTTTACTGAACAATTTTGCTCTGTATGATGCAAAAATTATGTACATAGGTATTTACCTAAAGTTGTTTTTTGACCCTCTTCCCTTGTTTAGGAGAGGTGACCAATATAGCTCATGGACGACCTTATATTTTCATCCTGTGCAAACAGAATGCGAAAAGGCCAAAGCGTTCAAATTCAACAAGTTTAGTAATAGTATAATGATTTCCAGATTAGACATGCATGCATAACTCATAATGTGGGGTATTTATTTTATGTGACAGATCGTACAAAGTCTCCTCAAATTCGTAAGAATTAAATATTAAATTTTTTCTCACCAAAACGCAAAAAATACCTGTCGAAAATAATATAGATTTTTTCAGTTCCCTCCCCCCGAAATATTTTCAGGTTTTGAAAATTGACCATACGTAGTTTGTAAATATGCATGCAACTTATAGAAATTATTGCTTATAGAGTAAAATATTTATAGAATTATTTGTTTATTTCCTTTGGGAAACTATAAAAATCTCTTGAGTTTTCAGTGTTGAAACAGGATTCGTAAATACATTCCTAAATCTTGTTTTAAAGTGACGGCCTAATTTGGAGATCCATTTAATAAAGACATGTGACAATAGCAGCAACACACATTTACCTTCCCAAAAGAGTTTCAAAAAAGACAGAATTAGACCTGCAAAATAAATAGCAAAAATAGTAAAAATGTTTGAATTATAAAAATTAAGGGGGCGTGGTTGCTCTCGTTTGAAACAATATCGACATTGGGTGTAGTTGAAATGATTGAAGACATCCATCCATTTGGTTTTTAGTCCAGATTGGGATAAATCGAAGAGTTTACGTTCGAAGTACTTTCTAAGCAAAATATTCGTGCTCTTGAGTGTCATACCAAAAGTGACAGTATTATTATCTGGAATTCCAATGTACAACTTTCGATTTGGTCGGATACCATTTCCAATATCCCAATAGGAATCGTTTAAAAACCGATGAATGTTACTCTGTCTATCCATAAACACTGATTTGTTGCATTCAGATATCCATTGTTGAAGAGTCAAGTGTGGGGCAAT
Organism: Tomocerus qinae; assembly: GCA_020055645.1. Taxonomy (NCBI): domain Eukaryota; kingdom Metazoa; phylum Arthropoda; class Collembola; order Entomobryomorpha; family Tomoceridae; genus Tomocerus; species Tomocerus qinae. The sequence continues at coordinate 11,144,808 of CM034546.1, read as the reverse complement.
TGGTGGGTAACGAAGCTTGTTGGCAATTGATTTAAGTTTTTTCTCTAAGGTACTGTAAATGAATGAATCGAGGCGCAGTAAAAAATTATTTATACCTTTAAGTCGGCTGGCACAATCTAATGCTGACTTCACAGTTTCGATTGATACATCAGAAAATGTGAGATTATTCAAAATAGAACTGATGTTATGGCATTTTATAGTATTTTCATATTGTGTCGTTGAATTACCAATTGGAGTTTTGTTCAAATAAGTATAACAGTGGTAATAAAATAATATTTCTTCCTGGTAATGAATTGGCATTAACATTGGTTCGTAAGGATGCCCTCCGAAAAGTCGACTGACTACCGAAATATCATCCAAAGCAGCAATTTCTTGAAAAGACTCGATTTGTCTTACAGCTCTCGGTTCAGTTAAATCCGTAATGACGATACCTGCATAGCCGTAGGTGAGAACGATGAAAATTAGTAGGTATGGCCCCAGAACAATTTTGAACCAGAAATATTTATCCAACTTTTTAGGGAATCCGCAATTGTTGCCGACGACATAAGCACAGCAAGTAAAGATGAATTGGTAAATTTCGTTGTGCTTCAAATAGAAAGTGAGTTGAAAAAAGGATGTGACAAGGAATATTGTCAACAGAATTCCAATCCAAGCAGAAAGTTGAAAAGGGCGGATGTAACCGTAGAAAGAAAGACTCTCATCCTCCAGAACTACACAAGATATGTAATTGTAACTGTCTGTGCTGGTTGGAATGAAGATGTTTGTATACGATACTGTGCTCAGTGAATATTCGTAGTGTATATTCAATATTGCATATTTCGAATTGCATAGTTGAAATGGAGTGGCAATCGTTGCATTGGGGAAATTTTGTGAGACAATTGAAGATGAAATAACTGCCACGTCAAAATGATTTTCTCTGAATACTGATGCAAAGTTTTCGTTATTTAATTTGGGTCCACAGTAAGAACTTATCACTTCTGGAAAACGATCAATGCCCAAATGCATTTCTTCTTTTATGAAATCACCGTTGAGGGCAGCCGTCGTCCGCATTTTCCACAATCTTTGTCGTTCAATTAAATTTCCTCCAGTAATAGCATTATGTGAGAAAACCAAACTGTCAACAAATCCATTTGTAATTTCCGTATCGTCCGTCACTATTTCCCGTAGACATTTCCCACAAATAAAAAATATTCTGCTGTCTTCTTCCTCCAATGAGTGCACAAAATAGTGACCTTCCTCTCCAGAAAAATCTATTGTTAATTCTTTCAAAAATTTAGTTTGGTTCTTCGGGGAACCAATCACTTCTTTTGGGATCAGAAAATAAACACTTGTGTAATCTTCAAACTCGAAGTTAGTTTTTCGCCGTTTATAAAAACAAGATTGCATCAAAGACAGATAAGGTTTTTGAAACTCGGTATTTAAAGTATTTAACCTGAAGTTAAGTCCCACATAATCAATTATATATTCTGTTAAAATACGATCAATTGAGTTGCTAGAATTTAAATCTACAGAAAAATGCACGATACATGTGAATCGGTTATTTAAATAAGGTGAATATATATTTTGCTCAACGATAGGGCAGTCGTACGATTTCCTAATTTCCCGATACATTTTTGATTCCATTTCTTCTTCTGTAGAATTTGTAAATTTTTGAATTAAAGTTCTTTTCATAAAATCAACATACGTTACAGAATACGGATTTTTAATTTGGACCAGTTCCTTCAATATCTCTGCCATATGCATTGAGTCCGTTTTGTAAAATATTATGTTGATGTAGCAATCTTTCTCTATTAAAAATAAATTTTCTATTTTTTTGGAACCAACAATACTTATAAAGATAAAAATTCTAAAAAACATTGTTTGTGCCTTCAAACTAACGATTTTTAAATTCATTTTCTTTATTCGAATGAAGTTTTAATGAAAGTAATTTTCTTACACTAGTTTACAATCCATGTATAACTTAGAATAGTCTACAACCTACTTTCGTAGGAAAGAAGTTTGGACTCAAGTTTTGTTAGATACCTATATTTATTAACATTGTCGACTGTTTCTTGTATGGGTAATTTGAATGACGGAAAATAGGATAAACATCTATTGTCGAAATGTTGAATGTAAAAAGTGAAATAGATTTGTGCTAAAGCAAGTTTGTTTTTAGTAAAGCTGAAAATGTTTATTTTTACAGTAATCCTTAAGCATTCCTATTTAATTGCAATCGTTCATCGCATTTAATATTTCACAATATGTTTCTTTCCAATTTGAATATTTTTCTTGTCATAATTTTCAATTCAATTTCAATTTTTTGTTTTGATTTTCAACTACCCCTATTAATCTGCACTCCGAGCAAATCTTATAAAATTTTCTTAGTTGATTAAATTAAATTTTACATGTACATTTTACAAACATGTAATTAAGAAAATTGGACATCACCACATAAAAACCCTGATACGGTGTGTCTGGAAATCGTACGAGAGAAAGGAGACATTGGATTTGACTTTTACAAGAGACCTAGATAAACCTCTGAATTATTTAAACTCAAATCGATAATTGGCATTTTATTTGTATTTGATGCTAAGTTTGCATCTAAAATTTTATAATCTGAAATACAATTAACAATGATTAATTGTTATCTTTTGTTTTTTATTATCGTCAAGTAGATAGAAGTTTCAAACAAAGATCAACTCCTACAGAGTCAACAGGACAACTCCGTTTTTAGATTATCTAAACACTAGTTGAACGTTCAATTACAAAACGATACGGAGATACATACAACGGCCAACAGTACGTTTATGTAGTAGCTAGTACAGTTTTTTCCTAAAACGTTTATTTGTTAATATTTTACAGACATATAAAAGTGATTAAAAAAATTCAACAGCCAATTTGCATACCAAGTGTGAGTAGTATGACTAACAATAGTGTAATAATATCTAGTTCTGTCATGAGTCCTATTTAGTAGTTATAAACCCGTCCAGTTATTAGTGATTTCTACCCTAACCAATCAGCCTATACATCATTTGAATTATTTATAAGTGTTTTTGTCTTTCTGACTATATGCGTGTCTGAAATACGAAGAACTTTGCCGACGCCAAACAGTTGTGAGACAAATGAATATACTTCCGTAAAATATAATATTTTATTATGCATATCACAGGATATTATCACTGTAGAGTAAATTAGAAAATTATAATTATTCCACGGATTTTTGAAATATTGTAAATGTGTTTCTTTACAAACTTTTTGCAATTGTAGATATATAAACTTTGAAATAATAAAATGTTCTTTCTCAGTGCTGTATTTTAAACTATTTTGATTAAAGATTTTGGGTTGATTTTTGGCTATGCTAAACTTAGTGTGGTTGGCTTTCATTCCACGCCTACCCTTTTCGGTAAAAATAACCCATTTTCCTTGCGCTTCTGACTAGGCTCTGAGCAAAACAGTGCAACCTGTGCAACCCATTTGTGTTGACACTATTGATACAGGAGGCTGGCGCTGGAGTAAGTAGGAACCAGAACGAGAGCGATATTGAGCTATGCTTCTATAAGTTGTGTTTTTGTACAATTTGTACTAGGCCACCAGTACTGATATCAAATTTCCAAAAATTTCCGCGTCAACATTTTTTCGAAATAAACTAATATTAACCCAGAGTGTATTTTATTGATTTATGTAATACGCTGCTTGCGCATTTTGCGTTTGGGATTACCCTACCACACGTACAAACATATATATACAAGTAAATTTATTGCTTTGTCAAGTACGATTATAATTACAGATTCTTGACCAAATCTGAGCGGAGTGTGTATTTTTGAAAAATGATCCGGTTTACTGTACAATGGTTATAGAATCAGTCCAAAGGCTGGAGAAAGCATGTCTTTTATTCAAAAACTAAATAAAAATAAGCAAGAAAAATCTAAAAATTATGGGTCGATTCCATAAACCAGGGGTTTGTGGAAGTTGTAATTTCTGGATGCAAATTAAAACTGAATTCTGTGAGCTACGAAGTTGAATTTTTTGTAAAAACAAAGGAAAAGAATTCCTGACGCCCTTAATACACCCATTCAGGGCATGAAAAAGGCAAAAAGGTTACCTTTTTGGTTGCCGTTTTAAAAAATTAGTAGCAGTAGCAAAATTAGTAAAAACGTAACCTGAATTTTTTGCCTGATTTTTTATAATCTACTAAATAATGTAAATTCGTAATTTCAAAATTTCGAAAAATTGTAACAATTCGATTTCATTTTCGTTGCAACGTTGCGTTGAGAGCAGTGTTCCCTTTTAGCTGGCTGAAAATTATTTTAACCAGCCGCTAGCCATTTTTAATGGCTAGCGGTAAAAATGATGAGAAATGATACTGATTCCGATTTTTTAAATTTCGCGCCAAATCAAGGATTTATTTTTCAGTTCACATAGCCTCATTTTGCTATTTTTGGTCATTTTAGCCACTGGCTAGCAAATAATTTCAACCGACCGACCAATTTAGACAGCCATTTTAGCCGATCAGCCGGCTGTTTGGCTAAACTGAGCACTTGTTGCGAACCCAGGAATACCAAGAATGAAGCAAAGGTAATTAACTATTAGCTGATGTTAGTTGATATGCAATGTATAATTATTATGAAAGTAGCTAACCTAGTCTAACGCCCACCATGGATTATGAATATGAATGAATACAACTTCAATATTGAGATTTCACAATATGAAGATATAATTTGTTATATCATCATATATAAAGTTGGCTTCAAATAATTAAAATCATCAAACATACACAATCTAATAAATGTAGTACTGCAAACAAGTTCAACTCAAAGTTCAAAACACCTCTCCGAGATAAACATGGCAGAGGTTTGCAAAACTTTCACCTGCCAAGCCAAATGAACAAATATTTTTGTTAGGCATGTGTCAAACAATATCCTATAATTATCTTTCTAAAATTATGACAAAAAAGTCAACGTGTATCCCAGATTGGATATATAATCCTACACGGATCTTCAATACAGTTTTGGTATTATATGTGTTAAAAGTGTTTAAAGTAATTGTATTAGATTATCAAAACAATTTATTCTCATCGCACCGAAGGTATATAATATTAATCAATCATGCATCAACTGCAGTAGCTGGTTGTAAAACGGCAGTATAATGTTGTAAAACTTCAGTAACTTGTTGTAAAACTGCAGTAGCTGGTTGTAAAACTGCAGTATCTGGTTGTAAACCTTCAAAAGCTGGTTGTAAAACTGCAGTGCCTGGCTGTAAAACTTTACTAGATGCAAAAATTCCTGAATCCTACATGTTAGCAGTAGATATAATAAAATATGTAGCATTAGATAGGTGACAAGGAAGACTGACTGGCGTCAGCGGAAGGTCTTTCGCTTCTCAGATACACAATGTGGGAATTCAAACACACGTGTATATTATGAATATTGGATAAAACCTTGGAGGAAAATATAGACTTTATAGACATGCAGCTCATACGGCATCAATCTAAACATATAGTGAATTTAGCACATTCGCGCTGGATATTTATCCCAGCGGTTTTTAAGGGTTTGAAAACGGTAATTCCATGAAATATTTGTTGGACGTAATAGGTAAACAGCAGAGTTCAATACATTTTCATAAGAAGTAGGATTTGGTCAGGACATTTTTATTTACGACAATTTGCGATTTTGTATACCAATTTGTTACTGTTACCCGGCAATTTTATTGCCAATCATGAATTATAAAGTTGCAATTGTAGTTATAGAAAATGTCTTTATGAAAGCAAACATTTTATTCAGATTGTAAAAAATTGAAACACAAGCCATAAGAAAGCTTCTATAAACTTGTTTCTTTATCTGGTAAAATTTTCAAGTTTATTTTTACCATTTTGTCTTTCACTGTAATAATAAATAGGCAAATATCGAACATGACATTGGAATGCTCATGATGACTACGTTATGTATGTTGTCTTATTTGCATAGTGGATAGTGATTTCCTGTCTGACTTTGTTTAGTTCTATATGTAAGTTAGTTATAGAATTTCGAGCTGGTTTAAATGTAAACCTAGGAGTTCTATATAAAGGAAATAAATTTTCCTCATACAACAGAGGTTTCTTTACACTTAACATGCATGAACGTAGTCTGATTTCTTATTCCACACTATCTTTTACTTTCTACAGATCGCTCACTGCGCCCTGATCTTGATTTAGATAAAATTTAACACTCTGCATATCAACATGTTCTTTATCTATCTATTTATTCAATTTTTATTTGTTATCAACAATATTCAATGTTTTCGGAATTTATCATATTACAGTAAATGTGATTTCAACATGATCACTTTCAATCAATCCCAGTGGCAGACAAAATTTATGCTGTCAAATCAAAATGGCCAACCCTGGACCTTAGCAACATCAAATTATAGCAAAACGCTTTTCCAGCGTCATCAAGACAATCCTCGAGATCTGTCAAGAAACTTGTGCAGTGTGAATATTCTAATGGAGCCTTCTACTGATTTGAAAAATATGGTTCTACATTTTGGAAAAGAAATAAACCGACTGCATTCAAGGTTTATAGTCGTCATTAAAGATGAAAAGAAAACAATGAATCCAAAATGGCAATCAAGACTGATTCTAGATTTGGTGGCTCCACACTTTATATTGGCAATAAAAGACGGGAACAATTATTCAGTTTACACCACGATTCTCTACAATCCTAGCATAAAATCTCCAGTTTTTCGTCAACTTGAAATTGGAAGCTCCGAAAAAATATGGGAAAGAATTTGGAACAAATTAAATGGGAATCTTCATGGAATTCCAATTGGTGGTATTTATCACAACTTTAGATTCGATTTTTTCAGCCAACTGCCAAAATGCAGGAAACCAATATACACAACAACGAAGATTCAATATGATTGTCAAAATGCAGTGAGAGCTGTTGAATTAATGGCTGAAAAATGGAACTTCACTGCCGTTTATGCAACGAGGGCGAAAATACTTAATAGAGAACATAAACGATGTGGAATTATTGATATGTATGCAAATCAAGAAAATACGTATAAAATCCGATGGTATGATACTCTTTTCATTGAATACTTTCAGGAAATGATTCCATATTACTGTGAAGCCAATCCACTTTTCCTCGACACTCCTCTAACAGTTCTAATTCAAAATACTTTTGATGATTATTGCTGGTGGCTGATATTCTCCCTATTCCCGATTTCATTTTATCTTTTGGGCTTAAGATTCACATCTGTCTATAAGAAATTCGAATTCATCATTGTATCTACAATATCCGTTCTTTTAAATCAGGATGTTTCCAATAAAGGGAGAAACATTTTGTACTTGGCAACTGTGTCCATGGGATTTATAATTGCTATTCTATATGATACGTGGATAACTAGCGAGATTATTGCACCGCCAGACAGAAAACAATTTATAGACTTTAAAGATCTCGTGGAAAACAAATACAAATTATTATTACAAATGGATACAAGTCGGAGGCTTAATGAACAGAGAATCGAATATTTTGAGAAATATAAACTTCTGGATGGATATAATACAAGTGTCCACATATTCGATTGGCAAAAGGATGCATCAACTGATGACATAGAAATGAGTGGAATCCATTTTTATTGGAAATCGTTGACCAATTTTTCATTGAGACTATTTGTCGTAATGGACAAAGTGGAGAGTAAATACCTAGTGCACTTAATACCATCTAAAATGTCTTCAGATGGAGTTTGCATGACAGTAAAAGAAACAGATCTAGCTGATCCGATATCTTATGAATTCAGGGATTGCTACCGTTTGAAATTCCAATCGTATTTTCACGCCATGCAAGAAAGAGGGTTTTTAAAATATTTTAGGCAACAAGACGATTTTAAATGGCAATTAGAATACAGATTATCCTATACAAAAATGAAGTATGAAGAGTCTCGGAGTGTGGCGATAAGTCTTTCGATGAAGATTCATACTATTTTCTTCGCTTGTGGATACTTCATACTTGGCTCATTTTTTACTCTGTTCCTAGAAAGATTGTGGCATCATAGATTGGTTTTCCAAGTACACGTTTTTGAGATTTTTAAGAAAATTAACAATCAGAGAAGGATTAAGATTGCAGATCGTGTATTTCCAGTTGCAATGGAGGACGTTTTTGAATTGCGTAGGTTATTTAATAAATAATCTATACCAAAGTTAATTAAATCAAAACTGGACAGTCGTGGAACATATTACGAGGAAATAAATAGCAAAATGTTTTAAAAATCAAATTTTTACAGCTAATGCAAATCTTTCGGTACTGGTTTCTAATCAATCCACTATGTAATGGTTTCAAATAATATATCTAAATTTGGTTTGGTATATTTAAAATGTTTCATTTCCGGTTAGATAACAGTTTTAGTGTCTTAATTTTTTTGACTCGAATATTCTTTTTGCAGGTAAAAATATTCTCAAGGTGGATAAAGAAAACAACAGTGACCACAATGACGAGTTCTTAACTGTACCTACTAATATCGATTGATGTATTGATTGCACTCATTTGATATTTAATAAAACAATAAAGTCATATTACCATTATCAAATAATGTGGATTGATTGAGTAGGCCAACAGAGTAGTAGTATTTGTTAAAAATTAAGTTTGGCTAACAATTCGATTATGAATAGAATCAAGTTGAGGATTGCAAGTTTCCGACTACTTATCATAAACTTTTTTTCATCGTGTCATAGGTTAAACTTTTGCGGTATGACATATAAGAGGTCAAAGCTGTAAAAATTTAAAAACTTTCATGATGTTGTAAATGTGTTTCTTAAGAATTTTTTGCTATTTGTACTTATATAAAATATATATCAAATAAAATATGCTTGCTTGGTGGTTTGACGATGACTTTATTTACAATTAATTAGCTGCTCTAGCATACATACCTTAATACATAAATTTTTGGCATTTCCATCTTTGGATGTTATCTATGGATAAATGGTCAGAATCAAAAAGAAGGTATTTTTAGATTAGTTTTCAAACTTTCGACGACAACAGAGGAATTAATAGGACAAGCATATTTCTGTCGGGCCACAAACAAAAGACGCAAACGTGTAAGCAAGTGTATGAAATAGAGTTACGTGTTAAGTATTGGGAATTTTCACATCCAAAATTTTATATTCTGGATTAGTGACGTTTTATAACCAGGCAATGCAGTTTTACAACCAGATACTGCAGTTTTACAAACATCTACTGCAGTTTTACAAACATCTACTGCAGTTTTACAAACATCTACTGCAGTTTTACAAACATCTACTGCAGTTTTACAAATATCTACTGCGGTTTTACAAACATCTACTGCAGGTTTACAAACATCTACTGCAGTTTCACGACCTACAAATGTAACAAACTCAAAGTTTGGTAAAATTGAAAATTTATGACTGTGATAAGTTCTCCGTTGATTCAAGCGCCTTTGTACGTGTTAAAGAATTGGATTTGAGAAAATGCAGAGTAAATATCCGTGATGGATTTCGATTTAGTCCAATAGCGACTTAAGCTGCCAGTTTCACTTGGCTTATATGTTCAGCTTATTTTAGCCGAATCTTTGTCTCAGGCTCAGCAAAGTCATCGACGATAGCCAATAGCGTACAACACAACACACCAAACGCATTTGTTAGGCGGCGACACATGTCACACGGCACACGCACACGACAAACCTTCTTATCGGGTTACAGATAGTAAATAAGATAATTATAATAAGTTTTTCTATTCTCAGAGATACAAAGGGGTTATTCAAACACACATATTATTCTGATTGGATGACACCTTGGACGGTAAATTGTAAGGTAAGGAAAGATGAATGTCATGTTTTTAGTACTTATATATAGCCAATCCAGTTAGTTATTACCCTCTTCCTTAATCAATAATAGTTGCATACCTATATATCGTTGCCTCCTTCTGACTTTGCGTCTCTGATAAACGAAGAACTTTGCTGACGCCAAAAAATATTTTTGATATAATAAAACGTCTAAGTCCCACCTTATATGACATAAATGAATATACTTCAGTAAAATATGATATTTTATTATATATGTCACTAGAAACCATTAAATGATTTAACTTTAAACGCACAAGGTGATAATTTAAGGTATTATTTTTGTAAAGTTTCATTATTTACTAGCATCAAAATCTCTTTAAAAATGCCTTGTTTTCTAGTTTTTCGGGCGTTCTCACCAGATATTTCTCCAGGTTTTTACCAGTTATTTTTATCATATCCACATGCGCATGCACGTATTTGTTTCAAAAATATTTTGGAATATCATTTCGTTTATTTTAAATATTTCATTATTCAACTCAAAATAAGTCTGCATAGTAATTTCAGATGAAAATTTTAATGATTTAAATTTTTGACAGTCTTTTTGCAGGTGACAATATTCTAACAGTGGATGAAGAAATCAACAGCGACCAAAATTCCTGATTAATTCAAATCCAAAAAAATGATTAATTCCCAACTGCACCTTGGTATCGATTTGATGAAGTTTTGATTGCACTCATTTAATACTTTAATTAAGGATTATTGTTGATTTAATGAAAGGGGTTGGGGAAAAAAAATTTCGGCGTTGTTAAAAATTAAGTTGGGCTATATATGAATTCTATTCCGAATATATATAAACCACTACCCCAGTGCTAAATATTTAGATTTCCGACCACCTATCATTCCCATTTATCGATGTTGTCATTAATCTTTGATGTATGACCTTTAGATGTCAGAACTGTATAATTTTAGAAACTAAGTATCTCCAGCATATTAAGCCTATAAATATACGACATGATTGACATAAAATTAAGTTATTTCACGGAATAAAAAACACATGTTCAACTAACTGATACCTTGGTGAAAAAAGTTAATAGATAGTATTATGTACATTTATCTCCTTTCCTTACCGCCACCAATTGTTCAAATTGTTTTAAAAAATTGGAAACGTATGAACCAAAATTTTATCACCATAATTGAATTTAGAGAAAATGTTAACTATTAATTGTATACAAATAGTGTGCAAAATACATTTGTATTTTAAAAAATGGTTAGTATTAAAGTACCAAATTGGTACATTTATGGAAATTAATTGGCTACTTACCGGTTCCGTTGGTGGGCAATAGATACTTCTAGAAGACCAAAGCTTACGTTTTAAGTCTCATAGTACCCCAAAAGTGCTATAAATTATTTTTTGTTGTACTAAAATATTGATTAAAAATTTTCATTTAAATGTTCCACCCAAAATCCTTCTACATCTTCTTAAGCGTTTTAACCTGATCGTCGCCAAAAGTTTTCATGCAATTCTGAGGTGGACGCCAATGAGAAATTATTATTTTTCTTTTAGAAACAATTTTCAAATTTCCTTGTATTGAGTTTCTTCTTTCCTAACTAACTCAAACATGCAAACGAGCCAGCATATTGTGTTTACAATTGTCCTTTGTCTGAATGTTAACTATTAATTTTATACAAATAGTTTGTAAAAATACATTTTTTAGAAAAATAATGGTTATTGTCCGGCTGCGGGTTGGCACCTTTATGAAAGTTAAATGGCACCTTAATAGTGCTGTTAGTGATCATTAAAATCCTTTAGGACGCAGTTTAAGTTTCGAGTCTCAGAGTACACCGAAAACATATATAAATTTTTTTATTGATTTTCATCTTTCCTAGCCGCCACAAATTGTTCAAATTGTTTTGAGAAGTTAGGAAACGTGCGAGGCAAAATTTTTTCACCATAATTGTCTACTTGCCGGTTGTGTTGGTGGGCAATAAATACTTCTAGACCAAAGGATACGTTTCGAGTCCCTTATTACCGCAAAAATGCTATAAATTAATTTTTGTTGTACTAAAATATTGATTAAAAATTTTCATTTAAACGTTCCACCCAAAAACTTTCTATCTCTTCTTAATCGTTTAAACCTGATCGTCTCTAAAAGTTTTCATGCAATTCTGAGGGTAGACGCCAATGAGAAAAAACCTTATTTTCTTTTAGACACAATTTCCAAATTTTCGTTTATTGATTTTCTAATTTTCTATCAATACAAACTTTCCCAGTTCTCCGATTCGAAATATCGTGGAAAAGTAGTTATGGAAAGAACTGGTTAGCGGAAACGGGATTTCTGGAGCACGTCGTTAAGTCACCGTAGGTATCCTAATATTTTGGTTTAACGGTGAACCATCTGAACTATTTAGGTCGTTAGTCGGGCATTCTAGGGTTGCATAATGGATATTACATAAAAAATAAACCTAGTGTTTCTATAGTGTTTCCTGAACATCTACACATTTAAAGTTATGTTTTGTTGGTGATTTCCTCATAGTCTTCACGATTGAATTGAAGGGAAAATTTTAATGATTTTGCTAATTTTGCTGTCTGAAATGTCGGAAATAAAAACGTCTAACATATATTCGCCTTCTCCTGAATCGGATTGAGTTTCGCTAGGGTTTCCCGATATTGTAGCTATTCTAATGTGGTCGTTTATCTGTTAGTCTACGGATACAGATTATATTTATTCTATAACGTAGTGTAAAAACTTGTTCGACAGCTGGCTTGTTACACCACACTACTAAACATTTTATGAACACCCCCTGATAGGGGAAGTAAAGTAAAAAAATTGAATTTAATTGATATAACATCGTTTCTATTCATTGTACAAAGTCATGTCATTTCTATAAAGCAGCTCCGCAACTTAATAAACCATTGCAAAACGGAAATATAATGGTTGTAGGTTAAAACATCGAAAGCCATTTGTTTGAATGACGCTTTATGGACAAAATAAGATAGACTGCATTAAGACAGAATGCAAAACCAAGGTTCGAATACCGAATGCATGTAGTTAGAATGCAAAAACAAATGTTCGAATATCGAATACACAAAGATAGAATACAAAAATTTATGTTCGAATAGCGAATGCAAATCAGTATTATTAATATGATGTAGGCTATGTGATTGAACTTTGTATGATTATATTATCCATAAAGTTTGAAAATCGAAAAAAGGTAAAGATAGGTTAGCGCTGTGTAAATGTGGTCAGCTTGGGATAGGGTAAAGCAAAAGAGAGAGTAATAATTTTAGAAGGAATATTATTTACGGGTAGGTCTACATTTCAAAGTGCATCTCACTTTTTGAATGTTCGTTGACAAATTGGTCTATGTATTACATTGTATTGATGACTGATTTTGCATTCTATTATTTGGTTTTCGGTATTCAATCATTTGTTTTTGCATTCTATAATTTGGTATTCGGTATTCAATCATTTGTGTTGCATTCTATAATTTGGTATTCGGTATTCAATCATTTGTTTTTGCATTCTATAATTTGGTATTCGGTATTCAATCATTTGTTTTTGCATTCTATAATTTGGTATTCGGTATTCAATCATTTGTTTTTGCATTCTATAATTTGGTATTCGGTATTAAATCATTTGTGTTGCATTCTATAATTTGGTATTCGGTATTCAATCATTTGTTTTTGCATTCTATAATTTGGTATTCGGTATTCAATCATTTGTTTTTGCATTCTATAATTTGGTATTCGGTATTCAATCATTTGTTTTTGCATTCTATAATTTGGTATTCGGTATTCAATCATTTGTTTTTGCATTCTATAATTTGGTATTCGGTATTCAATCATTTGTTTTTGCATTCTATAATTTGGTATTCGGTATTCAATCATTTGTTTTTGCATTCTATAATTTGGTATTCGGTATTCGATCATTTGTTTTTGCATTCTACCATTTGGTATTCGGTATTAAATCATTTGTGTTGCATTCTATAATTTGGTATTCGGTATTAAATCATTTGTGTTGCATTCTATAATTTGGTATTCGGTATTAAATCATTTGTGTAACTTTCTATTCGGTCATTGAAGAACGTCATGGAATTGCATTCGATTAAAAAGTATTCGGTATTCAATCATTTGTTTTTGCATTCTATAATTTGGTATTCGGTATTCAATCATTTGTTTATGCATTCTATACATTTGGTATTCGGTATTCAATCATTTGTTTTTGCATAATTGCATGGAAAGAGTTTTCGCATTCGAGATTTGCCAATAGAAGGATATAATTTGTTCTATGACGCATTCTATAATTTGGTATTCGGTATTAAATCATTTGTGTTGCATTCTATAATTTGGTATTCGGTATTCAATCATTTGTTTTTGCATTCTATAATTTGGTATTCGGTATTCAATCATTTGTTTTTGCATTCTATAATTTGGTATTCGGTATTCAATCATTTGTTTTTGCATTCTATAATTTGGTATTCGGTATTCAATCATTTGTTTTTGCATTCTATAATTTGGTATTCGGTATTCAATCATTTGTTTTTGCATTCTACCATTTGGTATTCGGTATTCGATCATTTCATTTTGAATTCTATCATTTGTATTCAGTTTTCGAACATTTGTTTTTGCATTCTACCATTTGGTATTCGATCACTTGTTTTTGCGTTCTGCCAATCATTCTACCAAATGACTTTCGATATTTTGGTCCACACCAAAAATTCGATAGAACGTGTGGGTTTGGTTAATTAAAAAGTGGTGTAACTTTACTTATTGTCATTGAAGAACGTCATGGAATAACTCGATTAAAAAGTATTCGGTAGGTCAGGTCAAGGTCATGTCATACTGGTCAAAGGTCATTCGATAAATGCACTATAAACGTCATGTAACTTCCAAAGCCTGCACGATTGATTATATTCGCTACATTTTTACATGCATTTGACTATTATCAATGATGACCACTGTATTTGCATAATTGCATGGAAAAAGTTTTCGCTTCGAGATTTGCCAATAGAAGGATATAATTTGTTCTATGACGCGCGAATATAAACTTGGCTTCAAATAAATCATCATACACACATTTAATTAGTTCATAGAGTTGTTTCATCAACAAGTTCACGCAATTCGTTCAGAATATCCGATTATATATAAAATCCTACAGTCTACGGCCTACACGTATCTCCAACATTTTTCTTATGTATTATAAACTTTTGTAGAAATAGTGTTTCACCATATAAAATAGTTTTGTGATCATCCCATTTAAGGTAAATCATCTCAAATAAAGAATCATTTCAAGTCATATAGACGTTCTCCATAATTCCACGATAACACAACAGGTATTGGCATCATTTCAATATACCTGTTCCTGTTAATTTGGTGCCCGGCCACCAAAATGGAAACTTTATTTAAATCATTGCAAATAATAAATCATCATATATAAGAAGGGACCATTAATAATGTTATCTCAAAAAACAGTTACTCACGAATAATTTAAAAATTATAATACCTAATTGATCACTACCATTATAATCGTAACTAAATAATCACGATGTCATGCTCTCCTAACAATGCACTTCTATTATTCCATTTAAAAATATATTTACCATCATAATATAGTACTGAGATATGTGGTCGCCAGTCATTAAATGATGTATCTAGTCTAGTGTTCTATTACTTTTGTAAATTCATATAAAAAATATGAATTGATGTGATCATGCCAAATACCAGCTAAAAATCGGATTTAAACTAAAATTTTATATTTTAATCGATTTGGGTCGAATTTCTTTTGTATTAAAAATAATTGATGTAGTTTAGCCAAAAATCCAAAATATACGGATTATTATTTACTTTTAGAATGAATAACGATGCAAATGAAACAGGTCATCTTATGAATGGGAGTGCGGAAATTTTTTCCCTAGAAGTTATGTCCAAGGTATTTGAAGAAAGTCTTGCCATTCAAGACGAAATATCTGCGCTTGTAAGTCATTATTACTGTTACTGTTTATTTACCAAATGTATAATAAAGTAAAATACAACAATAATTTATTATCTGTATACATATTGATAAAACAGGAGGAAAAACAATTTTCAGATAAATCTGAAAACAATAACCCAAATGAAAATGTGAATATTTGTAATCAGAACGAGCGTGAGCCTCTAGAAGGAAATCTACAATCCTGTCATAGAAATCCAATGCAACTTGGTCCTGTAAGTAAATTTAAGCTAAGATATGTTTTATTGAAATAATATAATTAAACATGTCTTTTGCTATTTATTGCAAGGTAATCAAATGCATACTTCAGTACATGGATTTGAAGGAAATTAAAAATTCTCGCTTCATTTCAAAGGAATGGAGTTCTATTGGTCTTAGTGCCATGACTACTATCTCAAAAATTAAAATCTATATGGGAGATCTTGAAAGTTCGGCAGAAAGTGTTAAGGGCTTTTATCAAGTATTTCCTGATACAGAAGATGACATTGTTCCATTTACTACAATTCAGATTTGCGGGTGCATAGATGACAAAGAGAAAATGGAAGAATTGAACTATTTCTTCCGCAACCAACAAAAGTACATGCAAGATCTGGAAATTCGACAAATAGAATTTGTTGATTATTGGGATGACTTTGATAGTATTGACATCACTCCATGGTTGTCCAATTCGCCAATTACAAATCAAAATACAAAATGCCACACAAAATTGAAAATTTATGACTGCGATAAGTTCTCCGTTGATTCAAGCGCCCTTGTACATGTTAAAGAATTGGATTTGAGAAAATGCAGAGTAAATATCCGTGACGGATTTCGATTTAGTCCAATAGACTTAAAATTAATTGTAGTGATTTTTACAAGACACGAAAATAAAGTGACTGAGCTCTGTATCAACGATATTGTTGATTTTTCTAAAGCAAAAGTGGTCTACTTGGGTTGTCATCGCAGGGATTCCAAAAGAACACTCCTGTCGTTGAATATGGCGGAAATGAACAATTTTTTTACTTTTATTGATCTGTGGGGTATTACTGTCAATAACTGGAACAAGTGCAACGCGGCTGTGGATTTGTTAAGCCTCAGCAATGTCCGTTTTGTAGAATGGACCCCAATGCAAATCATGGGCCTCGATTTCGAAAGCTCTAAAATCGATCCTTCCATTCTGCCACAGTCTTTACAAGAACTACAGATTAGAGAAGTCCGCCAAGACACATTCCAACTCCAACGTCTGGTTGTTCTGGATAATCTAAGATCATTATATTTGTGCGATATAACTGAGGATTTTTTTCCTGTATTTTCTCATGGCCTCAGATGTCCAAAATTGACTGTCCTTAAATTAGAATCGGTCTTTCGAATGGAATTAGATTTGTCCTGGATTCCTAAAACAATCAAGTTTCTCGAGCTCTGGGGAATTAAAATTACCAATGAAGAAAACCAAATGCTTCGTCTTCAACAACTTTCTTTTTACTTTAAATATCCTATTGACGAAACAGCAATATGTTGTAATGGTATTCAGACAGATGTATTAGGTTGTAAATTTCCAAGTCCAATCACAATGGATAAGGATGTGGCGGATGTTAAGTTTCTTAATTTTCTGGAACAGGCAAAGAAATACCCCAATTTTGTTCGCCATATTTACGTTGGTCCATTCCAGTGGTATGGGATACCATTTGAAAAAAGTTCTCTACGTAATTACCTTGATACGAAAGCGGATTATTATCGTTTTGAAAATATGATTGGAAAGGCCATCGATTACAAGGAATTTGATTCCGCAATGGTAATTGATAAGCCTAAATTTTTAAAATTGCATAGACCATATTATTAACAGGGGTTTTAAAAACGTATTACATTGGATTTATAAATATTTTCTGATTAGTATAACAACTGCAGTCATACGAGTCATACCATACTAAGCAATCATTTGCAGTTTATTCTGCGATTAAAATTCTTTAAACTACTTTTTTCCTTTGAAAATATTGTCATAGTTTCTCCGTTAAGTAAGGCATTTTCTATACGTACTATTTTTAATAGACTGCAGCAGCTGTGATGAGAAGTTGGAAAACTACTTATCATTTGAAACTTTTACACCTATTATGAAGTGAAATTGGAAATGTTGAATGTTAAATAAAATAATTAATGATTGGCTACCTATTATCTTCATTTTATTTAGGTCCAAAAATTATTTGCAAAAATGGCAAATTATATTACATTAAAGGTTAATAATTTCATTTAAGTCAATAAATGATAAAACGTTCAATATATATGATAATGATAATCTACTTGTACATTAAAACTCTATAGTGAACTTTGTATATTAAAATACGAATTAGCGATGAATTACATCATGGTAGTAGTAATAGACCGGATATAGTTGTAAAAACTCCCCATAATCTTGGATATTCTCTGTGTCAGCTGAAATGTAAAATACCCTGCTCAACAGAAAGTTATCAAACATCATTACACACACTAGAAGATTGAGTATTAGAATAAAACTGCTCATTTCATAGTATACAAACAAGGCAGTAATTATTGCATCGTAATGCTTACTATTTTTAATGCTTCAGAATTGCCGTAATGACATAAGGTTTAAATATATTTAAATAAGGAATTTGTTATGATTGCTGTTGTCACAAAAAATTATTGACAAATGTCTGATGCATCAAATTATAAAGCATTTCTGCTTTGAATATATTATTATAGTCGTAAACTTATAAATAGGACACTGTTAATCGTCATTTCATTGTTTGGCATGTCTTGGCAGAGTAAAATAAATATGAAACACAATGTAACTTTGAAGCATGCAAGTGTTGTAATTATAAGAAGCAAACTACTTCTAAACCAAAATACAGTTGCAGAGATGTTTATCTGACCGATGGTTTATACTTTAATAGTAAAAAGTTTTTAGTATTTCAGTTTGTTTCATTGAAAACCAAAACCAGTTGTAATACTTAATAATACCTTATTAATTAGTTGTTAATGGTCACACATTTTTATGGCAACTATTATAACAAATCAAGTCAATTAATTTCTGCTGGAATGTAAATGATTATATATTTAGAATAAAATTAGATGTGTTTACCGTTATAAATCTTGGCAAAAGTTGAATTATAATGTACGATTAATATTAAGGTGATTTATTTATTGGAAACTAAGTAGTGTATGGAGAAAACCAGAAAATGGTCCAGATACATCTTTTATTGTATTGAATATTAATTTTATTGTCATATAGCTAAAATAAGCTACCGTACTCTCCAATCTATTAGCAATCAAACGACAGCCAAAAATTAATTCTCGACGTCGAAAATCGAATATTTAAAATTTCAAATATTATTGATAACTTAAGTTATCGTGCACATGGATTTATGGACAGACGTGGAGGGACGGACAGACACGTTAACAGGCGTTGACTCATAGTGGAACATTAACATATATTATAGCAAACTACGCAGAAAATATTCCCAACTGCAGCATGTTAAAAATTAGAGCATGTTTATATTTTAATCTTAGACATAATCAGCATAATAATATGGAAAAGACAGTTATCAAGACGACATTTGTAATTATTTTTCTCATTACAATACTCGTCATATCCGGGCATGAAGCTCTTCTGTACAGTGCATAGTGTTTCAGAATCAATCACTTCGACTATAGATCACTACTGTTTCTTAGCTTTATTTGGAGACTGCACGGCGAAGACGAAATGCAGTGATGAATTTCGAAGTAAAAACAGGATATACTGTAGTGGCATTAAATAAGCTGCTTTGACAATATTTATTCTATCCTACAATATCCAAAAGTTTCTTAATCTACAGGACGAATCTTGCAACAATTACAACCGTGCCTTTTCTAATTCTACGGAAATCAGTTTATACGGACAATTGAAACGGGTAAGTATATCAAAACATCTTTTATTGAGTTGAAAGTTTTCGGGTGACAGGACTAGGACTAAAGGGCTGTTCAAAGATTTTAATACAGCAATTTTTTGTACTTATATTAGTAGCATGTTAATCAAATTAATTCTCCGGGCCGTTATTGTTTCATTGGACTTTTGTAGCTCCTGAAAACGACGAAAATCGATAAATATTTGACCAGGGTGGGGAATTATTTTGATATGGAAAAATTTTTTACAAACAATTTTCACTAAGGATCCTGTTCCTCTAATAGTCATGAAAAAATTCAAATTTCGAAAAACAATGTAGGTTCCTAATCCTAATGTTAGCCGCAACCCACATCCTAACCTAATCGGCACGATAAAAGAATGTAGTCCAAACTACCCCTTGTTTATGAAAATCATTAAGCATTTACCCGACACTTACTCATCAATATAAAGTACTTGACGATTTCAAAAATCAAATGAAATGAGATAATCTATGCATTTGTAATTGCAATTGCAAATCTAATGAAATGACATATAAGTATAAAATGAGTTATGATAATAATATGTCATTCTATTCAAGGAGTGTCAACAGCTTTATGAGAAGGGTGCAATTAAGCACTTTGCGTGAAAATCTATTATGAACACATCTTACAAAAATGTTTTACCATTATTGAAGTATAGTATTCTAAAATTATTCATACATTTTATTTATATAATGTCAAGTCAATGCGTCTCTGATTTCATCCATGAACTAAGTTACAAAATCTGAGTAGGACTTTTTCAGATTTTGAAAGGAATTAATTATCGTCTGTCAAAATAACGGTAATTCGTCTCTTTTCGTTTCCAGTAGTAAGTATAGGAACGTCCAAAGATACTTTTATAGCAACAATAATGTCACTCGCAAAGTCTAACCACATTGCTGTTTCGTAAGAATTTTTCGGTCTTTTTGGTCAGAAATTTTCGGGTTACTAAACTGATATCTACCATTCATATCTCTGTCTTACGCCGTAAGATCATAGATTCCCTTGTAATGTAGACGTGCGTTTCAATTGATCTACTGTTTGAACCTATTGACACTTAGATTGGGATGTAGAGTTATTTCAGTCTGGAGAATTAAATCGACAAATATGGTATTTAAATAGCTTAAAAATAACAGTTTGTAAAAATATAAATTACATGAATTTTTGTCAATTTAGGATGAAATATTTTATTTTAATAATATCATATAATTTTCTTACATTTTCATCTTTCATCAAAAAGGCCAGTTTCAAACTTCTAGAAATATATCTTACATTAATCTTCTGTCTTCATTAATTTCCATTCAAATTTTGTAGTCAACAAATGGAATATCAAAAGGCCCTTAAGAAATTTGAGTCTCCCATTCCTCATTACTCTACTTGTTATAATAAGTTTTGAATTGCTGGCCTGCAAATGGAGGATGCTTTTAATGGCACCGTATATCAATTGCGGCATTGCGGGTAAGATATTGTTTATTTTTGTCAGTGTTAGCAAAATTGATAAAATATAGTAAAATCATTTTGGTGAAAATTTCAGATAAAAAACAGCACAAGGAATTGGATAGTCGATTATCATACTTTGTTAAGTCTTATTACGCCACTGCATAGATATTAGAAAACATCATTTCCCTCGATGCACTTAAGAACCCCGCACCATAATTATATTTTCGGTGTAATTATCCTACATAATAATTTCAACTTAACATGTCATAGTCATAATCTAAAGTATTTTTCCAAGAAGCACGTTTCACCTGTGGTAGGCTGTGAAGGTCCCTTAAAAATATACACGTGACAGCTAAAATTCGAAAATAAGGCGGCCAAAGGTAAAAATGAGAGGCCAAATGGTAAAATTAAGAGGCCCAAAGGTAAAGCATAACGGGCCCAAAGGCAAAATAGTACTTAAAAAGGCTCTAAGGAGAAAATAAACGGCAGACATAGCGAGTGAAAATTCCGAAAAGCGTGTAATGAGAGAAAAATGGAGAAAATGAAGTAGAAATAATAATCTTAATAGGACCTTTGATATGATGGATTATGGTGCAAATAGCGAGTGAAAATTCCGAAAAGCGTGTAATGAGAGAAAATGAAGTAGAAATAATAATCTTAATAGGACCTTTGATATGATGGATTATGGTGCAAAGGTTTATTAATATGTCGTAATAAAACTACAGCCCAACAAAAAATTATGATATTAAATTAAATGAAAATAAAAAATAGTAGTCAAATAACAAATAGCAAAATGTTTCACTGTTCGCGACTCAGCTATATTGTTTAGCAGATATCAAAACAACATAAATATTATGGTGTCTTGTTTGTTTCCTTTATTGTCATCAGTGAATTTATCGGTTCCATATTTACTTTGGAATGCCTGAAACCTCCAATCTTGGAATATTTTAAGATATCATGAGTATTGTTATTATTAAAGAATCAGCCCACTGTAGGCCACTGCTCGTAGTGGGCAGGGTTATGATTGTTTTTCAATAAGTAGTATTTTAATTACTTAATAAGATATGCCTTAATTGTCTTGTTCGTGCATACTCTATGTCTTGGCTCCATTTACAAGTGGATGTTAGTACTAGTGTATATGATGTTATTATGTGTGATAGTTACAGTAAACACTATTTCAACGGCGAGTTATTATAGTTAGTATTTTTTGTTATTACACGGGTTTTTGTTAGGGTTTATGGGTAGCAAACGGCAAAAACCTGGGTTTTTTGGTTGGGTTTAGTGACATCTTATACGTTTTATACATCTTATAAGTTAACATTACACATCTCATTAGGGTTTACAGAAATATTTATGACATGCCTACTATACGAATTTTACTCTTTACACATTTCATGGTCTCTCTCCTTAATTATTATTATTGTATGGTTTAGATAAGTCCTACTACAGTTATTTATGTCTAGTTTATATATTATCGCGATTGTATATCGTTTTTCATTGCCGTTATGGCAAGCATTGTGTTACTCATCTCATATTCAGAGATTAATCTATGTCTCCTGTTTTCCTTCTTTGGAGTTTGATTTTTGTGCTAGAAAAAGTATTAAGATGTTAACACATGATTATATAAAACTTTGCTTATGTTAGATATCTTGCATAATAAGGTCGTTTTCTTCGATTGCAAATTCTTTTTGTATTCAAGTATGTATGATGTAATTATGTGTGGTGGTGTAGCTTGGTGTATATACTATTGGTAAATTTATAAATAAGGTTAATAAATGTAGCTTATACCTTTCAAAATGGTTTGGTATTACAATTTTGTACTAATACAATTTCACTTTTATATCTTTCAAATATATTTACCGCTTCTGTAAACTTCATGGTTTATGCCAACCACTGACGTGGGCAGGTGTTCTCTTCTCCGATTTCTAGTGTGATTTGCTATGTGGACGTCGTGCTGATCGATGTCTTGGACTTTAACTAGAGGAATACCTGATTCGCAATCTGAAGGGAAGTTTTCACGAGATTGTGGCTTCTTTCTTCGAATCAGTTGAACACACATTCTTACATGCCAGGAAATCCATCTTGATATGGTTAGTAATCATTTGGCAAGGTATATGCATAATATAATTATGACTGCGGCGATTAATCCTAAGGCAAATAGTAGATATGGAGTAGCAACTTACGTTACTCAATCTTTCTAAGCAAAAGTGGCATGGGATAAGTCCACAAACAGGAACACGTGGACAATGAACTTCCTTGGAAACAGGAAAGGTATCGACGTACTGTTACGACTAGAAACCAAATCTCGACGGATATAGTTCCAGTTGTGGCTAACATAATTTTTGTAAGATGTAGGTTGGTGTTTGTCGAAGTAAGGATCGTTGAGACATGAATAGGGTTCTTCTGAGGCTTAATATATTTGTACTGATCTCTTATTCGACTCAAATCTTCTTTTCGGACTGGATGTGGATGTAGGCAAAGGAATGTAGGTTACCGGAGTTATGAACTGCGCGGCATTAAAAGGAAATGATGTTGGTTAGGGATTTAGGTGAACAGATGAGATGAGCTATAGGTACATAATAATCTCTTCACATCTCTCATCACAAACAATTGACTAATTTTGAACACTTTTGCAATAAAATCAAAAAACAGGTCGATTTGACTGTAATTTGGTTTTGTACTGTAGAATAAATGTTAGACTATTATTCTATTTTTGTAGTTGCTTTATGGGTATGTGTCTGTCTCCAGCTAGATATTTTAATACGAAGCTTATGTTCCTTCGAGCTATTAAGGCTTGATATATAGCCCTTATAATGGGGTGTTGGATATAGCAATAAATTGTATAAATGTTAGTTGAAGGGAGACGTCGGAAAGTCTCAGTGGACAGTGGACTGAAAGCGGAGGTTTATGATTAAATAAGAAATCGGAGTGTTTTCTTGGGTGTTCTGCTCGTCACTCTCGATAAAAGCTGAGTGGAGCTCTTATTATTAATTACTAAAAACTGTCAGAATTTTACCGTTAATATAATTTTAACAAAACATCCTCCGGTATTTAATCTTCAGAATCTGCTGTTTCGCAGGCCTCGCTGATATGTAAGATTATCTATATATATAATATATAATATATTAAAATAATCACAATTAAGGCATACAAACTATAAAAAATAATGCATTAAACAATAATGTATTGAGTAAAAAGTAATTGCTAATATCCCATAAACATCCTAGTGATCATGTCATAATAATATAAGGAACAATAATAATATATTTAGACCAGGCCACCTAGGCCTGTTATTGTGGACACGCCATTCCATACCGGCGGTCAATGGTTCGAATCCTGTCAGTGGCTTGGGACATTGGTACATGGAGTGGGTTTTTCTCTACAGCTGTTTGTAGTTACATTACCAATATGCAATGGTTTTCCTTACTCTCCACTAACTGACTTGTCAGATAGGAGAAATGCCCATAGTTGGGATGTACCTGAATAGTTTTCTGTTCTCACCGCTTCTGCTTCCTTTGTTATGCTCTGCCTTCCTATTCCTGCACTAACCACTTGGATTGAGTGCCCTTGATGAAATAAGGCAAGTACTATGAACTGTTTTTATGAATTTTAAGTCTAAAATAAATAGTCTGAACTAGATTTTAATCTGATTGCAATTGGTACAATAATCTTCTATTACAGAAGGATGGTTACATTCTAGAAGCTCTTATCACATTTCTTAAGCGGAAGGTCGTAACACATTAAGATCTAATAAAACGTGCGATTCCGAATAATGTATAGGTGCTTTAACTATTTTATTATAACTATTTCATTGTAGATACTTGTCCTAGAGAGTCATCCGCATTTTCTGATGACACAAATACCAGAAAAATACCTAAATACGATTTCCACAGTTGTGAGGGGTAAACTCACATAAAACACCAGCGGTCTCCAGGTTTCCTAGTGGCCCTCTCCTTGTAACAAACACACCGGATGTGCGTTGAGCCAAATTTAGAGTATAAATCCCCATAATAATAAATTTAGTAATCATAAATTGTTAGTATTTTATAAATAATCAATGACCATGTCACATTAGTCCTACTGTAACAATTGTTTATTGTGGATAATTGGTGCGTTGGTTGAGATACTCCTGGGCAAGGGACGTTCACAGTTTTGTTTTGGTTAAGAAGGCGTATGTATTGTCAGGAATCAGGAAGAATTCAGGTTGATTTCACCACAATAATAATGTTTATTTCAGATATAGATTTACTGACAATAATCGACAAATAAGTAGGTGTAGGTAGTTAAGCGTAAACGAGACAAAAGCAAAACTTTAATGTCTAATTGAAGGTTCAATATCTAATTATTAGTTTTACAGGATGGTGATGTACGCAAAGCAATTTAGGTTACTGGAGTTATGAACTCCGCGGCATTTAAGGAAATGACGTTGGATAGGAATTTAGGTGGCAAGGATAATCTAATAGGTACATAACTCATAACATCTCTCATCATTTATTATGAGAAATAAATATGCACTTACCTAACCTAATCACATCTCCACGTGTATTGTCCCCGTTGTAGCTAACATATTCCTTGTGAGATGCAATTCGGTATTAGTTGAAGTGGGAATTGTCAAAACATGACTCGGGTTCGTCTGGGCTTTGATATATTTGGGAACTATCCCAGGTGTAGATATTTTGATTCATGTAGGTGTACATTCAAGGTTGCATCCTTGGCATTTGTACTTCCTTGTAGTTCCACTTTAATCTTCATTCTGCACCAACATGTACAGATGTCCCCAACAATCTGGAAATACATCTCTGTTTCTTGTACTGATCTTGTGCAGAATGGCTTGATTATTGTACGTACAATGGCATTTCTGTGGATTGGTATCGGTGCAATTGAATAATTTGCAGAATTCGGCGTCTCCAGCACAGTATCCCGCATCACACAATGACTGAGAGCATTCAGTCCCTTGGCAGCTGTTGAACTTGCTTCGGTTATCTTTGATTCTTGGCGAAGATTTAGGGTTTCCATAGGGTAAGCTCTTCCTTGGATTATAAGAGCTGGAACATTTGCAATTTGTTCAACGGAATGTAAGCAATTTCTTAATGTGTAGTCTCTAACTGCACAAAAAGAGGATTTCAATTCTGTTTGTTCTAGTAATGACTCGTGGAAGGAATTGTTATGCTCTTGACATTCAATGTGATCTAAATTGACGAAGTTTAATACATCACATTCGGAGTTAACATCTTGGCATAACTTGGAATCTGAAGTAATTTCCTTGTCACCACAGTTTTTGGTTCTTGAGCATATTGATCCGTTTGACAGAACGTGTATCCAATTGACGATATTGGTGCATGGAGGCACTTCATGGTGGGTGTTCCATGCGAACCCACAAGGTAGTGCTTTATTGGCAAGGTTCGGATCTTTCTGATGCTGAGCTTTGGTGGCTCCAAACATTGCTAATAGTATAAGTGTCAACGTAGTTATCCAATTGAATGCTGATACTTTAGGCGTACTTTTAGCGTGGCTTAGTGCCGGTTACTTGGGCGTGGGTAAAATGAGATCTTGTTCAATAGGAAGTTTTGCCAACTTGGAAATCGGTCGACAAAATTCTTTGGTTATTTTCTTTAGACCTTCTTTCCCAGGATGAACTCCTTTGATTCTTCCAATCTTCCATTTTAATGGAGGTGTTTGGTCGTCCATGATAAGGATCATGTCTCCAATCTTTAAGTTCTCATGATGTTGCTGCAACTTATCTCTCTTCTGAAGCATGGTAACGTATTCTTCCTGCCAGCGTTTCCACAAATCTTGGTTACGGCGCTGAACCAATTGAAATTTGTTCAAACGATTTATTTTGACATGGCTTAAATCGTGTTCTGGAGTTGAAGTCAATGACGTTCCAACTAAAAAGTGGCCAGGGGTAAGTACTTCGAAATCATTGGGGTCTTCAGAGAGTGGAGTAAGTGGTCCTGAATTCACTATGGCTTCAGTGAATATCAAGATGGTTTCCATTTCATCCCAGTTGTAGGAGTCTTCGGTTAGGATTCTTTTCAAATGATATTTGACTAGTTTAACCGCTGCTTCCCAAGATCCTCCTTGGCTAGGAGCTTGAGGGGGGTTAAAAATTTTGACTCGAACTTCTCTGGATACTTTCTCTTAGTTTTCTTGACTATTTCTAACTTTGTCAATTTTGTTCTCAAATAATTTAAAGCAGTTCTTTTGCTGTGTGGAAACATCAGTCTTTAGGCTGTTGATGTCGTCCAAATATGCTTCGGCTTCAGTTTGAGTCAAGATATGCACTCCGGATTCAGGCTCCGCAATCACATCCTTAAATCCGTCCATCTAAGCACACAAGGAGTTGTGCTCATCATTATGGGCCTGCCTTAGATTAGCAGCCATGGTTTTCTTAGGGGTAGTGGTCGGACTCGCTGGAGGTGTGGATTTGGTCGTGGGCTGTTGTCCCGACTTTTTACTCGCTGATTCTTGGCTGGGAGACGAGGGTCTTGATGTGTTTCTTGAGTAGTTTGCTCTTCTGTGTCGTATGTAAAAAGTCGACGAAAGACTTGATCCGGTAGATAGACGAATTTTCTTCAATGCTTATTTCCGGTGTGGAAGCGGCATCGGCTGATCGGCAGATTATTTTTGTTTTTGTATTTTCTTCTGCTTTTTAAATGGATCGTCTTTAGGGACCCACTCAGGTGTTTTGACAGGACCTTGTGTCAATGAATAAAAATCTTGGCTGTAAATAAAGCAAAAAAAAATAGAAAACTTTTCTGTAGATATTACCATCCAATTTAATTTCGGCAGGAAATAATTTGAGATGGATCCAAATAAATTTGGCGTGAATTTATGTGGTTGGCACTATTTTCGGCATAAAATTATCACACTTAAATTCTCACTTTCGGTTGAGTGATGGATGTTCGACACTATTTTTTCAATTTGGGTAAAGAAAAAATTTGTCTCTGCTTTCTATATGTTAGGGTAATGTTAGGTTAGAATGGGGTTACATTGTGGTAGGTTAGGTTAGATTGGGGTAGATTAGGTTAGATTGATTATAAATGCATTTGGAATGCTATAGGATAATATGGATAAATATGCTTAGGTCCCCAAAGTGGCATGTAACGCTAATTTCCACTTTAAACCGAAATATTATTTCACTATATAGTGAATAGGTATTCACTTATGGGAATAAAATGTGAATTTAGAGGTTTACATTATCAGAAATTAATTTCATATAGAAAGAATAAATTGTGGACAAAGAAAGGAGATTCAGAAGATGTAATAGAGGTAATAAAGGATAGAGAAGACATCCAGCACATAATTTTATTGTTTGATTCGTGAGACACCTTGTTTTATCCTTGAAGAAAATAACCGCGAGGTTAAGGTATAGCCCCGAGACGCGGGAATATGAATATTTGTGATGCTTAGGCATAGCAGATATTTATATTCCCGCGTCTCGGGGCCCTACTTTGCAACCGACCAATGAATATAAAATGCCTTCAAGGATAAATAAAGGTACATGATGGAAAAGCTTATAACACAGGCAGATAGGGCATGTCCTTTCTATGTTATATAGTATATATAGTATTAGTAATTCTATTGAAGATGTACGGTTATGTCAAATGCTCATCTATATTTTTATAAAAATAAGTCAAGTCCATAATTACGGTTTCTTGTT
The DNA here is from genome assembly GCA_020055645.1 of Tomocerus qinae. Lineage (NCBI taxonomy): Eukaryota > Metazoa > Arthropoda > Collembola > Entomobryomorpha > Tomoceridae > Tomocerus > Tomocerus qinae. The sequence continues at coordinate 11,116,071 of CM034546.1, read as the reverse complement.
TTTGAAGTTCATAATTTTGAATAATAAGCACGGTGATCATGATCAGATTTAACAGGGCAAAATGTTATAGTATTTCCAATCTTATGAAATATGTATGTTGTTAGTCAACCCCTTATAAATAAGGCTGCTAATGTTTATTGCAAAACATTTAATGATGTAAAATCCAAATGGCAATGAGTTGATTTTTGCATCACACATAATGTTTTTGCCATCCTAGAAATAAAATCACTACTTTGCTACCGGTATGTACTTGACTTAGCCAGCAGTGAAGTCCAAAAAAATGTTTGGAGGAGGATATTCAAATCTCCATTATTGGCAACCAATATCTCCTTGGCATTGTCAATGAAATTGCTAAATTCGAAAAATCAATTATATTAATTAGCATCAACATGAATATTAATCGCTTGAAAAAAGCTTAAATATAAAACTTACTATGTGTGGTACTTACTATGTCGTCCCTTTGCCATTAGGAGATTAGTCTTGATTTTCATTATCGGCATCCATACCAATACAATAAAGCAATTTGCATTCGGAAGTACAGGTTTTTTATATTTTTTTTAGTTTACAATAAATATGGTAAAAGTATATAAAGTGAATGTATACCAGTAACTCTACTAAGATTACAACGGATATTGGGGTTCATAACTTTCATTTTGGTATATTGAAATTAACAATTACATAAGTACAAATGAATATACATTAATGAATTAATGGAATTATGACACATGCATATGCAAAAACATGCAAAAAAGTTTACTACTTTTAAACCGTTGACTATGAATAAATTTTCAGCAAATTGCTGCAATTGCATACCTACTGTTTGAATGCTTAGTAATAAGCAGATTTATCATTACGAATGCTTACATGTTATTTCAGGTAATAATACCCTATTATTAGATTTTTTAGATTTTCTATCCAGGTATAAAATTAAGTTTAAAAATATCCGGTTGCTTTTACGCATACTACCGTTTTATCAAACTTTTAACACAATATTATTTGTAATGCAAAATGAGGATAGGACTACGCAATTTGATTTACGGCTATTTCTGATTTACCATATCTCATTTAAGTTCTTTGTATACTGTCTTAAGATATGACTTCTCGGCACCCAGATGTCTTGATAAACAATTTTTTGAATTCTATGTATTGCTAATCATATCCTTCCGTAAATTCTGTACCATGATTGATATCAAATGGAACACTTCCTTTGGGCTTGAAGCTGAAGTCGTCCTCCATGAAACATGAGTGTGTTGCTACTAACACATCGCTTCATTTGTCCTCATATTCAGGGGCATTGATTTTAAACGTTTTTCTCGATTTGCAATTCCGCAAGAGTTCTACCTGGTTAACCTCTTGGCTAAGAACAACAAGGTGAGAGAGACCTGGCAGAGACACTGTGTATCTCTTTTGTTATATTGAATTTAATTATTGAGTATGGTTAGAAATAGGTGCATATGCTGGTAACGGTTGGAAACGGCGGCAATAAAACCTTTTGGGTATTAAATGGGGGATTTCACAGTTTACAATATAGCCAAAAATTAGTGGTATATAGACCAACTGTTGAGAAAAGACTGTCTGCAAACTTATTTACTCCCATAATTATACTAATGTGTCGTCAGTGGTCAGCATGCTTGACTTGATCTTTCTTCATGTTTCGGTTCAAGTGGTAATAATAGAAGGAACATGGGAATGATAGTGGTTGTGTAGTATAGGTACATGTATTTCTATTTTAAGTAAATATCGTACCATGTAAAGAAATATCACAAAAAATATCTTTTTTGTAATGCTTGTTTTTGGCTTGGTTTATGGCCATCAAAAATATGCGTAATAAATAATATTTAATCGCAACTTGTATATTTAATAATTAATAATGTCTCCCATGGTTAACATTTAATTCGGTTGATAAAAAACAGTGAGTAAAGGCACTTTTAATCTTTTAAGAACGCTCTCCACGCCTGCATAGCAATAAGATGGGACTTTCTAAATAAGATGTTAAAAAATGTTTTACACCTGGCTCTAATCGTTCCGAAAGATAGGACCGATTTCTATGGGACTTAAATTTTTAGAATCAAGGAACCCACGAAGGCGAAGCCAAAAAAGTTGAGTCAGTTTTAGTTTTTATAAAACGTTGATATTTTAAAAGTATTTAAAGCAACGATATCAAAAATCCTGCCGCCACCTTTTGTTCATAAATGATCCACGATTCCAAAAACGTAAATCCCAAAGAAATCGACTTATCCTTCGGGAGGAATAGAGCCTGGATGTAAAAGAATTTTTAAAATGCATTTAAATAGCCCCATGTGGTTGCTATATGCCGGCGTTGTGAGCGTTCTTACGTTGCAAGTATAACTGTAAACAAGTTTCAGACACAAAAGCAGTTAAAATTAGAAATAATGTATTGAATGCTAGTTTTTAGTTGTAACATTTATTTGATGTTCACTTCATAACATTAGTATTTTAACTTTTGACGTCGCTGGTTGATAAGTTGAAACAAATATTGTAATCCAAAATAAATGTTCTATATATTATATGTTAGAAATTAGTACTATTATTTTAGATATTATTAAGTTGGTGACTCCTGTGAAACGAGGTAGTTGTTCTTTGTAACTTCTTATATGCTTCATTCAATTCGTGTAATTGTTGGGCATGTGTTGTCACTTTTGTAAAGCTGAACTTAGGGCATCCAAACTCGGACCATACTTTCAAACCAGGTTTTCGAGTTAACCCCGGTTGAAACACATCCAACCTGGGTTGAATCCGGGTTCCACATCACTGTTTTAAAATACCCCTTTTCTGCTAATACTTCGAAATAAACACATATTAAATTAATTTTCAAAAAATTCGACTGCTTTACTTGAATAAGGTAAATTTGGGTACTCTATACGAAGCATATAGAAAGAAACGTATTAGGTTGCGCTTTGATGATGATGAATTCTTTTTGAAAACATTTTGCAGTGGCTTCATCCGTTTGCAGAATAACATTAAATGGTTGTATTCCGTTTTTTGAAGTTTGACTAAATTCTATTTTCTAAATGCTTTTCCTGTTTTCCAAAATTCGATAAATACCTACTGAAGACGTTTTTGATACAAGAGGTACAATTAGTTGTCAATATTCCCTTCGGTCGCAATGAAACATATTAAAAAATTAAATTTACATTAGAATTGAATTGTTTTATCCAACAAATAGTAATAACTTGTACCCGGTTTTGCTATCTTGAAAACCGGTATCGAGTTGACTCGAACCCGGTTGAACCCAAATTTTCAATCCGTCTGGAACCCGGTCTGGATGCCCTATGAACTACCAGTTATTTCCTTATGACGTTAACAATAATCATTTTTGTCGAATGTATTAAGGAAAACAACGTTTATACTCAACTCATTGAAAATACTAATATTATAAATAGTCATTGCAGTGAAACATTTAAAATAATTTTAAATAATGATTACTTTCAAACATATAAAAAATAATTATGCAATAAATAAATGCTAAAATAATGTAAACAACCAGGATTAATAGTACCTACTTTTAATAAACTGTTATACCCGCAATACCACCAAGTGAAAATGCTGACGTCACATTTGTAGTAGTAATTGAGTGAATGGGACGGGACTGTAAAATTCAGTTTCGGTCTACTCAGCATTTGTCATTGATTTATTCCGCTCTCTTGTCCATGGATGGTGAATCCCGTTGCGGGAGAGAATAGATTCGGGTAGACTTGACTTGTGTGTGTAGAGTAAAGTTGTTTGGCCCTAGGCAGTCTCTTAGAATAATCTCTTTTCTCGTTGAAAGTGGAGTGCGGGAGCGGACTATTTGCATATAAAAACTTTCTCGTATCTCATATCCCTAGCTAAACTTGTCTTTATTTCATTATTACATCTCCTCTGAATTACCATCAGCGTTTTCCTTAGTTCCCACAGACATGATAACAGCAACCTTCATAATCTTCTTGTTATTACCCTTATAAATATTGCACAATAAACCACACCATCATATATGTTATGTTACAGGGTGTTATGTAAATCCGGGTCTGGTTATGTGATGTTGTGGCACCATTTTAGGAAATCTACCATTTTCAATTGCACTTATAAAATGGTGTTGCATATAATATACTAGGCAACTAGTACTGCTATTAAATTTCAAAGGATTTTAGCGTCAATATTTTTAGGCTTAATTTTGAAATAAGGTAATAATATTAACCCACAGTGTAGTTCATTGTTTTATGTAATATGCATTGCATATGCGCTAGCGCATTTTGCATTGGGGGTCACCATACCACAGTAAACACATATAAACAAATGTATAGGCATGTAAGTTTATTCTTTTAATGCCAAGTCTACGATTAAAATATAGAGATTATGTATAAAAATAAAAATTTTGGTTTTTCACTTTACATATATCCTAGGCATTTTGCATGTTTCCGGTTTGTAAAATTTCATGTAACATGTATATTGCAATTTGCAATATATTTAAATAATTTATATACGAGGCAGAAAACGTGTACACTCTTATAAATTACACACCGTTGGCGATTATAAAACTATTATTAATATTATTTCAAGCTTTTCAAAATATTTGTCTTTAAAACATTAAAACATCTTGCAGAACAAAAGAATAATTTAGGAAAACATTTGGTAACAGAAAATAAAATAAAATAATATTGTTTAAAAGTACAAATACTTGGTTTGGAATATCGTAATATAGAACTGAAGATTATTTCAATTCAAATTTGTAAATGAATTGACGAGTTTCATAAAATGTATAGGAAATGGACCGAAATATTGTACGATCTCCTATTTTACATTTTTCTACTTTTAGTAGGATTGAAAATGGGACGTCACTATGGGAAGCAAAACTCCTTCGTTTACGACAAATAAATATGTTTAGAATGATAACGGGGAAGAGTACAATATTAACGTCCTGTAACTTATTCACTTCATCTATAATATATATACAGATAGATATATATGTAGTGAGTACTATGCTATTACAAATCGCAAAAATAAGAATGACAAGTTAGTAAGGGGAAACATATTCGTAGATTTCTCACATATGTCAAGTGGAACGGTTGGCGGACGGAGGGGACTCTAGCTGACATCGGCAGTAGTATTCTGATACGTGGAAACTGCAATCCCAGTGCAAGGAGTCAACAGAAATTGTTTTTCAAGGAGAGAGTGAGTAAACGTGTATTTATAGTGTACTTCTGTGTGAAGTGCATGGTCGATATTTCCCGTGGTTTCCTTTGGGTCAGGAAATGTTTTTGTTCATCCCAACTGACTGGCTCTCTTTTGTAACTCGAATGTGCGGACGGGAAGGGGGAGAGAAGGGAAGAGAGATTTCTGCGGCAGTCGCTCTCCGCATCCCAAACTAAACACAGCACGGAGCATAAAATATTTCTCCATCACAAGTCTCCTAATAATATTATTCCACTCCGTTATTCAGAATGTTGTTGTTGGAGAATAGGAATTGTTCGGAAGTTCGGAAGAAACGAACTTTCGACATTGCATTTCTGACGGGTCAGGAAGATAAAGCAGAAGAAGAATCTTCAACAGCCAGAAATGACCCCGAGGACTCTAACAGTTCGTCAATTGACGTTTTGGGCGAGACGACAGCTGAAGCCACAGACGTCAAAATGCGGAAGAAGGAAATTCGAATCGAATCAAAACGGGAAGTGAAATTGTCAATTTCCAACGAGTCAGAATTGAGAATCAAAGAAAATCTGGAATTTTCCTTCCCTTTCAACAACCACCCCAGTCAGTTCAATCTACTCAAATTCTATCATCAGCAGCCGAGAGAAGTATCCAGAATATCCGACCCTTTTGTTTACTACCCGCCTATCACGGAGAATATCCGCCCGCACTTTCATCCTCAGCCGAATTCCTCCTCCGTAGCTGCAGCTGCTACTCTTCTGCCACCATCCCTCACTGCTTTGACACTCCCCGCCCAGAATGTTTGTGCCAAGTGCAACATTGGCTTCAGGATGACCTCTGACCTCGTCTATCACATGCGGTCAGTCTATATTTACATTCTTATCCAAATTGCGATTTTCTGGCTCTTGAGTGAATTTGTGTTGTTCTTATGGCAGATCTCATCACAAAAGAGACGGAGACCCGGCCAAGAAGAAACGGGAGGACAAATTGAAATGTCCCGTCTGTCAGGAAAACTTCAGGTTATTATTACCTTTTTACCAATCTCAGTAAATAATATTTATATTGCATGTATGTAGAATAGACGTGCTATACGTTTTCCCAGTTTGAAAATATTTGCCATTTAAGAATATACATAGTCGATTAAACTAAATTGCACCCCTGAAAACTTACTTTAATGAAAATTAGATTAAATGCTTATTTTGTACAGTTGGAAATGCATTTTGATAAAGTTAGTTTGAAAATGTCATTCAGAACTACGAAGTTTGCAACAAAACTTTGGAATTATCACTCCAGGCCAGGGTGTCAAACTTTTTAATGATCTCTGTGAATAGAGTATTACATAGGTAGTTTTATTAACAACTCAATTTCTATTTAATACTATTTATGTAGGATGACGCATTCATATATTAATATATTTTACTAGACATATATCACTCAGATTTTAGATGCATAGGCATAACAAATCATTTTTGCATCAAAGTTAAGCCGAACAGCAGTTCTAGGAGTTGGATGGGGTTATGTAAGAAATCTGTAGGTATTACTACTAGTGTAGTGTATTGACTGTATTGTCTAAAATCATTTGACTCGATAAGCTAACGCGACCTTAACATTGAAGGATTAATAATCCATTAGAACAATCTACTATTAATTTGAGTTCTTCTAACTTCTGTCAAGGTTAATCTTAAATCAATTGGCCTTAATTCTGTAAAAATTATGAGGTACCAGTTTCGCCATTCCTGATACTGAATTCCGTAAATTCTAACAAAATTTCCTCGTTTACATTTAATACAAACCTGAATTATTACGAGAAGAACCAAGTTGAAAATCAATTTATAGGAAGTATAACTTTCCATGTAAATTATTCTCAAACTCTAGTGTTTATGGAATGACGTATTTTGGTTTCTAATAGTTTATGGTGGTATTGTACGAAAACATAAGGATGACTATTACCTAACTAAACTCAAGGGCGTATCCACAAATGTTTTGGGGGCTTTAACATGGAACAAGAAATTTGTTACACATAAAAATACTTCATTAAATTTTGAAGACTCTAACTCTAACCCTAATGAATACACACAAAGTGTATGACATAATATGTTATCCCGCTGTTAATAACCCTTAAGCACCTTAGAATCCCCCTAAATAGGCTGGCCGAAACAGACCACTTAAAATGTATTGCCAGAAGATGAAGCATTTAAATAGGATAAAAGTCCAATGACGTATTTAGGAGGGAGGGTGCTTTAACACCTACATAATTTCCCAAAAACAGTTTACTGATATTTCGGATCACGGATAACTTGCATAAACTACACTCTTAAAAATAAACGTCAAATTGTGCTAACGTGGTCTTCACAATGTCATTTGTAACATTAATGAATGTAAAAATGACATTAAAATAATGTTAAACGATTTTAAAATGACAACTTTATCGATGTCAAAATATTGACAAAATTTACTGTTAAAATAACAAGAAATATTAATGTAGATATTTTGGAAGCTGCGAACAGAATATATATCGTCAAAAGTCTAGCCTCAGTGCATAGAGCATTGGTAGCAGAGTGGCATTAGACGGAATTAAAATGGATGGATACACAAGTGTACGTATGTGGTTCAAACCTCTGTCACGGTACAATTTTTTGCTTTAATGACATTTTGTCACGTTATTTTTTCACATGAGTTCACGTTATGGATACGTGATCTACTGTTAAAAGCTGACATTAAGTAAAGTTAGAAAATTGACAGTCTTGAATCATGTCATTTTAACGGGAAAAAATGTAAGTCCAAAAAAACAGGATAAATAACTGGGAATAATGTTAAAAACGACAGGAATGACTGTTGTCATTTTTAAGAGTGTATTTCGTATACGAGGGTAGTGACGTCTTGTATATTATGCAAAAGGACCCGTATATGGATAATGACAACTTGTATACACAAATAGATATTTCGTATAATATGCACTTAGCATGGATTGTTATGATCATTATCATGATTATTAATACATTACTACCCCTTATTTGGATAGTCATGCGTTCGCGTTTGTATTAATCTTTTACTACATGTCAATAATCCATGCTAAAAGAGCATATATGGGATATCCATTTGCGTTTACAAGTTGTCACTATCCATATACGGGATATCCTTTATGGATATTTTATATACAAGACGTCACTACTCACTACCCTCGTATATACGTAATGGTTTATGCAAGTTATCCGGATACCGATATTTCTTCAATATCTAAAGTATTTTTAAGCACCAGAAAATTATTGTCAATCCTTCAAGCACGCCCCTTCAAATTTGTGTAGTGATAAGCTCTTGTAATAGTAGCAACATAAATCTTAAGGCTGTCGACTGTTTCTTTAGTTTAATACTATTGCATAATTCATAGCGTTTAACAATTTTATTAACATCTAATCCTTATAAAAATGTAAAAATGCAGTTAAAAAAAATATTAGTTGTAGTTCAAAATATCGTGATTTCTGGAAAGGTATTAGGAGCCGTGAAAGATACGAATTTAAAGCGACACTGCAACTTTAGCAATTGACCCAAAGTAACATGTAGACAATTAGTATTTGTTATTTAAATTAATTACCAATTATGAAAATTGTTGTAGGGAGAGGCATCACCTGACGCGTCACATGACGGCCCACCAAGACCGCGCAGAGGAGCGTGAAGAGCAATTTCGTAGTTTAGCCATGTGATAGCAATAAAAAGTCTTTACTATAATTCTCTGTGTATTCACATTTATTGCTCATCATAATGATAGTGAGTATAGATGCTTGTATTATTCTGTTATAATACAGAAGGAAGAGTCAAAGAGGCAATGGATGATAAGATAATGGAGGTCAGGAAATGTTTTGCATATCTAAACCGTTTACTTTATCTTGGGGTTTGGTGTTTGGAATTAATTCAAGAGATTTTATTTATCTCTTCTTGCCTCTGTGGCCAATAACACTAAAACTCCAATTATTTACAACCAACTTTAGTTTTAATTCCCCCACAGGTCCACTTTATCCCATAGAAATAGTCCCACGTATACACTAAGTAGATAGTGGGTAGTCCCAACGAATGTAATATGAGAGAAATGGAGAAAGGGGATTGTGAGATTTATTTCGACAGTTAGCAAGTGGAACGGTACAAAAACTTTGTGGCTGATAGCAAATCTCGAAATATCACTCTCTCCTCTCTTCCTTCCTCACTACACAAACACATTTCACCCGTTCTCCGTTATTACTACATCTCCATTCTCCATCATCCGCATCTCCGCCAGGGTTTCGCCATAGTAACCCATTTTCCATATAAAATAGTAAATAAATTATTTAGCAAACAATTTTATCCACTCTAAAACAATCCATATTTCTTTCCTGTACAACAAATTGTCTTGCGAGTTGGAATTCTATTTTTGGGGAATAATATGAAAACGGGAAAAAAATCGGAAACCCTTTTTATTTGTTTCGTTAAGAGAATAGAGAATGCGAGTGGCCCAGAAAAGAGAAATAAATAAAGTAGGAAATTGAAGAGAGTTGACCTCCGACCCGAAGATTTTTTTCTGCGATGGAGGCAGCTGCGGCAATCAATCGTGGAATGTCCCCAGAGGATGTCTGTCCAATCATCTCGTTTCTCCCATCTATCACTTAGAGTTGTCGTCACAAAACAATCAATAGAATCCCAATTAACAAAGACTGACGAGATGGGAATTGAGAATGGTGTTTGTAAATAGATTAGAAATGCATTAGTCGAATGATTGATGGATGATCCTTGAAAATAGCATTTTGGATGTTGGCATTTATAATATAGAAGAATGTATTCGGTGACAAATGACGAGACAATTATAGAGATCGTAAAGGAGAGAGGCAGTAAAGGAAATGTAAATCATTAAACTTTACGATTTCTACTTTTATTATTATTGCCAGTTTTTATTCCTCTCTCCCTTTTCTTGGCATCGTTTTCTTCGAAAGGCAAAAGAGTTATTTTCTATTCCGAAATTTCCGACTCGCACAACTTGGAAATTGATTCAACAATAAAGTAATAATAACTCTCTCGTCGAAAGCGAGAGGAGGTGAGGGGGAGGGGGGATGGTGGGAAATATTGAGCCATTGATTATTCTAAGGCTGGAGTTGAGACTGTGACTCGGGGTGCATTTCATAACTTTGATGGATCGAGATATTTATGCAAATCTCCCCATTCTTGGCCAACATCTCCACAAACTTGAATAGATATATTATATATAGTATATGATAGAAGGGATGTGCACCCAATGCAAATCAGTTCAGCTACGGCCGCCAATAAAACTAGCAGAGCAGAGTGAATGCGACTGGCACATCTTCACACAGACATCTCTCATACTTATATATCATACAGGGAGTTATATGAGTATAGGTTGTGGGAAAGTCATTTAATTTATTGTTCCGCGAAGCTCTGACTTTTTTGAGTGTGGCTTCTCTATGCAAAGCGAAATCCTCTTATCCCTCTTCTCTCTCTTCTCCAGTATTCTCCATTCTGAAAGTGTAGTCTACTCCAGTTCAAATCCGATTCGATTAGTTTCATTCGTCTTGGAATGTTCACGTCCTCCTCTCTCCTAATCGTCACTCTCCACAAAACCCAAACATTATCTCTTCCCCACACTCGACAAATTTTATTCTTTCTCCACTGACCATATTTATTTTATACCCACTCCTTTTATATGTCCAACAATTTTTTATATTACGATCAATACAAAAATTACGTTAAATAACATAAATGGGCGTGGCTTGGTTAGACACGCCTTGTCTCTTAAGACAAAAAGACATGTCTCGAATGGGAAATGTGCTATCTGCTCTTCTGCTCAGCTAAACTCAGTAAATGGAGCAATGGAGAGAGTCATTAAGGATTTTAATGAGATCTTCTCTCCTGAATTCCCAATTCCCCATAAATTTGCATTTTGATTCGCCTTTGTTCTCTTTGTCTACCATTTCCTTCTCTCTCTCTCTAGATAATTCCCTTCTGCCTCATTAGTTTTCCAAAGAGATACGGACAAAGTGAAAGTCTCTCTTTACTCCGCACTTTCTCCCACAAGAAAGTTAATCTGAATGAGCAACCCAAAGTCCCGAGACTATTCACTCTTTTCTACTCTCTCTCTCCAACTTTTCTTTTCACTTTATTCTTTCCCTTTCATCCCGACACACTAACTCAACTTCATCCAATATAACACGTACTTATATATATAATACTACTCGTCGTATAAATATAGGTACATTGTGCATGGAGGAATATTATTGTAACAATCACCATCACTGAAGAATTATACGATAGAGATACACTTATAACAAGATACTACTTTCTCCGTGTTATATAACATTTCTCTTTTATCAACCAAATACACCGAAAACTCCATTCGTGTCCCTAAAATCCAACACGAATAAAAACTGGCCACATAAATTGAAACTATATAATGCAAGATATACAGAAACTATATCATTTGGTATTTTGGACGGTTCTATTTTGGAATTTTCGAAAAAAAGATAGCTCCTGCTTATTATTCAAAGAATAAAGAATATTCTATTTATATGACCATCTAATCTTAGATTATATAACTAGTACTGTAGATCAAGATGCGACATACGGTCACATGATTGAACTTTTGTTTACATTTGGAATTTGGGTAAACTGAGGCAAATACAAAAAATGCCGCTTGCCTAATACAATATGACAATCTCAATATTCTCAATGTTGTCAAACAAATCAATTGAGCTTTTAAATTGCCCCGCCTTTTACCCAATTCACTCTTAAGTCTGCCCTTCGCAGGTCATAAAAATGCAATACATTAAATGAATGGAGATGTCCAATCTATCCAAATCTATGCATCTAATATACTGAAATTTGCCAATTTTCGGGGCGAAGTGAGATTTTACTTAGCGGAGTAAATATGCTGTCAAAGCCGGAAATGACAACAAAATTTGAATGTCAATTTTTTTTTGATATTTTGTAAAACATGTTTATATTATTGCAAATTTAAATTGTATATACTTAGGAGAAATCTGCAATTATTTTTGCTTTTTTTGTGTGGTCAAAAACACGGAAAAATGTCAAAGGTTTTATGGATCGAGAGTAATTTCGTTTTGAATAGGTTTCCCAAACGTCTGTATATTGAAGAAGATGGAGAGAAGTATAAGGATTGGTATACACGAGGAAAAATAATCTCTTGGGTTTAGGGGCTAAAAGGAATTTCTTTGTGAGCGTGTCTTTCAGGTAAATTCGTTTGGAGAGTGAGAAGAGAAAGACTGTGAAGGCCATTCGATGATTGTGATTTGATTGCACAAAGATTGTCAATTTGTTCGTAAGCCGCTGGCCATCTCTCCGCCTTTGTCATGTACGATCTCCTTCGTGCACTGAATTCGGAATATCCTTCAACTCAACTTGATTACTCTCAAAGAGATTTTCATCGCCAAAGCTGCTCCCTAATCACTACGCTCTTCCTCGCATTCCCTCTCGGCTCTTTCTTCACTCTCCCGTCGTGTTCTTGTCACACACCAAGTCATCCGAAAAAAGAGATTTTTCTTGTATTCCTGACAAAGATTGTCATGGGCAGGCATGTGTGTAATATGAGTATCAATGCCTGCATTTTAAGGCAATTTTTTCTTTTGAATACTGTGATAACTATACTATTTGATGGAATACTGAACTGATAAACGATGAACCATATATACACAAAATAATTTTAAGAATATGATATAGTACACTCCATATATACAGTAACATTGTGTAAACATGTTTATATTTATGTACAATATTACTCTATTACAGAAATTCTGAAGCGATTTTCAACTGGAATGGCGGAGAAAGAATAACATTAAAGTCCCATTTCTATCATACGATTAATACCAGACTAATTTTTAATCCGAAACTACAAAAACATTAGTTGTTCCATTTTCGGTGTTTACAATTATATGAAAATTTTTTCTAATATTTCAGCTACGAAAAAAGAAGCCGCTGTTTTATAAGAGATAACCCAGAGCAAAGATATTCAGCATTATAATGTTTGCAAATGTTTCCTGCATGGCGTATTGACGTAAATAACAGGTAAACCCTCTGTATAAAATAATCACCTAGCACATTACGTGTTTAGTATTGATAGAAACTAAATTCTTGTATTTCATGATTTTAATTTTGAAAGTCATAAAACCAAGATGAAAAGTTTATATCACTAAAACTGGACTAATGATAAATTCAATTAATTAATTAAAACCTCATTTTTTGTTTTACTAGATGAATTGTAGTAGTGGTCAGAGAGCGAGAGACGATTGGGATTCAAAATAACAAACCATAATTGAAGGGCAGTGTATAAGAACCAGGTATCTCAAACTGACCTCAAATAACAATAAAAATTTTAATATATTTACTACATAAAACATATTGGTCACCAATACTACCATTTTAGTTTCAAAATTTTGGTATGGATATATACCAGGTTCTTACATACGGCCCTTCAATTATCATTGGAGGCAAATTACAACCAACAACTTTCTCCATCAACATCAAAACTCAATAAGAGTATTTTATTTGTATTTTTCACGAACGAGTACAATATTGTCACAGTTACAATTACAACTTATTTTTCTGCTACTAGAACACTCATCTTAAATTGTAGTAGAATCAAACGCCTATAGTAGTTGTAACATACAATCGATTCAACGGACGAAGACAGTAAATCTCATAGCCACGATCGAATTTCATCCGGGCAGATAGTTTCTGTCGGCCAAGAATGCTGAAGACACTTTTACTATAAACACGTATACAAGACAATACTATTCGAAATCAACATAAAAATTCCCCATTTAGGGAATGCCTTAAAATGGGGACAAGGTATCAGGACTATTAATACTGTTAATTGTTTTGTCTGACTCTCTCAGTCACTGATACAGGAATAGTAGACAAACTAAAAATACATTCAAGTGTACATTTACATATTTATAGCACAACGCACAACATTTATATTCATGTACCACATCACACCTAACTACAGTTTCAATTTCATCTACCTTCTAAAAAAAGACAAACCGATAATAAAAAACTAAAGCAATTGGTATGCGCCGTGTATCAAATAAAACGAAATCGATAGCCGCAAGACAATAATAAATATTAATAAAGACTATATAGTTACTATATTTGGTGTATACCAGTCATTAAATCACAACAAAAATGGCAAAATGCGTCCTTGTAAAAATATATTATGGCTATCAGAACATAATTACGTCGCATCATAACTGATTATCAGAGCATGAATTCTTGATGGATGATTTGATTATCCAAACACATTAAAATTGTAAACAGCTGCCCAGGAATAATGTCTTATCATTGTCAATTATGATTACTCACAGGGAAATCAACGACCGCTTAAATATAGCCTCTGCTGAAAAAATTTACGATTGAATAGGTAGAAATCTTAAATCCGTTAACTGGAGATATGAAATAATAGGATTTAAGATACCATTTCAACTTTCAACGTGTTTCTGAATCTAGAAATACAGACAAACAACTAAATTAATATCAGGAATGCAAGAATATTTGTGAGTCGGGAAGGATTCAATGAAATTCTAGGGTAAATTCGATTTGTTAAGATCTTAAGATCCGAATGATAGGTATTAACATATTAAATCCCGTCATTTGTGTTGAATAGCTTTATCCTCCCCAAAGACCGCTTTGGGGAGGGAGTTTGAACATTTCAATTCCCCGACACCTACCATGGCCAACATAATTGTGCTGTCGCTTGAAATCATACCAAGGGGCCTTTTTGTTTACCAATTTAGAAAACTCGGAGTTTCTGAAGCGCATTTCAGAATCCCATAAAATATTGCCAACGGAAAAGGTGTTGATCTCCTTGAGTACCAAGATGTGTTCTTGAATAAAGTGTGTCAATTTCCTTAGTTGCCTGTTCTTGAAAATTGGATTATAATAAATAAGTCGTCTTGGCTTCAAGGTGACTAACGTCTCCTCCAAAACGCGTAGTGGTTTATGGTAAGGATTTCCCATGAATTTCAACACTCCGAGTGAATAGGTTTCTGTCCCATTCCCAACGAGCCAGACTCTGTCCAGATATAGATTTGATATATTTTTGGGCAAATCTTTGCACGAAACGCATTCGTAAGGGTTATTCAAGGGACTCTTTGACCAGTAATGAGCCAAGTGTAGAGTTTTTATCTTCTTGTGCTGAGAAAACATTGCCAGATGTGAAATGCAAGCAGAACTTATTAGCATCAGGTAACACATGTTCGGTAAGCGGAAGGAAGTCTGCATTATTTCGCAATCGTCTTTTACCACCAGCTTCTTGACAATTGCCGGATTGTAAATCATAGACAAGTCTACAACTGACCCGCTGAAAACAAAGACTCTGGAGTACAGGAAATTACTCTCCAAAAATGGGATATCTTCAAGAGACAATACATTGGTTTTCCAGTTGCATCTGTTCCAATTAATGATCTCAATGTCCTTCAGGGTGACTACAGTCCTTATAAGATTTTCATTTCCACCTTCAGCGAAATCCAGGACAAGATTTTTTTCATCTCCTTGGATAAATAAAATTTTAACTGCGCGAAAGTCGACAAATTCATTCAAAACAACTTTTTCAAGACGTTTTCCACTCCGAGAGTAAACATTATTTTTTCCCAGATGTAATTTCTTTAAAGCAAGCCGGTGTTCGTATCCTACTCCCAACTTGATTTCACAATTGTTCAAAGTAAGTTCTTGAAGAAGAAAGGATCGATCAAGAGATAATGTGAATACAGATGGTGGAGTTTTACCAGCACATAGCATGGACAACGTTTGCAAATCAGGACCGATTATTGTGGCCAGATCAAGTCCTTTTTTCCCAGCCTTGGTATTTTTGCCCGCTCTGATAACCAACTTTCTCACATGAGTCTCTGCTTTCTTTACAAAACTTTGTAGAAGGTAAATTGGTATATCGCCAATGAATTTAAACGCAGAGAAGGGCGTATTTCCATAATGAACTGTATTTGTTTGGCAATAGTTGGCCACTTCCATCACTTTCTCTCTTGCCTCTTTCATTTCTCGTATGCCACGTGGGAATTTGAAAACAACGTTCCCATTTCTCCTCAGGAACCTGGACCCAACGTTTTTCCAGAGGTGATTTATTTGCCGACAATTTTTCACATCACCCGAACTTAAGAACCCGAAAAGGTATTCCAATATCTTAAATTTAAAAATAAAGTCAAATTAATTTGCATATTAACGTCGTTTAGAAAAGTACATACTAAAAGCAAATTAGATCTGGCTAAAATGTACATTGAAAATTCGGTTGTAGCTGAACTCGTTTAAAACACATTCGACAAATGGCAAAGGGGAACTCTATAATTACAAAGGTGATTCCGATAATGGACAAATGGAAAGTGAGAAGATGGGTCACAGCCAGAAAATAATGTCGTGGGTGTCAAGATAAATTTAAGGCAAAATTCTATTTATTTCTTCGATTTCAGGGGGGTGACAAGGCCCCCTGAACTGCGGCTGTGATGAGAAGTCGATGTCAATAATACGTAATGTACATTAAAGACACATTGACATGCACATCATATGCAGTAGAATTGAATTCCTTCATTTAATTTTGTTTCTTTGTTCGTAATTAATGTTTTCAATAATGTACCCCAAAGCATACCTTCGTGTACTAAATTTACCACATGAAGGTATGCGTTGGGGTACATTATTGAAAACATTAATTATCTTAAAGGATTCCATTATTTTATGTGCGGAAAAATTTAAAAATTTTGTCATTTACAAGTAAATTATGAAAGTTTGCAAGTCGCAAAAAAGTTTTTTTAGCTAATAATGTAATTGAAAAATATAAAGGAGGCAAAAATGTTTTTCATATTGTCATCTAAAAAGTGAAGTAGGTTTTTGACGATATTTCATTTCTTTCCCATTTTTGGAGACTGTAAAACGTATTTTACAATTGGCAAAATTTTTAATTTTTTTCGCACATGAAATAATGGGATACTTATGAGAACCAAATTTAGCTTTAAGTATAATTTAAAAGCAAAATCAATCAACTTTTCTTCTACCTTCTACTCATGGTTTTTGAAAATCATCGAGGATTTGATATTAACGTCAAGACAAGGGTATCAATATTTCATTTTTAGACATTTTAGTTACATATTAGCGCGTAGCGCGAAAAGTTTTGGCGTTTTTGACAAAAATTATTTATAAATTGTAATTTTATTCTATTTTAACCAAAAAATTCTTTTTTCGTGGATTTCGGGATGGGGTTTTACAGTTTACAGGCCAAAGCTATTATTCTCTTTTTTCTCAAAATGGCAAAAAATTGGGGTGATTTTTTGCCATTTTTGCCTCATTTTCTTCAAAAAACGTTACCACAACTGAAATTTAGAACCTCTAAATCCGATTTTATTAAAATTGGCTGCGAACCCCGCCCGACAGACATCGCCAATCTTACCCAAAATTTTGTACTAACTAAATATTTTCTAACTTAAAAAACTTTCGTTTTTTAACGTTCACCCTAAAAAAATTCGACGGAGACAGAATTTTTATCACTTACGTATTCATTTTGCAAAGCTGGATGTGGATTTGTGGCATCCACATTTTCAACGTCCATATTCAAAAATTCAGAAGTCTTGAATGATGAAACTAAAGATTCATATTAATCAATCATTGCTAATTATAATTAACTAATTACTTATGCACTACTCAGTCATCATCAGTTAACAGTTAACATGATTATGCATACATTACGATAAGTAAACTAGTTAGGGCTAGATACAAACAAACACGAACAGCTGAATACGGCCTTGAGCTGACAGCTGTCAATGTAATGTCAATGAATGTCAATGTTACTTAGATTTTACCAGAAATAAAATGATGTTAATACAACAAGACTCACCTTAAGAACAAGTTTGAAATGAAAACAGTACTATAATGCGAATATTCTTCGTCAATTTGGATGTTGTCAATGTCGAAAATATAGATTTCTTATATTGTTTATAGAATAGAGCGTTTCGTTTTTTATTTTGTATTTTATATTGACCTACATATTTTAAACGGACATTCATTCCCTCCGAGAAATACAGATGGAAGTTTGTTGTAGCATGGCACAGGATATAGCACAACGGAGATAAGTATGGCTTTCGCTATGTTTTCGCTTATAATATACTCTAGTTAAGTTTTACCCACTTTTTGGTCTATACCCACATTTTGGTCCATACCCACTTTTTGGTCCATACCTACTTTTTAATGCATTTTATGTTCAAGTTTAAATAAAGTAACCCTAAAATAAATAAAGTAGCACAAAATTAAATAAAGTAACACAAAATTAAATAAAGTAACCCAAAAATTAATAAAATAACCCAAATTTAAATATAAAAATCCAAAAACAAATAAAGTAATACAAATTTAAACAAATTAACCTAAAAATAAATAAAGTAACCAAAAATTAAACAAAGTAACTCATAAATTAATACAGTAACCAAAACTTGAATAAAGTAATACAAATCTAAAAAAATTAACAAAAACTAAATAAAGTAACCCAAATTTAAATAAAGTAACCCAAATCTAAATAAAGTAAGAAAAATTTAAGTAAAGTAAACCAATATAAATCAAATAAGCCAAATTTAAATAAAGTAACCCCAAACAAATAAAATATGCAAAATTTAAATAAACTACCCTAAATAAATAAAGTACTATAAAATTGTAAATGTCACAAATGTCCTCGACATTTGTGGATACAATACAGCTGTTAGGAAAAGCTAGTTTAGGAGATATGAATTATGAAATAAATTTGGGTATGAAAACTAGTGTTAAGGTTTTATGACTTTTGTAGAGAACCCTCTCTAGTGCGACAAGGTATTAAATTTTTAAATAAAGGTCACACATGTCCTCGACATTTGTAGATAAAATACAGCTGTTAGGGAAAGCTAGTTTAGGAGATATGAATTATGAAATAAATTTGGGTATGAAAACTAGTGTTAAGGTTTTATGACTTTTGTAGAGAACCCTCTCTAGTGCGACAAGGTATTAAATTTTAAATAAAGGTCAAACATGTCCTCGACATTTGTAGATACAATACAGCTGTTAGGGAAAGCTAGTTTAGGAGATATGAATTATGAAATAAATTTGGGTATGAAAACTAGTGTTAAGGTTTTATGACTTTTGTAGAGAACCCTCTCTAGTGCGACAAGGTATTAGCTTTTTAAATAAAAGGTCAC
Source organism: Tomocerus qinae (assembly GCA_020055645.1). Taxonomy (NCBI): domain Eukaryota; kingdom Metazoa; phylum Arthropoda; class Collembola; order Entomobryomorpha; family Tomoceridae; genus Tomocerus; species Tomocerus qinae. Next base: position 11,096,719 of record CM034546.1, on the reverse strand, counting down.
ACATGTCCTCGACATTTGTAGATAAAATACAGCTGTTAGGGAAAGCTAGATTAGGAGATATGAATTATGAAATTAATTTGGGTATGAAAACTAGTGTTAAGGTTTTATGACTTTTATAGAAAACCCTCTCTAGTGCGACAAGGTATTAGCTTTTTAAATAAAGGTCACATATGTCCTCGACATTTGTGGATACAATATAGCTGTTAGGGAAAGCTAGTTTAGAAGATATGAATTATGAAATAAATTTGGGTATGAAACTAGTGTTAAGGTTTTATGACTTTTATAGAAAACCCTCTCTAGTGCGACAAGGTATTAGCTTTTTAAATAAAGGTCACACATGTCCTCGACATTTGTGGATACAATATAGCTGTTAGGGAAAGCTAGTTTAGAAGATATGAAATATGAAATAAATTTGGGTATGAAAACTAGTGTTTAGGTTTTATGACTTTTGTATAGAACCCTCTCTAGTGCGACAAGGTATTAAATTTTTAAATAAAGGTCAGACATGTCCTCGACATTTGTAGATACAATACAGCTGTTAGGGAAAGCTAGTTTAGGAGATGTGAATTATGAAATAAATTTGGGTATGAAAACTAGTGTTAAGGTTTTATGACTTTTGTAGAGAACGCTCTCTAGTGCGACAAGGTATTAAATTTTTAAATATAGGTCACACATGTCCTCGACATTTGTGGATACAATACAGCTGTTAGGGAAAGCTAGTTTAGGAAATTTGAATTATGAAATAAATTTGGGTATGAAAACTAGTGTTAAGGTTTTATGACTTTTGTATAGAACCCTCTCTAGTGCGACAAGGTTTTAGATTTTTAAATAAAGGTCACACATGTCCTCGACATTTGTAGATACAATACAGCTGTTAGGGAAAGCTAGTTTAGGAGATGTGAATTATGAAATAAATTTGGGTATGAAAACTAGTGTTTAGGTTTTATGACTTTTGTAGAAAACCCTCTCTAGTGCGACAAGGTATTAGCTTTTTAAATAAAGGTCACACATGTCCTCCACATTTGTGGATACAATACAGCTGTTAGGGAAAGCTAGTTTAAGAGATATGAATTATAAAATAAATTTGGGTATGAAAACTAGTATTAAGGTGTTATGACTTTTGTAGAGAACCCTCTCTAGTGCGACAAGGTATTAAATTTTTAAATATAGGTCACACATGTCCTCGACATTTGTGGATACAATACAGCTGTTAGGGAAAGCTAGTTTAGGAGATATGAATTATGAAATAAATTTGGGTATGAAAACTAGTGTTAAGGTTTTATGACTTTTGTAGAGAACCCTCTCTAGTGCGACAAGGTATTAAATTTTTAAATAAAGGTCAAACATGTCCTCGACATTTGTAGATACAATACAGCTGTTAGGGAAAGCTAGTTTAGGAGATATGAATTATGAAATAAATTTGGGTATGAAAACTAGTGTTAAGGTTTTATGACTTTTGTAGAGAACCCTCTCTAGTGCGACAAGGTATTAGCTTTTTAAATAAAGGTCACACATGTCCTCGACATTTGTAGATAAAATACAGCTGTTAGGGAAAGCTAGTTTAGGAGATATGAATTATGAAATAAATTTGGGTATGAAAACTAGTGTTAAGGTTTTATGACTTTTATAGAAAACCCTCTCTAGTGCGACAAGGTATTAGCTTTTTAAATAAAGGTCACACATGTCCTCGACATTTGTGGATACAATATAGCTGTTAGGGAAAGCTAGTTTAGAAGATATGAAATATGAAATAAATTTGGGTATGAAAACTAGTGTTTAGGTTTTATGACTTTTGTATAGAACCCTCTCTAGTGCGACAAGGTATTAAATTTTTAAATAAAGGTCACACATGCTCTCGACATTTGTAGATACAATACAGCTGTTAGGGAAAGCTAGTTTAGGAGATGTGAATTATGAAATAAATTTGGGTATGAAAACTAGTGTTAAGGTTTTATGACTTTTGTAGAGAACGCTCTCTAGTGCGACAAGGTATTAAATTTTTAAATATAGGTCACACATGTCCTCGACATTTGTGGATACAATACAGCTGTTAGGGAAAGCTAGTTTAGGAAATTTGAATTATGAAATAAATTTGGGTATGAAAACTAGTGTTAAGGTTTTATGACTTTTGTATAGAACCCTCTCTAGTGCGACAAGGTTTTAGATTTTTAAATAAAGGTCACACATGCCCTCGACATTTGTAGATACAATACAGCTGTTAGGGAAAGCTAGTTTAGGAGATGTGAATTATGAAATAAATTTGGGTATGAAAACTAGTGTTAAGGTTTTATGACTTTTGTAGAAAACCCTCTCTAGTGCGACAAGGTATTAGCTTTTTAAATAAAGGTCACACATGTCCTCCACATTTGTGGATACAATACAGCTGTTAGGGAAAGCTAGTTTAAGAGATATGAATTATAAAATAAATTTGGGTATGAAAACTAGTATTAAGGTGTTATGACTTTTGTAGAGAACCCTCTCTAGTGCGACAAGGTATTAAATTTTTAAATATAGGTCACACATGTCCTCGACATTTGTGGATACAATACAGCTGTTAGGGAAAGCTAGTTTAGGAGATATGAATTATGAAATAAATTTGGGTATGAAAACTAGTGTTAAGGTTTTATGACTTTTGTATAGAACCCTCTCTAGTGCGACAAGGTTTTAGATTTTTAAATAAAGGTCACACATGCTCTCGACATTTGTAGATACAATACAGCTGTTAGGGAAAGCTAGTTTAGGAGATGTGAATTATGAAATAAATTTGGGTATGAAAACTAGTGTTAAGGTTTTATGACTTTTGTAGAGAACGCTCTCTAGTGCGACAAGGTATTAAATTTTTAAATAAAGGTCAGACATGTCCTCGACATTGGTGGATACAATACAGCTGTTAGGGAAAGCTAGTTTAGGAGATGTGAATTATGAAATAAATTTGGGTATGAAAACTAGTGTTAAGGTTTTATGACTTTTGTATAGAACCCTCTAGTGCGACAAGGTTTTAGATTTTTAAACAAAGGTCACACATGTCCTCGACATTTGTGGATACAATACAGCTGTTAGGGAAAGCTAGTTTAGGAGATATGAATTATGAAATAAATTTGGGTATGAAAACTAGTGTTAAGGTTTTATGACTTTTGTAGAGAACGCTCTCTAGTGCGACAAGGTATTAAATTTTTAAATAAAGGTCAGACATGTCCTCGACATTTGTGGATATGATACAGCTGTTAGGGAAAGCTAGTTTAAGAGATATGAATTATAAAATAAATTTGGGTATGAAAACTGGTGTTAAGGTTTTATGACTTTTGTAGAAAACCCTCTCTAGTGCGACAAGGTATTAGCTTTTTAAATAAAGGTCATACATGTCCTCGACATTTGTGGATACATTACAGCTGTTAGGGAAAGCTAGTTTAGGAGATGTGAATTATGAAATAAATTTGGGTATGAAATCTAGTGTTAAGGTTTTATGACTTTTGTAGAGAACGCTCTCTAGTGCGACAAGGTATTAAATTTTTAAATAAAGGTCACACATGTCATCGACATTTGTGGATACAATATAGCTGTTAGGGAAAGCTAGTTTAGAAGATATGAAATATGAAATAAATTTGGGTATGAAAACTAGTGTTTAGGTTTTATGACTTTTGTATAGAACCCTCTCTAGTGCGACAAGGTATTAAATTTTTAAATAAAGGTCACACATGCTCTCGACATTTGTAGATACAATACAGCTGTTAGGGAAAGCTAGTTTAGGAGATGTGAATTATGAAATAAATTTAGGTATGAAAACTAGTGTTAAGGTTTTATGACTTTTGTAGAGAACGCTCTCTAGTGCGACAAGGTATTAAATTTTTAAATATAGGTCACACATGTCCTCGACATTTGTGGATACAATACAGCTGTTAGGGAAAGCTAGTTTAGGAAATTTGAATTATGAAATAAATTTGGGTATGAAAACTAGTGTTAAGGTTTTATGACTTTTGTATAGAACCCTCTCTAGTGCGACAAGGTATTAAATTTTTAAATAAAGGTCACACATGCTCTCGACATTTGTAGATACAATACAGCTGTTAGGGAAAGCTAGTTTAGGAGATGTGAATTATGAAATAAATTTGGGTATGAAAACTAGTGTTAAGGTTTTATGACTTTTGTAGAGAACGCTCTCTAGTGCGACAAGGTATTAAATTTTTAAATATAGGTCACACATGTCCTCGACATTTGTGGATACAATACAGCTGTTAGGGAAAGCTAGTTTAGGAAATTTGAATTATGAAATAAATTTGGGTATGAAAACTAGTGTTAAGGTTTTATGACTTTTGTATAGAACCCTCTCTAGTGCGACAAGGTTTTAGATTTTTAAATAAAGGTCACACATGCCCTCGACATTTGTAGATACAATACAGCTGTTAGGGAAAGCTAGTTTAGGAGATGTGAATTATGAAATAAATTTGGGTATGAAAACTAGTGTTAAGGTTTTATGACTTTTGTAGAAAACCCTCTCTAGTGCGACAAGGTATTAGCTTTTTAAATAAAGGTCACACATGTCCTCCACATTTGTGGATACAATACAGCTGTTAGGGAAAGCTAGTTTAAGAGATATGAATTATAAAATAAATTTGGGTATGAAAACTAGTATTAAGGTGTTATGACTTTTGTAGAGAACCCTCTCTAGTGCGACAAGGTATTAAATTTTTAAATATAGGTCACACATGTCCTCGACATTTGTGGATACAATACAGCTGTTAGGGAAAGCTAGTTTAGGAGATATGAATTATGAAATAAATTTGGGTATGAAAACTAGTGTTAAGGTTTTATGACTTTTGTATAGAACCCTCTCTAGTGCGACAAGGTTTTAGATTTTTAAATAAAGGTCACACATGCTCTCGACATTTGTAGATACAATACAGCTGTTAGGGAAAGCTAGTTTAGGAGATGTGAATTATGAAATAAATTTGGGTATGAAAACTAGTGTTAAGTTTTTATGACTTTGTAGAGAACGCTCTCTAGTGCGACAAGGTATTAAATTTTTAAATAAAGGTCAGACATGTCCTCGACATTGGTGGATACAATACAGCTGTTAGGGAAAGCTAGTTTAGGAGATGTGAATTATGAAATAAATTTGGGTATGAAAACTAGTGTTATGGTTTTATGACTTTTGTATAGAACCCTCTCTAGTGCGACAAGGTTTTAGATTTTTAAACAAAGGTCACACATGTCCTCGACATTTGTGGATACAATACAGCTGTTAGGGAAAGCTAGTTTAGGAGATATGAATTATGAAATAAATTTGGGTATGAAAACCAGTGTTAAGGTTTTATGACTTTTGTAGAGAACGCTCTCTAGTGCGACAAGGTATTAAATTTTTAAATAAAGGTCAGACATGTCCTCGACATTTGTGGATATGATACAGCTGTTAGGGAAAGCTAGTTTAAGAGATATGAATTATAAAATAAATTTGGGTATGAAAACTGGTGTTAAGGTTTTATGACTTTTGTAGAAAACCCTCTCTAGTGCGACAAGGTATTAGCTTTTTAAATAAAGGTCATACATGTCCTCGACATTTGTGGATACATTACAGCTGTTAGGGAAAGCTAGTTTAGGAGATGTGAATTATGAAATAAATTTGGGTATGAAATCTAGTGTTAAGGTTTTATGACTTTTGTAGAGAACGCTCTCTAGTGCGACAAGGTATTAAATTTTTAAATAAAGGTCACACATGTCATCGACATTTGTGGATACAATATAGCTGTTAGGGAAAGCTAGTTTAGAAGATATGAAATATGAAATAAATTTGGGTATGAAAACTAGTGTTTAGGTTTTATGACTTTTGTATAGAACCCTCTCTAGTGCGACAAGGTATTAAATTTTTAAATAAAGGTCACACATGCTCTCGACATTTGTAGATACAATACAGCTGTTAGGGAAAGCTAGTTTAGGAGATGTGAATTATGAAATAAATTTAGGTATGAAAACTAGTGTTAAGGTTTTATGACTTTGTAGAGAACGCTCTCTAGTGCGACAAGGTATTAAATTTTTAAATATAGGTCACACATGTCCTCGACATTTGTGGATACAATACAGCTGTTAGGGAAAGCTAGTTTAGGAAATTTGAATTATGAAATAAATTTGGGTATGAAAACTAGTGTTAAGGTTTTATGACTTTTGTATAGAACCCTCTAGTGCGACAAGGTTTTAGATTTTTAAATAAAGGTCAAACATGTCCTCGACATTTGTAGATACAATACAGCTGTTAGGGAAAGCTAGTTTAGGAGATATGAAATATGAAATAAATTTGGGTATGAAAACTAGTGTTTAGGTTTTATGACTTTTGTATAGAACCCTCTCTAGTGCGACAAGGTATTAAATTTTTAAATAAAGGTCACACATGCTCTCGACATTTGTAGATACAATACAGCTGTTAGGGAAAGCTAGTTTAGGAGATGTGAATTATGAAATAAATTTGGGTATGAAAACTAGTGTTAAGGTTTTATGACTTTTGTAGATAACGCTCTCTAGTGCGACAAGGTATTAAATTTTTAAATATAGGTCACACATGTCCTCGACATTTGTGGATACAATACAGCTGTTAGGGAAAGCTAGTTTAGAAGATTTGAATTATGAAATAAATTTGGGTATGAAAACTAGTGTTAAGGTTTTATGACTTTTGTAGAGAACCCTCTCTAGTGCGACAAGGTATTAGATTTTTAAATAAAGGTCACACATGCCCTCGACATTTGTAGATACAATACAGCTGTTAGGGAAAGCTAGTTTAGGAGATGTGAATTATGAAATAAATTTGGGTATGAAAACTAGTGTTAAGGTTTTATGACTTTTGTAGAAAACCCTCTCTAGTGCGACAAGGTATTAGCTTTTTAAATAAAGGTCACACATGCCCTCGACATTTGTAGATACAAATACAGCTGTTAGGGAAAGCTAGTTTAAGAGATAAGTGAATTATAAAATAAATTTGGGTATGAAAACTAGTATTAAGGTGTTATGACTTTTTGTAGAGAACCCTCTCTAGTGCGACAAGGTATTAAATTTTTAAATATAGGTCACACATGTCCTCGACATTTGTGGATACAATACAGCTGTTAGGGGGAAAAGCTAGTTTAGCGAGAGATATGAATTATGAAATAAATTTAAAAGGGTATGAAAACTAGTGTTAAGGTTTTATGACTTTTTGTATAGAACCTCTCTAGTGCGACAAGGTTTTAGATTTTTAAATAAAGGTCACACATGCTCTCGACATTTGTAGATACACATACAGCTGTTAGGGAAAGCTAGCTTTAGGAGATGTGAATTTGGTGAAATAAATTTGGGTATGAAAACTAGTGTTAAGGTTTTATGACTTTTGTAGAGGAACGCTCTCTAGTGCGACAAGGTATTTAAATTTTTAAATAAAGGTCAGACATGTCCTCGACATTGGTGGATACAATACAGCCGTGTTAGGGAAAAAGCTGAGTTTAGGAGATGTGGAATTATGAAATAAATTTTGGGTATGAAAACTAGTGTTAAGGTTTTATGACTTTTGTATAGAACCTCTCTAGTGCGATACAAGGTTTTAGATTTTTAAACAAAGGTCACACATGTCCTCGACATTTGTGGATACAATACAGCTGTTAGGGAAAGCTAAGTTTAGGAGATATGAATTATGAAATAAATTTGGGTATGAAAACTAGTGTTAAGGTTTTATGACTTTTGTAGAGAACGCTCTCTAGTGCGACAAGGTATTAAATTCTTTAAATAAAGGTCAGACATGTCCTCGACATTTTGTGGATATGATACAGCTGTTAGGGAAAGCTAGTTTAAGAGATATGAATTATAAAATAAATTTGGGTATGAAAACTGGTGTTAAGGTTTTATGACTTTTGTAGAGAACGCTCTCTAGTGCGACAAGGTATTAAATTTTTAAATAAAGGTCATACATGTCCTCGACATTTGTGGATACATTACAGCTGTTAGGGAAAAGCTAGTTTAGAGATGTGAATTATGAAAATAAATTTGGGTATGGAAAATCTAGTGTTAAGGTTTTATGACTTTTGTAGAGAAACGCTCTCTAGTGCGACAAGGTATTAAATTTTTAAATAAAGGTCACACATGTCATCGACATTTGTGGATACAATATAGCTGTTAGGGAAAGCTAGTTTAGAAGATATGAAATATGAAATAAATTTGGGTATGAAAACTAGTGTTTAGGTTTTTAAGTGACTTTTATAGAACCCTCTCTAGTGCGACAAGGTATTAAATTTTTAAATAAAGGTCACACATGCTCTCGACATTTGTAGATACAATACAGCTGTTAGGGAAAGCTAGTTTAGGAGATGTAGAATTATGAAATAAATTTGGGTATGAAAACTAGTGTTAAGGTTTTATGACTTTTGTAGAGAACGCTCTCTAGTGCGACAAGGTATTAAATTCTTAAATATAGGTCACACATGTCCTCGACATTTGTGGATACAATACAGCTGTTAGGGGAAAGCTAGTTTAGGAAATTTGAATTATGAAATAAATTTGGGTATGGAAAACTAGTGTTATGGTTTTTTATGACTTTTGTATAGAACCCTACTAGTGCGACAAGGTTTTAGATTTTTAAATAAAGGTCACACATGCCCTCGACATTTGTAGATACAATACAGCTGTTAGGGAAAGCTAGTTTAGGAGATGTGAATTATGAAATAAAATTTGGGTATGAAAACTAGTGTTAAGTGTTTTTAGACTTCTTGTAGAAAACCCTCTCTAGTGCGACAAGGTATTAGCTTTTTAAATAAAGGTCACACATGTCCTCCACATTTGTGGATACAATACAGCTGTTAGGGAAAGCTAGTTTAAGAGATATGAATTATAAAATAAATTTGGGTATGAAAACTAGTATTAAGGTGTTATGACTTTTGTAGAGAACCCTCTCTAGTGCGACAAGGTATTAAATTTTTAACATAGGTCACACATGTCCTCGACATTTGTGGATACAATACAGCTGTTAGGGAAAGCTAGTTTAGGAGATATGAATTATGAAATAAATTTGGGTATGAAAACTAGTGTTAAGGTTTTATGACTTTTGTATAGAACCCTTCTCTAGTGCGACAAGGTTTTAGATTTTTTAAATAAAGGTCACACATGTCTCTCGACATTTGTAGATACATATACAGCTGTTAGGGAAAGCTAGTTTAAGGAGATGTGAATTATGAAATAAATTTGGGTATGAAAACTAGTGTTAAGGTTTTATGACTTTTGTAGAGAACGCTCTCTAGTGCGACAAGGTATTAAATTTTTAAATAAAGGTCAGACATGTCCTCGACATTGGTGGATACAATACAGCTGTTAGGGAAAGCTAGTTTAGGAGATGTGAATTATGAAATAAATTTGGGTATGAAAACTAGTGTTAAGGTTTTATGACTTTTGTATAGAACCCTCTCTAGTGCGACAAGGTTTTAGATTTTTAAACAAAGGTCACACATGTCCTCGACATTTGTGGATACACATACAGCTTGTTAGGGAAAGCTAGTTTTAGGAGATATGAATTATGAAATAAATTTGGGTATGAAAACTAGTGTTAAGGTTTTATGACTTTTGTAGAGAACGCTCTCTAGTGCGACAAGGTATTAAATTTTTAGAAATAAAGGTCAGACATGTCCTCGACATTTGTGGATATGATACAGCTGTTAGGGAAAGCTAGTTTAAGAGATATGAATTATAAAATAAATTTGGGTATGAAAACTGGTGTTAAGGTTTTATGACTTTTTGTAGAGAACGCTCTCTAGTGCGACAAGGTATTAAATTTTTAAATAAAGGTCATAACATGTCCTCGACATTTGTGGATACATTACAGCTGTTAGGGAAAGCTAGTTTAGGAGATGTGAATTATGAAATAAATTTGGGTGTATGAAATCTAGTGTTAAGGTTTCTATGACTTTTGTAGAGAACGCTCTCTAGTGCGACAAAGGTATTAAATTTTTAAATAAAAGGTCACACATGTCATCGACATTTGTGGATATGATAAGCAGCTGTTAGGGAAAGCTAATTTAGGAGATGTGAATTATGAAATAAATTTGGGTATGAAAACTAGTGTTAAGGTTTTATGACTTTTTGCAGAGAACGCTCTCTAGTGCGACAAGGTATTAAATTTTTAAATAAAGGTCAGACATGTGCTCGACATTTGTGGATACAATACAGCTGTTAGGGAAAGCTAGTTTAGGAGATATGAATTATGAAATAAATTTGGGTATGGAAAACTAGTGTTAAGGTTTTATGACTTTTGTAGAGAACGCTCTTCTAGTGCGACAAGGTATTAAATTTTTAAATATAGGTCACACATGTCCTCGACATTTGTGGATACATTACAGCTGTTAGGGAAAGCTAGTTTGAGGAGATGTGAATTATGAAAATAAATTTGGGTATGAAAACTAGTGTTAAGGTTTTTATGACTTTTGTAGAGAACGCTCTCTAGTGCGACAAGGTATTAAATTTTTAAATAAAGGGTCAGACATGTCCTCGACATTTGTGGATACAATTATGTAGCTGTTAGGGAAAAAGCTAGTTTAGGAGATGTGAATTATGAAATAAATTTGGGTATGAAAAACTAGTGTTAAGGTTTTATGACTTTTGTAGAGAACGCTCTCTTAGTGCGACAAGGTATTAAATTTTTAAATAAAAGGTCAGACATGTCACTCGACATTTTGTGGATATGATACAGCTGTTAGGGAAAGCTAGTTTGAAAGAGATATGAATTATAAAATAAATTTGGGTATGAAAACTGGGTGTTAAGGTTTTATGACTTTTGTAGAGAACGCCTTCTAGTGCGACAAGGTATTAAATTTTTAAATAAAGGTCATACATGTCCTCGACATTTGTGGATACATTACAGCTGTTAGGGAAAGCTAGTTTAGGAGATGTGAATTATGAAATAAATTTGGGTATGAACGATCTAGTGTTAAGGTTTTTTATGACTTTTGTAGAGAACGCTCTCTAGTGCGACAAGGTATTAAATTTTTAAATAAAGGTCACACATGTCATCGACATTTGTGGATATGATACAGCTGTTAGGGAAAGCTAATTTAGGAGATGTGAATTATGAAATAAATTTGGGTATGAAAAAACTAGTGTTAAGGTTTTATGACTTTTGCAGAGAACGCTCTCTGTAGTGCGACAAGGTATTAAATTTTTAAATAAAGGCTCAGACATGTCCTCGACATTTTGTGGATACAATACAGCTGTTAGGGAAAGCTAGTTTAGGAGATATGAATTATGAAATAAATTTGGGTATGAAAACTAGTGTTAAGGTTTTATGACTTTTGTAGAGAACGCTCTCTAGTGCGACAAGGTATTAAATTTTTAAATATAGGTCACACATGTCCTCGACATTTGTGGATACATTACAGCTGTTAGGGAAAGCTAGTTTAGGAGATGTGAATTATGGAAATAAATTTGGGTATGAAAACTAGTGTTAAGGTTTTATGACTTTTGTAGAGAACGGCTCTCTAGTGCGACAAGGTATTAAATTTTTAAATAAAGGTCAGACATGTCCTCGACATTTGTGGATACATTATAGCTGTTAGGGAAAGCTAGTTTAGGGAGATGTGAATTATGAAATAAATTTGGGTATGAAAAACTAGTGTTAAGGTTTTATGACTTTTTTGTAGAGAACGCTCTTCTAGTGTGACCAAGGTATTAAATTTTTAAATAAAGGTCAGACATGTCCTCGACATTTGTGGATATGATACAGCTGTTAGGGAAAGCTAGTTTAAGAGGAATATGAATTATAAAATAAATTTGGGTAAGTGAAAACTGGTGTTAAGGTTTTATGACTTTTTTGTAGAGAACGCTCTCTAGTGCGACAAGGTATTAAATTTTTAAATAAAGGTCAGATGCCATGTCCTCGACATTTGTGGATACATTACAGCTGCTTAGGGAAAGCTAGGGCTTTAGGAGATGTGAATTATGAAATAAATTTGGGCATGAAAACTGGTGTTAAGGTTTTTTACATGACTTTTTGTAGTGAACGCTCTCTCAGTGCGACAAGGTATTAAATTTTTTAAATAGGAGGTCACACTATGTCATCGACATTTGTGGATATGATGATAGCTGTTAGGCAAAACTGGTTTAAGTGGTAGTGAATTATGAAATCATTTTGGGTATGACCATTCGTGTTTAGGGTTTTAGGACTTGTGTTGTCCACAAATTTGTTAACAGAATTTTTGTTGCAAGTTTTTATGTAATTTTTGACTTAATATTATTAATTACAGCTGGAGGATCAGTTGGATGAAATGGGAAAAGACTCAGGTACTTTGACGTCGAATGCGGTAGGTAATAATCGTAAACAAATAGTGGCTGTTTTTTGGCTACCGTAATAATCGATATAATTCCGAGTACTGAAATAATTCCGTGTACGCTGAATTATTTTGATTTTACTTGGCCATTTTGGCTGTTAATGGTAATAGTTCCGCATATCGAAATAATCTCCAAGCGTACCTGTACCTAAAAAGATGATGAAAGATATCTAAATGTAGACAAGAGATATGTAAAGATTGGTAAAACGTTTTTAAATTTAGTATATTAATAAGTGCATGTGTGTACTGAAGAAGTAACAATATTGACTTTAAAGATATGTTTCTTTTGGTATCCAGCGTAGACGGTAGTTTAGTTGCATTCTGTTTTCACTCTGAAATGGCAGAAGCAGAGGAAGGACGAATATTTTTGACTCCTAAAAGACCCAGTAGCTACGATTCGAGAAATTTGGATTTTTAAAATAAAGGGGGTAATAAAAGTATGTGAAGAATCTTTAATGACCAAGGCCAGTAGGCGGTTAAATGTTCATCGGAAAACGCCAAGTGAATGGAAACGGAAAAGACTTCAAACCAGGCAAAGAGGGCAAGAAGGCAGCAGTACGTGCAAAACGGGAATGAAGCCCTTAATCCATACTAGGACGACATTTTTATTTCCTTCGGACGAAGTTGTAAGGCAGTGGACCTCCAATTAATGTATCCCTGTCTTCAGATGATGACCTCTAAATGCATTTTGTAAAACTTTTTATCCCATGCATTGAAAATAAAATAAATATTGACTTAATGAAAAATAATTCCGCGTATCGATTCGGACGTTTTTGGCATTTTCAGGAATTTTTTTATGTGCTTGCAACAATAATTCCTCGCGGTATGTTGTTTTCCGATTTGTTAATTGATGTTTTTTGAAGTTAAAATGTATTTTTGATTTTATTTTATTAATTACGGATGGAGGATCAGGAAATAAAACGCAACAAGGCTCATGTACTGTGGTATTGACTCGTAATTATAAAGTAAAGAAAAATGATCAAGCGATCATAATATGAAGTTCTTATTGTTGTATATATTTTTACGAAATGTTTTTAAACCGTATCAATTAAGATTTAGTATTAGAAAGTGTTAAACGTGAGTGAAATGTATCGTGTGTACATTGTTGCTGCAACAATATTATAATTGTTTATTTTTGGAAAACTGCATGAATACTGTTCGCAGAAAGACAACTATGGTCTTAAAAATCTGGTGTAGGGGATTGCGGTGGCGTATGAGTTTTTACCTTCTATTGTCTATCTAAAGATGATGAAATATAATAAATAGGCGAAAGGTCTTAAAAGTTTTTAGTGAGACGAAATCTATTTTATTAAGCTTCTAAAGATAGTAAAGGAGCACGAAAGGACTCCAGTGAGAGATTTCCATATTTCTCCGTAGGCATTCGTTTAAGAGAAAAGTTTCTACACACAGAACAGTGTGAGTTGTTGAAGAAGAGTTGGAGTGTGCAGCAGAGAAGATAAGGTGGGAATTGGAGGGCTGAGGTTTGATGTGGTCGTCGTCGTGGACGGGAGTGTTCCGGAGAAACAATAGAATAAATTATTGAGATACACAATACATAAGCAATGTACATAATACTTATATATAGTTGAATGGTCCTTATAATTATGCTGTATGACTCTACTTTATGTATATCCAGCTTCAGGTGCTCCCTCCACCGATTTTTGTCCATACCTTCGATATTATAATTAATACATACGCATAGATATAGAATAATGCTTACGTAAAATTAAAAACTTTATAATTTTTACAAATATTTTTGTATTTTCTATGATGCTACATACTCATTACTGTGGTACCTATTAAAAGTTTAAACTTCTAGATATTCAATGTTACTGCACTTAGCAAGCGAGTGACAAAAAAAATATTAATTTGAAAGTAGGTTTGATGAATTTTTGATGGATGCAGGACAAGTGGTCTTAGATTCTTAGTAAATTCCCTAACAAAAATTTTGAAAAAAATTTTGTGATTCACGTTTATCCACATTGACAATTTTTCTGGTTACCTAGCACCACACCACAAACTTTTAAAGAAATCAGACTACTATTTGGATTTAGACTATATAGCATTACGGGTGGTATAGTTCAGGCTTTAATCTATAGACTTTGAGTAGAAGGGGCTACAAAGTGCTTAGATAATTCAAAAGGAAGAAATTTTTAACGAAAATATTTTAAAATAAAACTTTTAAATATTTTTTGAAATGCCACCAAAAAGAATTTTTAACTTTTAGAAATGTTTAAACTATGACTAAAATAGAGTCCAAGGACAAAGGAATAGAGATAAGGACTATAATAGCGAAATGATAATTAAAATGAATGTAATATTAAGTTTCAGAACATATGTTTCCGCACAATTACTCAATACCTTCAAACACTAAACATTGACTATCTTTAAAATTTTTGCTTGTATTTTGTTTAGTTCTCACTCAAAGGTATTTAGGTATAAGTCTTCCTATAAGTTGTCGTGAAAAGTTGTGTAGGTAGGTTGTGATTACACATCATACTCCCTATTTTAAAATTTTCGCGTCGATTTCTTCTTCCCTTTATGTGAACTGGGGATCCTGATTTTCTCTCTTCCTTCAGGTGGAACGAGTCTACGGTGAGTTGAGACCGACGGAAGAACAAGTCAATTAGCGTTAATTGAGGGTAACTTGCTGTAGTTGAATGCTAGGGTGGAAGACAAGAAGGATCTGTTCTTCACATTTAAGAGAGAGCTCTCCAGAGTTACTGTTGATAGAAATTACCTAGTTGGTGTGTTTTCATGCAAACTTTGACCATGTGATACCACATTTTTGGTAACTGGATCAAGTTTCAGAGTGTATCCAGTCAGTGTATGGATGTATTTTGTTATCTCAAGTCTTTTTTTGACTAAATGATATTTCTCACTAGTGCACAACTTATTTTGAATGTTGCAGCACTCACTTTCTGAAAGGAATGTGTTTTCCTTATTAGAAGCAAGTACATCTACAAGGATTAATGTTTTTAAAAGTCTGTTGTAGATATGTTAAGTTGGGTGTCTTCTTCTTTAAGCGAATAACAAATAGATAAGAAACTCACTGTTAGTTTAGAGTCTGGATTGGGATTAGCCCCAATGATCTCCAACTGAATGCGACTTATTTAATAAATGTGCGTATTGAAGTTAAATTAAAGTCAGAATTTTCAATTCCAGTAGCAGTAATTGTGTATAGATCATACATCAGATCTGATGGTTTCAAAATTGAGTCCTTTCCATGTTCCTCTACCAACAGTTCTATGCACTTTATAAGTACTTCGGGGAGGCACAATACGTTTGGCTGGTAAATTTTCCTTTGTTATCTCCTTGTAAGTAAGTAATGTTGTCTTGTTCGGAAATAATCGAAAGTTTCTTGAGTTTGATGACCATGTTTTGAATCAACGAACTGTAGAAAAGGGAAGGTAGATTTGGAGTTTACTAAGATTGACCAAAATTTTTGGAGTAATGGAAGATTTTTTTTGGTCAAGTGTACGTGTAAAACTTCCTTTAAAATAGGCCAGTTAACTTCACAAAGAAAGTGAGATGGGACACTTCATTAATTCTAAATGGGTGGAATTGAGTTTTCACAGTATATTGTCCCAGGTTGTCATTTATATACAGTATATATTTTACATAGCTTCTGCTGTACTGCAGCTGTAGACTGGATCTGCCATGATGACTTGATGTGTGGTTTTAACTCACTGATGTAAAAAAAGGTTTTCCCTACTTTTTTCCTCTTTTAATGCTTTAGCTTCCTTTTCAGTTAAATATTTAAACAAAACTTTCTTTTTGCAGCTTGATAAATTAGAGTCAACACTTTCCACGTTATTATTTTTTTAGAGTCTACTGGAAAACAGTCTTCAACTTCCTTCTTGATACTGATTTGTATATAACAAATCGTACAGAACAGGACACAAGTCGAAAATGCCGAAACACTGAGTTAAGGTTACGGTATGGGGTGCAATCTTCTTTGTAGTTGAAAAATTAAGTTGAAAGCTTCATGCTGAAATATTGGTCGTGCGTCTCTGTTGTGTTGGCACAATTTTACTAAAACTCAGGAACAGGACTTTTTGTTTTATTATTCACACAAATTTAATTTAATCAATTTGTAAATAAAGTCAGCGACTATGAGTCCATACATGAACCAAAATGTTGTGATATTCCTCTGTGCAGTGAATAGTAAAGAAGTTTCCTAATAAGAAATCGTTGGGGGCTACCACCAAAAGTAATATACGCAGGATATATTTTGTAGTGTAAACTAATGTTCACTTTTGAAACAAAATTATTGGTTAACCTTAATATCCAAGGATTAACGAACTGTAAGGAAATTGGATGTGGCAACATAAAAGTTCAAAAATCGTTTTTGTAAATATTAACGATCCGTTGATTAATGACTATATGAGATCCTGGAGAAGTTGATGATGATTTGCAACGTGATTATTTGAGCCAGGATTCAAGAGCAGGCCAATTAATTTGTGAAAAAGAAACTTGTGTTCCGTTCTAAAACGGAAGCAGTACAAAGTTTTCTTTACTGCCACAATAAACTTTTTTTAAGGTCTCTGATTGAGCACCTGAAAAGTTAAAGGTTTGGTAGGGAAGCGGATTATTTTTCATTTAGAACAACAGTTTTAATTCACAAAATTGAATAAGGCAGTCCTGTAAATTGCAACTGAATTGTCATTATCGAAATCTAGACTTAGAATCCACTCGAGTCCGGTGTTCTACTGAGGTTGGAAAAAATAGATTTCTAACATAGAAGAGCCGAAGGAAGTTGTGCTGTTAATATTAATATATTATTACAAATTGTTGAGGGAGGTCAAAAGGGATCGGAGTCTTTCTCCGGCGAAGAACTTCTCTGGTGACCATATTGTTCCATATATGATATAGTATAACTTTATTACATTCTATTAATCTATGTATTTATAAGTAAAGCTTATATTGTAAGGGAGGAGAAAAAAAAAATATTGCTTACTACTACCATTTACTCCCTCAATACTTTCAAGCGTTGTCCATATTATTTAGCCCCAACAGCCGGATATACATAAGATGAAGAAAATGCTTAATCTCACATTTATTTACAAATCTGAAGACGTGACTGTTATTATATGTATGTTGTTTGATGCCTACCGACGGAACATGTAGACCACATCTACATGAAAGACATAACGTGTAATATCACGTCAAAAGTTCTTGTTTACACAAAAAATGTTTCACACTGATCTGTTCCCTAGCGTATTGTTTGCATAGTCTGCAAGACAGCAAAATGGACTGTCTTTGGATTTGTAAACAATCGTTCATTATTCAGCATTTGCTTATCTTGTATGTTTAATAATAAATAAGTTGCTAATATCACACTATACAGAAACTATTCAGTAAGAAATTCATTTTAAAATAATACCATAAATAATTTGCACAGAACATTTGTAAATTTCCCCATCCGTACAATAACAAGTATCAGTTTGTACATGTATCTACTTTTTCTGTGCTGATTATAATAGTAGCACTAGTGAACAAAAAGCATCAGTAAGTAAAAATAGCTTGATGGACAACTCCAAAATGCTTATTTAAATTTTATGCGTGTGTATTCACCAACTGTTCATTTTGAAGATATCTAACTTTCATTAGAATAAAAATAAGTTTACTAAAACATTCAATAAATATTATGTTATGATTTCTAATTTCCTGGTGTAGTAATAACTTTTCATGTATTTAGGATTAGATTTGAAATACTTGGATAATTCGCATTATGCTCCGCTATCCTTATCTTTTCTTCAATCATTTTCATGTTCTACATGTACACATTAGTATTACCTAGTAAGATGTACATATTATACATTTTGCATTTTACATGAATACATAGCGAATGTATGTACTAGACTTCAGTTGTTGTTATATACTTTCACAACAAAATTGTTGTTTTTCAACATTTAGGCCAATTTCAGATTTTACTGTTCTCAAAACATTCATTTGATAATTATCTAAACACGTATGCTAAATTGTAATTGTGGTGCTATTTAAAAGGGACAACGCATAAATAGCATCTGAAAGAAGGAAACATATATTGTATATGTGAAAGCTAGGACAACATCGAAATTGTTGTTTTTCATTATTAAGGCCTACTTCATATTAGTGTCCCTAAGAAATTGATCTACTATTTATCAATTACTATATGCCTAAGTGTAATTCTGGTACTATTTCATAGGGACAAAGCATAAAAAAGGGTAGGAAAGCTAGGGACAACATCTAAATTGTTGTTTATCATCCTTAAAGGGTACTTATGAGGTTAGGTGGGTCCCCAGGAAATTGATCTACTATATGGCTATAAATGTATGCTTAAGTGTACTTGTAGTACTATTTTATAGGGACAAAGCATAAATTCTATATGAAAGCTCGTACAACATCTAAATTGTTGTTTATCATTATTAAAGCCTACTTGAGGATTTAGTGTCCCCAGAAGATTGATCTACTATATGTCTATAAATGTGTGCTTAAGTGTAATTCTGGTACTATTTTCACTTAGCGACAAAGCATAAAAAAGCGTAGGAAAGCTGGGACAAACATCTAAAATTGTTGTTTAACATTATTAGGGCCTACTTCAGATTAGTGTCCCTAAAACTTGATCTACTATTTATCAATTACAATATGCCTAAGTGTAATTCTGGTACTATTTCATAAGGGACAAAAGCATAAAAAGGGTAGGGAAAGCTGGGACAACATCTAAATTGTTGTTTATCATCCTTAGAGGGTACTTGAGGTTAGTGTCCCCAGGAAATTGATCTACTATATGTTTTCTATAAACGTATGCTTAAGTGTACTTGTAGTACTATTTTATAGGGACAAAGCATAAATTCTATATGAAAGCTCGTACAACATCTAAATTGTTGTTTATCATTATTAAAGCCTACTTGAGGTTAGTGTCCCCAGAAAATTGATCTACTATATGTCTATAAATGTGTGCCTAAGTGTAATTCTGGTACTATTTCACTTAGGGACAAAGCTCAAAAATGCATATGTGAAAGCCTGGACAACATCTTAATTGTTGTTTTTCATTATAAAGGCCTACTTCATTTTAGTGTCCCTAAGAAATTGGATCTACAATTTATCAATTACTATATGCCTAAGTATGTAATTCTGGTACTATTTCATAGGGACAAAGCATAAAATGCAAATGAAAGCTGGGACAACATCTGAATTGTTGTTTTTCATTATAAAGGCCTTACTTCATTTTTTAGTGTCCCTAAGAAATTGATCTACTATTTATCAATTACTATATGCCTAAGTGTAATTCTGGTACTTCATTTCATGGGGACAAAGCACAAAATGCATGATGGAAAGCTGGGACAACATCTAATTTGTTGTTTTCCATTATTATGGCCTACTTCATATTAGTGTCCCTAAGAAATTGATCTACTGTTTATCAATTACTATATGCCTAAGTGTAACTCTGGTACTATTTCATAGGGACAAAGCATAAAAAGCGTAGGAAAGCTGGGACAACATCTAAATTGTTGTTTATCATTGTTAAGGCCTACTTGAGATTAGTGTCCCTAGGAAATTGATCTACTATTTATCAATTACTATATGCCTAAGTGTAACTCTGGTACTATTTCATAGGGACAAAGCATAAAAAGCGTAGGAAAGCTGGGACAACATCTAAATTGTTGTTTATCATCGTTAAGGCCTACTTGAGATTAGTGTCCCTAAGAAATTGATCTACTACTTATCAATTACTATATGCCTTAGTGTAATTCTGGTACTATTTCATAGGGACAAAGCTCAAAATGCATATGAAAGCCTAGACAACATCTTAATTGTTATTTTTCATTATAAAGGCCTACTTCATTTTAGTGTCCCTAAGAAATTGATCTACAATTTATCAATTACTATATGCCTAAGTGTAATTCTGGTACTATTTCATAGGGACAAAGCTCAAAATGCATATGAAAGCCTGGACAACATCTTAATTGTTGTTTTTCATTAAAAAGGCCTACTTCATTTTGTTGTCCCTAAGAAATTGATCTACTATTTATCAATTACTATATGCCTAAGTGTAATTCTGGTACTATTTCATAGGGACAAAGCATAAAATGCAAATGAAAGCTGGGACATCTGAATTGTTGTTTTTCATTATAAAGGCCTACTTCATTTTAGTGTCCCTAAGAAATTGATCTACTATTTATCAATTACTATATGCCTAAGTATAATTCTGGTACTATTTCATTGGAACAAAGCACAAAATGCATATGAAAGCTGGGACAACATCTAATTTGTTGTTTTCCATTATTATGGCCTACTTCATATTAGTGTCCCTAAGAAATTGATCTACTGTTTATCAATTACTATATGCCTAAGTGTAACTCTGGTACTATTTCATAGGGACAAAGCATAAAAAGCGTAGGAAAGCTGGGACAACATCTAAATTGTTGTTTATCATCGTTAAGGCCTACTTGAGATTAGTGTCCCTAGGAAATTGATCTACTATTTATCAATTACTATATGCCTAAGTGTAACTCTGGTACTATTTCATAGGGACAAAGCATAAAAAGCGTAGGAAAGCTGGGACAACATCTAAATTGTTGTTTATCATCGTTAAGGCCTACTTCATTTGAGATTAGTGTACCTAAGAAATTGATCTACTACTTATCAATTACTATATGCCTTAGTGTAATTCTGGTACTATTTCATAGGGACAAAGCTCAAAATGCATATGAAAGCCTAGACAACATCTTAATTGTTGTTTTTCATTATAAAGGCCTACTTCATTTTAGTGTCCCTAAGAAATTGATCTACCTGAGGAATTTATCAATTACTATAAGCCTAAGTGTAATTCTGGTACTATTTCATAGGGACAAAGCTCAAAAATGCATAAGGAAAGCCTGGACAACATCTTAATTGTTGTTTTTCATTATAAAGGCCTACTTCATTTTAGTGTCCCTAAGAAATTGATCTACAATTTATCAATTACTATATATACCTAAGTGTAATTCTGGTACTATTTCATAGGGACAAAGCATAAAATGCAAAATGAAAGCTGGGACAACATCTTAATTGTTGTTTTTCATTATAAAAGCCTACTTCATTTTAGTGTCCCTAAGAAATTGATCTACTATTTATCAATTACAATATGCCTTAGTGTAATTCTGGTACTATTTCATAGGGACAAAGCTCAAAATGCATATGAAAGCCTGGACAACATCTTAATTGTTGTTTTTCATTATAAAGGCCTACTTCATTTTAGTGTCCCTAAGAAATTGATCTACAATTTATCAATTACTATATGCCTAAGTGTAATTCTGGTACTATTTCATAGGGACAAAGCATAAAAAGCGTAGGAAAGCTGGGACAACATCTTAATTGTTGTTTTTCATTATAAAAGCCTACTTCATTTTAGTGTCCCTAAGAAATTGATCTACTATTTATCAATTACAATATGCCTTAGTGTAATTCTTGGTACTATTTCATAGGGACAAAGCTCAAAATGGCATATGAAAGCTGGGACAACATCTTAATTGTTGTTTTTCATTATAAAGGCCTACTTCATTTTAGTGTCCCTAAGAAATTGATCTACAATTTATCAATTACTATATGCCTAAGTGTAATTCTGGTACTATTTCATAGGGACAAAGCATAAAAAGCGTAGGAAAGCTGGGACAACATCTTAATTGTTGCTTTTCATTATGTGCTCACTTACTTTTAGTGTCCCTAAGAAATTTGATCTAATATTTATCAATTACAATATGCCTTAGTGTAATTCTGGTACTATTTCATAGGGACAAAGCTCAAAATGCAAATGAAAGCTGGGACAACATCTTAATTGTTGTTTTTCATTATAAAGGCCTACTTCATTTTAGTGTCCCTAAGAAATTGATCTACTATTTATCAATTACTATATGCCTTAGTGTAATTCTGGTACTATTTCATAGGGACAAAGCATAAAATGCAAATGAAAGCTGGGACAACATCTTAATCTGTTGTTTTTCATTATAAAGGCCTACTTCATTTTAGTGTCCCTAAGAAATTGATCTACAATTTATCAATTACTAATATGCCTAAGTGTAATTCTGGTACTATTTCATAGGGACAAAGCACAAAAATGCATATGAAAGCTGGGACAACATCTTAATTGTTGTTTTTCATTATAAAGGCCTACTTCATTTTAGTGTCCCTAAGAAATTGATCTACAATTTATCAATTACTATATGCCTAAGTGTAATTCTGGTACTATTTCATAGGGACAAAGCACAAAAATGCATATGAAAGCTGGGACAACATCTAAATTGTTGTTTATTATCGTTAAGGCCTACTTGAGATTAGTGTCCCTAAGAAAATTATTTCCTAATTGTCTATAAACGAATGCGTTTAATTGTAACTGTGGAGCAATTATATAGGGATAAAGCATAAATAGCATCCTGGAAAGCTGAGACAACGATAATATTATAGTTCTTTAACATTTAAACCTATATTTCAGATTAAAATTAAAAAGATTCAGATTTTAAAAATAGTCGATAATTTTGTCATTAGAGGTAGTTTTCGATATAATATGTTTTTATTGTACACGCTGATTTAATAAAGTGCTCTTCTATAAATGCTCTTTTTAAAAGAAAGCTTAGCATCACTACCCCTATTGCTGCATCAGCGGATACGCAATTGTTTTGGGGTCTTTCAATTTACTTTTGCATAATTCCATAAAAACTTTGATCACTTCGGCATGTTTTTCTCTACGAAGTTTGTGTCTCAAATCTTCGGCTTTGTAGAAGGACATTATGGCTTCATTAATATCTGTAATGCCTTTTAACTGCATGTAGCACAGGTAATATGCTGTGTTATAAAAATATGTTACATGGAGTCGAATTTGTTCGTCAAAGGTTCCATGGTATTTTCCTCATCCAATTTCGACAGCAGTCGTTTATTGCCTTTACTTGATTGTCTGTGAAAATTGCGTACTGACTGTTTATTCTACTTCTTATTGAAATGAATTCTGAATGGGCAGATTTGATTAATTGGCCATCTTCGTTAAAGCTGGATTTAGAAATTTTGTCTAAATCTTTATGATATTGTTGCACGCCTCTTGAAATTCAATATCAGTGGCGTTTGTTACGGCGTATTGGTTTTTCTCTGAGTTGCCGCACTGTAATGTAAACTGGTTTAAAATATTTGTTGGTAGAATATGATGCTTTCTACCATAAATACTTACATGGATCTGTTACGTATGATACATAGTCGTCTTTTGTTTTGTCAATTTTTTCCCAAAATTCATTTTCTATCAATTCTTGCGCTTCAATGTCTTCAAATAGATCTCCATCGCCATCAGCTTTACTCTCCACCACTGCACATGGCACTATTCGAAAAAGATTCCTTTTTAGCTTTTTTGTTTGGACGGATTGTCAAAATTTCATTTTAATCTAAAAGTAATTTTTTACCTTCACATTGTTTTTGGTATGGTAGTAGTTGTGATGTGTTCAGCATTATAATTGCGTTTAATTATTTTTATCCAACCCTATGATTATTTTCATAATTTTCGTTTAATTACTAACACATTTTTAACTTACTTACACATCTATTTTTGATCAATGTATATATGTATACCAATACAAATACTTTTCTTGTAGTATCATCCCTTTTGCATATTGTTTGGTTATGATTACTGTTTTCTTGCGTTGACTCGACTACAAAAAAATTAAACAAACAAATAAAGTATGCAAAAATAAGGGCCCAGTACCTTTAAATTTGGAAATCTCTTTCAAAATACATGTAAAAATTGCTTTACAACTCTTGGAATTCTGTCTAAAGTTCTTACCCGATTTTCTTGTGTGGCACATTTTTGGAATCCTGAATATATTTTCAACCACCCCATTGTACAAAATATACGATATTTTTTTCTAGCAGATTTTGTCGTCTACAAAATTATAATCGCAATAAGATATATTACTGAGTAAACATATCGGGTAAATTTAGAACTTTAAGACAGAATTCCAAGAGTTGTAAAACAATTTTCACATGTATTTTGGTAGACATCAGAGATTTCCAAATTTAAAAGGTACTGGGCTCTTAAAAAAACAAAACTAGTTTAATGTGTACAATTATGTACCTTGTGACAATATTTGTTGAACCTCATCTTCTGTAAAAAAATGTCGCTATCTTGTGTCAGCAAATCATTATGGGTTGTCGAAATGTCTGAATCGTATGAGTGTAGAAACGTTATCCAAATCCAAGCGTCACTTTACTAATCACATTATTATTATTACAACATTATTATTGGGCCGTACCATCATTGATATTATGGTCACATTAAAACAAGTATATAGTTGGAATTGAAGTAATTACATTGATCAATTAATCTAGCATGGTTTTCTTGGACTACGTCTTCATTGTTATTAAATTCTGTTTTTTCGTTGCAGTTATTTTCGATTTCATTTTCGGAAAAGTGGCTTTTTTCCAAGTCACAAGGACTCCTATACGGTCTTCCGTAGACACCCTTCTTAAGCCGTCGTCCTTTTCTCCATCTTTCTTTTGGGTCGGGGTCGTCGCTGCCAAAGAATCAAAAAACAACCTCATTAATTTTGTCTTCATTTCATTGATAATGTCGTAAAGCAAATATATACCCATCTAGCTCGTCCTTTTTCTTGTTCTTCTTTTTGGCCACTACTGATGGGGGTTTTTTATTGACTGGTCTTTTTTCTATTTCCTTTTCTTTTCTTTCCTTCTTAATATGATATTTTTCTTGGAGATACTTCTTGGTTTAGATGGTTTTCTAAATCTTGGAAATAGACAATGAATTCGCCGAGAAGATTTTGAATAACGCCTGTTCTGCTTTACTTGGAAGTAGAAATTCTCAATTGTACTCTTGTGTTTTTACTTCCCAAGAAGGATTGTATGTTTTTATAGCAAAACTTTGACCACAAGGGAACAACAGTTGCGGGTATGTAGTACTTTGTAAACAACTCCAAAATTTCTATGTTTTGCAATTCATTTTTTGCATTCAGTAACACATTGCATTGATTTAGAACAATCATGCGACTGTGTAACACTGTCCCTAATGTTTTTCATAGTTAGGGCGATTGAGGCTGCAGTCCGCAAGAGTCGCAGCAGTATTCTTTTCATCATTTTCATATGGGGATTCCCAAACTGTATCTTCTATCACCCCGTCAACTGAATACAAGCTAATTAACTGTTTTTTTCCAACTATTTCTTTATGGTAATTGGTGATGTTTTCACTGGTCTTTTTCACTTTGTAGCACTGTGACAAATTTTTCAAATATATCCAAAAATGATTCTTCATCTTTGCATTTTGATCATACGAGCCAATGCGTGCATCGCCAAATGTTTTCTGTGGACCCTTTATCTTATGTTTCGTTAAGAAGTCTGCTCAAAAAGACTTCATGAGGTGAGAGTTACATACTGTCACTAAACATTTTATTTTAGAATCTTCTGGAGTGACCTGTCCAAGCATAACTTTGTTTTATTTCAACCAAATATTCTTTTCAAGGTCATATATGTCAATTCGTTGCCTTCGTCGTTTGGGTCATTTAATGCACCAACAGCCGCGTTAACTAAAACAATATAATAAAATCATGTTTTATTGCGTCTGTGCATGTAAATACTCAATTGCCAATTATTACGGCAAAGGTAAAACTTACTGATTGCCATATGAAAAGTCACTGTTGAAACGTGACGACGATTTTTCATGTCCTTCAAAAAATCCTTTGTCTTTTTTCCAGCTTCCATAAGATCAGTTTTTAAGGTTAAAATATGGTTTTCGAATTTGCTCGGCGGTATGTCTTGATTCAACTGCACAACTTTGAGGCAAAATAAAACTTTGCGAGGTCCTTGGTTCCACTTCAGAAGGTTGAGAACTGAGACAGTTGTATACATAAATTGGGCCATTCGAGGCCGTCTTTGTTTTTTCTAATTAGAGATCCTGTAGCGTCTATAACCAAATAATTTATATTATTTGGCTATGGATTTATACCAAAACATATTGGACAAGACTAAATGGCAAAAACATGGTTTGAAATGGAAATTTTAGTTAGAAAAATCCCTAACCTATTCAATTAATTTTACTTAAACAAGCATTTTGTAAGCACTATGCGAAAAACAATTTAGTGCGAAAATATGAATTATCAACTTACCCATTTGAATTTCAATTCCTCCTTGAGAAACTATTTTTGGGATGGCCAAATCTTGTGATTCTTTTGAAATCAGTAGGAATCCAAACGGCTCATTCGGCTGTGAAACCCACCTAATGTAATCAGGTTTTTCTTTTTGTAGCAGTAGCAAAATCTGTATAGTCGTCTTTTGATCTTCTTTTCTGATCAATGACGTTTTTCATATTTCATGGTTTTGGATACACCAATTCCCACATTTCCGGATTTTTTATTTTTTATATAATGTCCTCTATTTTCCTTTTTGATATTCCATTTCCCACCGTGTTGGAGTGCATTTCCTTCAATTTCATCTTCTCTTCGTCTCGTCTAAGACCACGAAATAGGCAGAGGAGAAAAAAATCCTCACCTTCATTAATTGTGTGGTTCCTATTGGCTGCATTTTCAAAAACCTGAGCTTTTATATTATCTGTGTTAGTTACAGACGGCCCTTACAAATATCCAGAATTTTGAGCATTGACCGTGATTAAAGGAACAGATATCCTTCCATTTTTCCAAACATTCCTTTTTTTTCAAAAATCTCTCGGTTCTCTTCGCCGAGAAAAATTGCAATCATGGGATGGTGCTTGTGGTAGGTTGCTGTTTAAAATGTCACTAATAAATTTTTTGACACATTGAATACTTTAGATGTATTATCGTAGCACTTTTGCCATTTTTCCTTTGGTATATCACCTTATGTAGTAAGACTTGCACCAAGGACCCTATTTTAGTCGTTACATGTCTACGAAAATCCTAATATCTCCTCGTTGAAGCTATGGTTTGGAAATTTCTTTTGCCGTTGTTTTTTTCCGTATTGATCTCGAGTTCCTCTTTTCTTGACGAAGATTGTAGTGACTCTTGTTCGGAAAAGTCTTCGTAAGCTTCACCTGTTATGCTGACTTGTGTTTATCGTCGTATATTTCTGCATCTGAAATAAATTTGTTCGCTGTATTCTTGTCTTTCGCAAGATGTATTCTATTGTTTTGTTGAAATTGTTTTTCCTTTTTCAGATTTTCAACATCTTTTTTAATACACGTGGTGGTACCTGCGCTGCCAATTTCCAATTTGACCTTATCCTTTAGATATAAAAGTTTTCTCCTTCTGTTGGATAACTTGTTATGTCCAAATATTTGCTCGATTTCACTTATTGGAAAAATGACACTTTCTTCGCCAATTTTTTCGTTCTAAAATCTTGGCCAAGATTTCTCTATTTCTTTTGCACCATATTTTGTTCTTATTTGTTCTATTATGTTTTTCGCGTTGACTACAGAGACATACATCAATCTTATGTAACTGTTGAAGGTATGCCTACTTCTAAAATCCCCCTCTTCTTAAGCTGTCTTCCCATTTTGTCGCCGTAATATTTTTATCATTTTCAACGGTAACGTCAGCTTTCACGTTCGCACAAAAACCGTGATGCAAAATTGGCAAAGTTTTTGTTCATTGCTACTTGTTTGTCCTATATAGTGGTGTAAAGCTTTTTTCTCAGTTTTTCTATTCCACATTCCCTTTGTTTGATCAATAGTGAAACCTTTGAATCCTTGTGTAGTTATCAAAGGGAGTTATGTTTTTTAGCGATACAATTTCTAGGTAAATCTTCAGTGTCATTTTTGTTCGGAGTTGGTTTTGTTCATCTTACAAAGGCACACGTCATAATTATGAATGTCTTTGAGTGCCATGCATTATCGGAGCAGTATCATGCTCTGGATATAACGGATCTTTTTCTGATGAAACAAATTCTTTAGACGAACTGACAATATTTTCTTTTCGTAGCCGCTGGTTCATTTTTTCTTGTATATAATACCTGTAGAGCAATTTGATTTTGACTGCACTTCGTTGGAATTATCTTTAACGGTAGCAACGTTTTCATTCGGCAATAAGGGAATGTAGTGGTTAGCAGTGTAGTTTTCACTTCTGCCTGCGGCAACATGCTGAACTAAAATAGGTGGTCGCCGTATATCCCTGATAATGGGATATACCGATTCGAAAATATCCGTTTCTTTTCTCCAAATTTTATTAATGGCTGGATTGCTTATAGATTGATGAAAGTGAATAGGTATTCCCATATTCACAGACCACGCCACCAATGTGATAGTCTTCGGCATATGCACTATACTGAAGTGCTTTGTTGAAAAGTTCTTCGTCATGTTATATTCAATATGTTTGTTGCCTTTGGCTCGATTGTATTTCTGTTTTTAACCATCCAATCAAGTGTAATTAACTTCATTTCTTGCACAGATAATGCATCCACACCTGTTAATGCTAAACTCATTTGCTCTATAAAAGCACGAGCCATCAGCTTTTTGTGCTAATTTAGTGAATGACTTCGTTTAAGATGTTCTGGAATTGCATCTCTTGGGTAAGTAGGCAGAAACAGTCTTTTTTCCTTCAGCCGTAGGTAGCTCCATTGACAAAAGTTTTTCTTTGGTTGCTGTTATGAGCCCTTCATTCCTTCTTATGATGTCTTCAGCCTGTGATATTTTTTCCGCTTCTTCCTTTGTTGCACACAATGTCATACTATCATCTTCCATATTAACAAGCTCTCGCAATTCAATCATTACAATATGACATCGTGTTCGGAGTTCGCTCCTACATCTAAATTTAGAAAAGAATCTTCTTTTTTCGCAATAGCAACGCTAGAATTATCCTATAAGAGATATTTAAGCAAATTAGAAAAATGAAGAATCGAAAAATTATGGGACTGTTATTATTTGAGCCAACATTATATATAAAACATTGTACCTTATTTTTCCGTTTGATGAACGGAATTTGTATTCTCTTCAGCCATACACAAATGGGTTTATCAATTTTTTTTAATCGGCCCTTGCCCAGTTTTTTTCCTGATCTGAAATTATAATAGTCTTTATAGTCGAAACTTAAATTTAAGAGAATTGTAGGGTTAAATTATTTGCTAGGTTTTTAAAATTATATTACATTCCCTTTCCGGAAACTGTATATTATTTTAAACACTATGCAGTTATACCATTTAAAAAAACTAAACATAATAGAATTTTTAATACTTGCATGATAAATTTTGTAATAATTGCAAAATATTTCCGACACAAAAAATATAATATAAACATCGTATACACTCATTTTGCTAAACAGCTTACTTTTTCTGTACTAGCTTGGGAGAATCCATTTTGTTTATCATCATTGGGAGAGGTGCTAACTTTCATAGTTTAAAAGCCTTTGGGGAAGACAGCCATCAGTAGCAGCCTCGGTTAAAGGTTCAATGATCACAGTATCATTTTCCTACAAATATATGTAAATATATAATATATATCTTGATAGGATCTTTGATCGACGCCTCCCTTGAGGAAGGATGATGATTGTTGCTCATGCTGGTACCTGACTTAAATGCCACAATTAAAAAATGAAAAGTAAATTCTCTAAAACTGTACAGGCGAAACTGTAAGGGGGAAATATTAATCCGTGCTTCTCTGGCATCTACTTTTTATATCTTCCAGTAAAGAGCAATTGCATCGTCTACTTCTTTCAAATCCTCTAGAAGACCCTCATGTATTTTTTTCCCTTTTTTCTGCAATTCCTAGTAAAAAATAAAAGCAAATTATTCCTGGGAATATAAATAATCATAGCATTAGTGCAGTTTTTATAAATCTTTCTTACGGAATCGATACAAATTATTGGATTCGACAGGCCAATGACTGTTCTATTTGAATGTTCGATGATGATGGCTCTTTTTGGCCTTAAAAAAATTTTCGTTTGTCGATTCGGAATGTATGTGGACTGCTTTCACTGTCTTTTTTCGTATTTCTGTCGAGGGGGTGCTTTTTGGTGCCAAAGGTGGAGATACTCTCCTGCAATTATTCAAACTATGGTTAAAGGTTTGAAAAAATATTATAAGTAGTAAAGTAAAAATTGATTTAGATTTACTTTTTCTCTTCGTCATTTTGGACAGGGGTTAACGGTTCGCCGCAGTTTTGCTTAGTAGTTGAAATTCTGAATCTTTTGTAGTAGACTCGTTTTGGACGGATCTTTCTATACAATCCTAGGACGTGGTCATGCTTAGCTGTCCAGTTTCCCTTTTCTTGTTTCAGATTTCTCCATATCAGTTTTTTATTTCCTTTTAAGATGTACACCACGTATTCCTTAAGCACCGAATCGTCTATATTTTCAGCCTGTGATTTTCTCTTTCTTTGCTTGGTGTTGAGCAAATTTGGGGGCTCCTTATTTGTAATCGCCCTTATTAAGTCCGTCCCTTAAAAACTTGGCGAAAGTTTTTTGTCAAGAAGCTGTCTCCAACCTGTCAAGTAATAATAGAGTATCAAATAATTTTTCTGTTCTACGTAAACGCTTTTAGAGCATTCTTACTTCAATCAGTATATTTGTCTTAAATTTCTTACAACTTGACAATGCTAGGTGAATCGGAAAGAAAATAATGCATAAATTACGTGTTAAAGAAATAAAGGTACCCGGATGCTATTGTTTGCAAATAGTCAAAAGTCACTGAAAATATATTTACTCAAGTTGTGTGGCTCTAGGGAGAAAGCCTTTGCAGCAGCAGGTTACTCTATTGATATTGGAGCTAATATTAAGCTATTGGAAATTTAATCCTAAGAGAATAGCTATAATATTGGCTGAAACTTTGAAAAAGAGCCATGAAATTGGAATCAATGAATATTAATTTTGGTATGATTCATGCGATGGATTAAAACTGATGCGAGACACTATAAATCATTTATGGCTTTGTGTGGATTGGGAATTATTTTAAGAAACGACAAACATAATAGGATTCAGAAAGAGGAATAGATAAATGTTTCCAGATGAACCACTAGTTCTTTACGAATAGGAAAATGGACCGGAAGAAAATAATACATAAATTATGTTGCTATAATTTCTTTAATTGTTATTGTTTGAATTTTTATAATAGTAGTTCAGCCAAAATGACTAAAAATTGTCTATTGTCATATTCCACAAACACGATCGACATGCATCTTTTCTCTCTGAATCGGGAAAGCAGAAGAATATTTGTTAAAAAGCCAAAGTTAATAAAAATAATGTGCTAATAAATTAATTTCAAATGTTAAAAAATTGATAATTTTTTACCTACATTTGGTAATTGGAAACTGCTACCGTTGATAAGATTACACCTTTAATTAGCATCACGCAAACAACTTGGTATTAGGAAAAACTTACCTTAAATAGAGAAAATGATTGTTCCAACCCTCTGTTCCCAGAAATAAGGAATTTTGCTAATGGTAGATTTTCAGATTTTCCGTTTCGTTCCAGATGATCTTCAAAACTTTTTGTCAGTTTTATGAGCTTTAATATATTCTTGTATAAGTGCTGCATATTGCTCTTTTATATGAGCAAGTAGCGTAAAATTGTGTTGCCAGGTAGTTGCTACTGCCTTAAACACTGATGACACTATCATTGTTGATTTAAAACTCCAATCAAAAGAATAACAAAAATCCAGATTCAACTTGAATGATTGGCGCATTTGGATTTTAAATTACAAAAGGATTGGCAGCCAAACTCGATGTATCTAAGCATGTGCTAATCTACCAGGGTTACCAGTAATCTGTTTCAGCACTTTTGCAAATTATTCCACACATAATTATGTATAATACTTATCCTTACATAATATCATAAGATTAGGAAAACATTGACACAATAAACTACTATCAATTTAGAGAACAACAAAATGGTGTGATTACAGTATACAAGACCTCTTATTTTCACATTTACCAATAACTTCCATTTAAAGCTTTTTGCCAAAACATTTACGTACATATAAACATCATATATTGACAATCAGTGTAGTTCACAATTGTCGGAGTGTTTCATTTTAGCACCCACCAGGGAAAAAAAGTTTTTTTAGGATCCGATTTATATTTTCAAATCAAAAGTGGCAACCCATCCGTCCGTTAGAATGTGAGTGTCTAGTCTGGACTGTAAACCTTCAGTTGCAGTTGGTCGGGCGTTCCATTCTGCATCGGTGTATTTGTGTCTCATATATATCTATATAATTTATTTTCCAACATCTATTATCTGTACTTTACCTATAGATTGAAAATGTCTGCAAACGCTGTTTTCGCTCTAAAAGAGTATTTTGGCCCACATAGGGACAGGCAAAAAGCGAAAAAGCCTAAAACAACTAATATTCGTTTTGTGCTAAATACAAGATTAGGATTCTTATGTTTCGTTGGTGCTAGTGTTTTCCTTTTGGGTAGCACCGTTTCGTCCAGTTCCCGTATTCGTGCTCAGAAAGTATCTCCGGGACAAGACGAAATAAGTACTGCTAATTTTCTCACCACTGTCTTGTCTAAATTTGGGAACATATAGATCACCCACAAAACCTCTACCTAATTTCGGTGAGATTTAAATTTGAATCAGTTTTTATAGTCAATATTAGTCCACTTTTAATTTCTGTTAATTTTAATAGTCGATATTAATCCCACTCGTAATTCCTGTTAATTTTTAAAGGTCCAATATTAATCTGGTTTTTAGTTTCTCTAAACTTTAAAAAGTCTGGCCATTTCAGTAGTCAATATTAAATTTTTGCTTTAAAATAACTTTTGAATTTAATTCTAGATTTTTTAACCAATATTTATATTCTTTGAAACTATTTTGATAATGATAAATAAAATACTGTACTTTCATTTTCACTTGATTTAGTCATATTTATTATACTTTTAATCTGCCTTCATAAAAGCTGTGTACAATCTGCTGTTAGTTTTATTTAAACTCGTTTATGGTCATTTCCTCAACATTTTATTTCTGTTTAAATTAATAGCCGAATAGGTTTACAATAGTTTTTTTATTTGGTTTTCATCCATACATAGTTGCAAACATAGTTGCATACAGTAGTATTCATATTTTGTAGCAATATTAAATTTCTTATTTGTTCATTTTTAAATATAGAACCATCTATGAATCTTCTACTTAAAAATGTTCATTCTCGTAATCAACATAATAATATTTCTACTACCAAACTATTTAAAAAAAATTAGTCGTAGGTTATGCCTCAGGATTTTTAAATAACAGCGTGTATATGTCGTGTATTTATGGTTACACTGGTTTTGATTTTTATATATTTAGATGGCGGCAAAGAGAGGGAGTTACGAATACCATAACTGGTTTGGAATTGCTGGAATTGTAATTGCTGTCCAGTCACTTTTATTTTTGTTGCCACAATTTCTTTGGAAGCATTTTTGAATCGGATAAATTAATCAATATCACGTTCAACCATGAAAAAATAGAAGG
This sequence comes from Tomocerus qinae, assembly GCA_020055645.1. Taxonomy (NCBI): domain Eukaryota; kingdom Metazoa; phylum Arthropoda; class Collembola; order Entomobryomorpha; family Tomoceridae; genus Tomocerus; species Tomocerus qinae. Next base: position 11,063,040 of record CM034546.1, on the reverse strand, counting down.
CTAAAACGGACAAAGAAAGAGGAAGAACAGGGAGACTCTGGCTTTCAAGGCTATCGAATTTATTCTACAATCTGATTATAGATCATATTTCTTGAAATTTTTTTGCACTTGCGAAAGTTTGTTTTTATTGATAACCGTATTACAAACAACGGCCATTAGCTACTTCCTCCAGGGAGAACAGACTTTTCTACATATGGATTCAGATGTCTTTCCGGAGAAATATTCAACGAGGATGATTTAACAGCCGTGTTTCCCAAAAAAAAAGTTTACTGTTTTCCTGATAAACAGAGATTCGATACATTATTCCGCACCTTTGCCATCTGTGACGTCAATGCTAGCAGATACAACGAGTTAGCTTACTACTTTCTTTGGTAATTTACAATTTATTTTTTAAGCATTCTGTTTTTAACCATTGTTGGCCTTATCCTAAAGCTACATTTTTTGTCTTAGGTTTGTTATCGCAGCAGTAGGTATTTTATCTACTATTTCAATCACAATACAGATAATATTTTTAATACCACATTGGCGAATCAAGTATTTTTATTGAGTATTTGTCTGCGCCTGGATGCATAAAACGTGAACACATCGCTTACTTGGCAAGACATCCAAAATTTTGGTTTTGTTTATATAATGATACTACTTAGTAAAAATCTAAGAGCGGATTTATACCGAGACTTCGTTGAAAGTCTAAGTAGAGGAAGGCTGAAGCCACAGCCTGATAGTTTGATTTCAATAAAAATTGTTCTCTTTTGTCAAACTGTTAAGTGCTATTTCTACATATCTTGCTTATACTACCAAAGATGAAGAAAAGAAGTTTCGATAGTTATTATTATTATATTTACACTGTAATAATAACAAGTTTAAATTCTGGATATGATATGTACGTGGTCATTATATTTAGGCAGAATGTGTGAATTTTGATTTCTATAATTAGTGGGATTTATATATTGTATTAATTGTCAGATTTCTACTAATTTAAGATTTATCAGATCGATTACTGGGTTACAACCTTTTTTAGCCTTTTTTATCTTTGTTAATTGTTAACTAGTTTAGGCAAATAATATAAATAAACATTATAAACTTTTAATTCTTACTCCTAAGCATGTGAGAGCTAATATTAGGGAAAATATAATAAACTAATATTATAACTATAATATGGGCTAACATATTATTATAATTGTATTGACACATTTATTGTTGAATAAGTTAATGATTAGAAGTTTTTGACGTTTATTTCGTTTATTGCTGCAAAAATACGAAGGTACTGGGTATATTGGGCGTACATAGGTGTTATACCTTATTAGGTTATATGCATCCAAAAGGCTCCTAAACTAAAACTCTTTTACAACTCATCGAATCTTATCCTAAGGAATTCCTCTGCTACTGCAGTACAATATACGCATATTGAGATGCCAAATATGAAACTAAATTTTCTATTGTCTTCAATCAGGCATCATCTTTTTTATTACACATAGAAACACAACTCAAGTATAGTACGGCTGCAAATATCATATTAAATCATAGCATGGTATTATATTAATTTGAGTCATTTTGGAAACCATTAGAAAATGACAAATACTTCTGGAGACACGATTCTACATGCCGCAGCAAATTGCTTTTGAAGTCTCGTGTATTTTACAATATGTGAGAGCTTTACACAGTAGGGCGTATATCTTCCATGGCTTTATCTATGTGATCCTATGTAAAAGGATTTATAAACAGATACTTAATAAGAATATAAGTCTGAGATTACCAAAACAATATAAATAATATAATTGTCACCTTTCTTAAAACAATCTCATATTTCTCCAGTTCTCCGTCAGTTTTGGTTGTCAACAACTGTCTGAAGCCAATGTTGCGAGCTGATTTTGATATCAAAAATAAATCGTGCCCAGTGTACCTAACAATTTAAAATGAAAAAACATCATGACCACGAAAATTGAATTTAATTTTAAAATTGTTTACCCTGCAGTTTGTTCTGCTATTTTTTCAAATTCCCGATGCGAGATATTGTGTTGTTGGTTTCCAATCTGCGATTGTAAAAGTAGTCGCCTTTCCGTTTTGTTAGGTAGTCCACAGTATACCTTTTTGTCAAAGCGTTTTAAAAATGCAGTGTCACAAATTTCGGGTATGTTTGAAATTCCTGGAATAAGTAGCAATTAAAAATTTACTTTCATACAAATTATTGTTTATAAATTATTGTTATTTTTAAATTGTCTTTAGAAATAACATTTATTTAAATGAATTATAAATTGAGTCAACGTGTTCTTGACCTATGACGAATACACGGGTTCCTTTAATGTTATTGAAAAGATTGAGTAGTTCGTAGCTTTCATTTCTCAAATCCCCCTCTGATGTCGTTCCTTCTCTCTTTTTCATAAATGAATCCCATTTTCATCTAATAAATAGTTTTGATTTGAGTGCACTTGCATTCTTTTTGTATTACAACGATGTATCAGTGGCTCTAGTTACCTATTAGAATGCAAAACTGGCTGATTAGCCAAAGCCATTTCAAAGTGTTTACGGAGCAGTTTTTCAGTGCCACCGCTTTAATATTTGTCTACGATGGTTTGACGGAGATAAGCAGATGTAATTAATTTTGCATCTCTGTTATTATGGAAGCCGCTAAAGTAGATTTTACGCAACCCCGTAGGTCCATACAAAGGACAGATTGCCAACTCTTATGTTCTCTAAAAAGATCTGGAAACTGAATTGGCCAAATTAGTTGCTCCTCCAAAGACCTTCTTAGCGTTAACTTCATTCCAATGATCTTTTCGATAGGAAGAAGTAAAGGGGAGAAGACCAGTGTTGATAGAATTGTTGTCGTTTATCTCCACAAGATATTTGCTTTCCACGTCAGCTTTTGATGTGGACTCTTTTCCAATCAGTCCAATTGACTTTGTCAAAAAGGACACTCCACATCTTAAAATCTTCTCACACTCTTGCTTACCACAATCGGAGTCTGTCAATAATCAAATGTTACATTACATGTTGATTAGATCACCACTCTAATTAGTATTCGCATTTTAGGCGTTATAATGCCTGCCATTCTATTCTAATAACTGTACAAATGTTGGAGATCGTTTTCTAATGAACTAAATGAATTAATCGACATTGGTAAGGTTAATTCAAAGGTTTTCTGAGTCCATGCATAATGATTCTGTAATTTCAGGAATTATTTGGATTTACTTTGCATGTAGGACTAATAGCCCAGAAGTCGCAGAAATAAAATGGGTAACAGCCTGGCGAGAGTTCTCCACATCCTTCGGCTTTTTAGCTAATTCGATAGCTTCTTGTAATCCAGATTTCTCCATTCACCAGAAATTACACGTATTTGTAATTATTGTAATAGTATTTAGATTTGCATCTCGTTAAAAATCTAAACCCTGTAAATTTTAATGTTAAAGATAATAAACTGTTTAGATGCATATTTCTGTGCAATGTGCATCTTTTGAATATGAATATATTAAATTATTAAAGTAAATTAAAGGATGTGTATTCTCGTGCAGTGGCAATGACCCCACTTAATTATATTTTTAATTCATCATCATTCAATTTAATTTTAATAAATTAATACTCACTTATGTGGTGTAGCGATTTCAAACTATTGAAAATATTGATGAAATTATGTTGACTAAGGGGCTATTTTGTGCGAAGGAAAGCTGGTTTATAAATAGCAACTTTTTTATCGCTTAATTTATCACTGGACAAGCAACGTTAGTAAATGTCCTTGGTTATTGCAGCAATATCCCATATCATGCATTGGTTAGCTCAATTATAGACCAAAGTAATGGTCACGTTCAAAGCCAATGTTGTTCGCAAACATGAAATGACTCATACTATGAGTAGTTTCAACACGTCTGAAGCAAATCTTGTTTACACAAGCATTCCTTCCCTTAGTTTTTTTTGGTTCCCACGTCTTTTGTTTAGACTATCGGCAAACATAAAATGAGTTCTCTTTTATGCTTTGTAAAAAAATGCAGATTATTCAACAACTGCTTCCTGTGTCTGGTGCTGAGTAAATTACTTGGACAATTTACAGAAGCCTATTCGATGTCCAAACGAGATTAGCATTTATTTAGGAAGAGTTGCACAAATTCCTTGAATATTATTCGCGGTCCACAGAAAGCTTCGTTGTAATAAAAGCGAAATATATCATATGGTAGGCTACGGAAAATTATATCATGGATTCTAATATTTGTAAGTCGTATTTATCTTCAAATAATAACACTTCAGCCAAATTTAAAAATGATGCCTTAATAATGATAACCAACAAATTAGATGTTGACCCAGCTTTTATATGTAACTTATGCTTTGTCCATACAGAATAGCACCAGAATTACACTTAAGCATACATTTATAGGCAAATAGTAGATCAATTTCCTAGGGACACTAATCTCAAGTAGGCCTTAACGATGATAAACAACAATTTAGATGTTGTCCCAGCTTTCCTACGCTTTTTAGGCTTTGTCTTTATGAAATAGTACCAGAATTACACTTAAGCATACATTTATAGGCAAATAGTAGATCAATTTCCTAGGGACACTAATCTCAAGTAGGCCTTAACGATGATAAAAAACAATTTAGATGTTGTCCCAGCTTTCCTACGCTTTTTAGGCTTTGTCCCTATGAAATAGTACCAGAATTACACTTAAGCGTACATTTATAGGCAAATAGTAGATCAATTTCCTAGGGACACAAATCTCAAGTAGGCCTTAACGATGATAAACAACAATTTAGATGTTGTCCCAGCTTTCCTACGCTTTTTAGGCTTTGTCCCTATGAAATAGTACCAGAATTACACTTAAGCATACATTTATAGGCAAATAGTAGATCAATTTCCTAGGGACACTAATCTCAAGTAGGCCTTAACGATGATAAACAACAATTTAGATGTTGTCCCAGCTTTCCTACGCTTTTTATGCTTTGTCCCTATGAAATAGTACCAGAATTACACTTAAGCATACATTTATAGGCAAATAGTAGATCAATTTCCTAGGGACACTAATCTCAAGTAGGCCTTAACGATGATAAACAACAATTTAGATGTTGTCCCAGCTTTCCTACGCTTTTTATGCTTTGTCCCTATGAAATAGTACCAGAATTACACTTAAGCATACATTTATAGGCAAATAGTAGATCAATTTCCTAGGGACACAAATCTCAAGTAGGCCTTAACGATGATAAACAACAATTTAGATGTTGTCCCAGCTTTCCTACGCTTTTTAGGCTTTGTCCCTATGAAATAGTACCAGAATTACACTTAAGCATACATTTATAGGCAAATAGTAGATCAATTTCCTAGGGACACTAATCTCAAGTAGGCCTTAACGATGATAAACAACAATTTAGATGTTGTCCCAGCTTTCCTACGCTTTTTATGCTTTGTCCCTATGAAATAGTACCAGAATTACACTTAAGCATACATTTATAGGCAAATAGTAGATCAATTTCCTAGGGACACAAATCTCAAGTAGGCCTTAACGATGATAAACAACAATTTAGATGTTGTCCCAGCTTTCCTACGCTTTTTATGCTTTGTCCCTATGAAATAGTACCAGAATTACACTTAAGCATACATTTATAGGCAAATAGTAGATCAATTTCCTAGGGACACTAATCTCAAGTAGGCCTTAACGATGATAAACAACAATTTAGATGTTGTCCCAGCTTTCCTACGCTTTTTATGCTTTGTCCCTATGAAATAGTACCAGAATTACACTTAAGCATACATTTATAGGCAAATAGTAGATCAATTTCTTGGGGACACTAATCTCAAGTAGGCCTTAACGATGATAAACAACAATTTAGATGTTGTCCCAGCTTTCCTACGCTTTTAGGCTTTGTCCCTATGAAATAGTACCAGAATTACACTTAAGCATACATTTATAGGCAAATAGTAGATCAATTTCCTAGGGACACTAATCTCAAGTAGGCCTTAACGATGATAAACAACAATTTAGATGTTGTCCCAGCTTTCCTACGCTTTTTATGCTTTGTCCCTATGAAATAGTACCAGAATTACACTTAAGCATACATTTATAGGCAAATAGTAGATCAATTTCCTAGGGACACTAATCTCAAGTAGGCCTTAACGATGATAAACAACAATTTAGATGTTGTCCCAGCTTTCCTACGCTTTTTATGCTTTGTCCCTATGAAATAGTACCAGAATTACACTTAAGCATACATTTATAGGCAAATAGTAGATCAATTTCCTAGGGACACTAATCTCAAGTAGGCCTTAACGATGATAAACAACAATTTAGATGTTGTCCCAGCTTTCCTACGCTTTTTATGCTTTGTCCCTATGAAATAGTACCAGAATTACACTTAAGCATACATTTATAGGCAAATAGTAGATCAATTTCCTAGGGACACAAATCTCAAGTAGGCCTTAACGATGATAAACAACAATTTAGATGTTGTCCCAGCTTTCCTACGCCTTTTATGCTTTGTCCCTATGAAATAGTACCAGAATTACACTTAAGCATACATTTATAGGCAAATAGTAGATCAATTTCCTAGGGACACAAATCTCAAGTAGGCCTTAACGATGATAAACAACAATTTAGATGTTGTCCCAGCTTTCCTACGCCTTTTATGCTTTGTCCCTATGAAATAGTACCAGAATTACACTTAAGCATACATTTATAGGCAAATAGTAGATCAATTTCTTGGGAACACTAATCTCAAGTAGGCCTTAACGATGATAAACAACAATTTAGATGTTGTCCCAGCTTTCCTACGCTTTTTATGCTTTGTCCCTATGAAATAGTACCAGAATTACACTTAAGCATACATTTATAGGCAAATAGTAGATCAATTTCCTAGGGACACAAATCTCACGTAGGCCTTAACGATGATAAACAACAATTTAGATGTTGTCCCAGCTTTCCTACGCTTTTTATGCTTTGTCCCTATGAAATAGTACCAGAATTACACTTAAGCATACATTTATAGGCAAATAGTAGATCAATTTCCTAGGGACACTAATCTCAAGTAGGCCTTAACGATGATAAACAACAATTTAGATGTTGTCCCAGCTTTCCTACGCTTTTTATGCTTTGTCCCTATGAAATAGTACCAGAATTACACTTAAGCATACATTTATAGGCAAATAGTAGATCAATTTCTTGGGGACACTAATCTCAAGTAGGCCTTAACGATGATAAACAACAATTTAGATGTTGTCCCAGCTTTCCTACGCTTTTTAGGCTTTGTCCCTATGAAATAGTACCAGAATTACACTTAAGCATACATTTATAGGCAAATAGTAGATCAATTTCCTAGGGACACAAATCTCAAGTAGGCCTTAACGATGATAAACAACAATTTAGATGTTGTCCCAGCTTTCCTACGCTTTTTATGCTTTGTCCCTATGAAATAGTACCAGAATTACACTTAAGCATACATTTATAGGCAAATAGTAGATCAATTTCCTAGGGACACTAATCTCAAGTAGGCCTTAACGATGATAAACAACAATTTAGATGTTGTCCCAGCTTCTATATGCCATATATGTTTTGTCCCCATGCAATAGCACCACAATTACTTATGGTAACAATTTGATACATTGACATTCATGTTCTAGTTAAGTAGTGAATCGATTTATTCCTACTTTGTCCCTACAAAATATCTCTACAGTAATACTTAGGCATACGTTTATAGATTAATACGAAATGAATTTCTTGGGGACAGTAATTTTAAATGGGCTACATTAGTATAAAATCATGAATGTTTGATTAACCCCGATTAAAAGCCTTCTCTTTGTATTATTATTAATGCCATGTTATTTGATTTAATTTTAATAAATTAGTACTAACCTATCTGGTGGATATGGCAATTTCATCGTTTATAAATAGCAACTATATTATCGCTTGACAAGGAATGTTATTAAATATCCTAGGTTAGGAAGCAATATCCCATATTATGCATTGGTTAGCTTAACCATGGAGCAAAGCAATGGTCACGTTCGAAGCAAATGTTGTTTACAAGTATAAAATAACCCCATACAATAAGTAGTTCCCACGCGAAATTGACTGAAACAGTACTTGTACCAACAAGTATTGCTTTAGTTAGTTTTTTAGTTCCCTCGTCTCTTGTTTACAGTATCGGCAGTTATCGAATGAATTCCGTTTTATGATTTGTAAACAAATGTAGATTGTTCTTGAAGATAGATATAGATATTTATTCAGCAATTGCTTATCCTGTGAGCAAATGAGTCTGGCGTTGAGTATATCAGTTGGATAATTTACAGAAGCTTATACAATGGCCAACCGAAATTTGCATACATGTGTGCATGGCGTTCTTAAGTCGTTCATATTCCTTGTATTATGTGTAATGTTTGCTTTTTATCTTCCCGTGTCAAACAAAGATTCGTTGTTGTAAAAGAGTAATATTGCAAATAGAAAGGAGCCTGCAAATTCTATAATTGAATTTTTTGTAGGCCGACTATTTTATTTTGATAGTGACGCTGTAACCAAATTAAAAAATGTAGCGATTTAATAACTTATTTTTACTGAAGGTATTTGTTCACTAGTCTCACTATTGAATTCAACACAACAGAAAGAATAAGTACATTGAAAGCTACTTGTAGTTACACAAAGTTTTTTAGCAATGTTTTGTGCAAATTTTTAGTGAATTTCTATTGAATAATGACTGCATTATGTGATGTTTGGAACTCATTTGTTATTAGGCACAACATAAGATAAGCAAATGCTGAGTAATTACCATTTGTTTATAGAACTGATCAAAGGATTGTTCCTTCGGTAGATATCAAAAACATACATACAACTGTCACGTTTTCACATTTGTAAACAAATGTATATTGGGCATTTTCTTATCTTAAGTCTGTCTTTCTGGTCTGGCAAAATAATAAAGACGACGCTTTAGTATTCACAGAACTGGAAATATTGAGATATTTTTATTCTTAGTCTTATAATATAAGGTTTATTTATAAATGCTATAGATTAATAGAATGTAAGCAAGTCCTACTATACATATACATGACATTAGAATTACCAAATTTTTTTCGCCGAAGAATCCTGGCATCCCTTTGTATTATCCTATTCAGCTTTCCTGCTAATTTTAAATCTTAATTACTGATTTATTTTTCGTGGCTGGCTTTGAGCTGCAGATTTTCAATAACGATTTATTCACAGCAGTAAGCTGTGAATAAATCGTTATTGAAAATCAATACACCACCCACCAAGCTAATTGGGTGGCCTATTCATTCCTATCCAGTTACGATTTCTTTGCAGTTTACAGCTTCGCCAACAACGAACAATAAATCAATTAATAGGTTTTCTATAAAAGTCATAAAACCTTAACACTAGTTTTCATACCCAAATTTATTTCATAATTCAAATTTCCTAAACTAGCTTTCCCTAACAGCTGTATTGTATCCACAAATGTCGAGGACATGTGTGACCTATATTTAAAAATTTAATACCTTGTCGCACTAGAGAGCGTTCTCTACAAAAGTCATAAAACCTTAACACTAGTTTTCATACCCAAATTTATTTCATAATTCACATCTCCTAAACTAGCTTTCCCTAACAGCTGTATTGTATCTACAAATGTCGAGGACATGTCTGACCTTTATTTAAAAATTTAATACCTTGTCGCACTAGAGAGGGTTCTATACAAAAGTCATAAAACCTAAACACTAGTTTTCATACCCAAATTTATTTCATATTTCATATCTTCTAAACTAGCTTTCCCTAACAGCTATATTGTATCCACAAATGTCGAGGACATGTGTGACCTTTATTTAAAAAGCTAATACCTTGTCGCACTAGAGAGGGTTTTCTATAAAAGTCATAAAACCTTAACACTAGTTTTCATACCCAAATTTATTTCATAATTCATATCTTCTAAACTAGCTTTCCCTAACAGCTATATTGTATCCACAAATGTCGAGGACATGTGTGACCTTTATTTAAAAAGCTAATACCTTGTCGCACTAGAGAGGGTTTTCTATAAAAGTCATAAAACCTTAACACTAGTTTTCATACCCAAATTAATTTCATAATTCATATCTCCTAAACTAGCTTTCCCTAACAGCTGTATTTTATCTACAAATGTCGAGGACATGTGTGACCTTTATTTAAAAAGCTAATACCTTGTCGCACTAGAGAGGGTTCTCTACAAAAGTCATAAAACCTTAACACTAGTTTTCATACCCAAATTTATTTCATAATTCATATCTCCTAAACTAGCTTTCCCTAACAGCTGTATTGTATCTACAAATGTCGAGGACATGTTTGACCTTTATTTAAAAATTTAATACCTTGTCGCACTAGAGAGGGTTCTCTACAAAAGTCATAAAACCTTAACACTAGTTTTCATACCCAAATTTATTTCATAATTCATATCTCCTAAACTAGCTTTCCCTAACAGCTGTATTTTATCTACAAATGTCGAGGACATGTGTGACCTTTATTTAAAAATTTAATACCTTGTCGCACTAGAGAGGGTTCTCTACAAAAGTCATAAAACCTTAACACTAGTTTTCATACCCAAATTTATTTCATAATTCATATCTCCTAAACTAGCTTTTCCTAACAGCTGTATTGTATCCACAAATGTCGAGGACATTTGTGACATTTACAATTTTATAGTACTTTATTTATTTAGGGTAGTTTATTTAAATTTTGCATATTTTATTTGTTTGGGGTTACTTTATTTAAATTTGGCTTATTTGATTTATATTGGTTTACTTTACTTAAATTTTTCTTACTTTATTTAGATTTGGGTTACTTTATTTAAATTTGGGTTACTTTATTTAGTTTTTGTTAATTTTTTTAGATTTGTATTACTTTATTCAAGTTTTGGTTACTGTATTAATTTATGAGTTACTTTGTTTAATTTTTGGTTACTTTATTTATTTTTAGGTTAATTTGTTTAAATTTGTATTACTTTATTTGTTTTTGGATTTTTATATTTAAATTTGGGTTATTTTATTAATTTTTGGGTTACTTTATTTAATTTTGTGTTACTTTATTTAATTTTGTGCTACTTTATTTATTTTAGGGTTACTTTATTTAAACTTGAACATAAAATGCATTAAAAAGTAGGTATGGACCAAAAAGTGGGTATGGACCAAAATGTGGGTATAGACCAAAAAGTGGGTAAAACTTAACTAGAGTTTATAATATTGCGTAGAAAGAAAGTATCGTCTCATAATGTTAGAGTGATAGCGCAGATGTCGTAAGTCAAAGTGTAGAGTGGGGCGTGAATGCCGCAATCTAAAAAATATCGCAAAAATTCTGATTCATTACCTCTCAAAAACGATATCATTGTTTACTTTACGTCATTTATTATGTGGCATTTTCGGCATGCGTAAGATCGATTTTTGGTATGCCTAAAATCAATTTCGGCATGCTTAAAATCAATTTTCGACATACGTAAAATCAATTTTCGACATACATAAAATCATAATTTTCGGCTTTCGGGTCTCCTGTAGGTACCTTCTTCGACATGGCATATGGCATGCTCACAAACCCATAACTAACGACGAGATTATCAAATCAACAAAGTGCTGTTATTCCAATATTGATTTTGAAAGTTAGTGTCAATTCTACACGATACATGATGTAGCTTAAGTGTTGGGAAATTGACCACTTTTTTGCATTTTGACCGGGCCGGGTGGTCAAAACGGTCAAAACGGCTAAAACGGTCAAAACGGCTAAAATGGTCAAAACGGTCAAAACGGTCAAAATATCAGTATACAGTTACTTAGGCTAGCAAAGCATATTTAAAATATTTAGAGAATGAAATATTACCTAAAACCAATGAAACACTAATCTACTAACATACAAATTAATACAAAATGGCACACTCTAATCATTTTTAACTGCAACCTTTAGAAAGTTATATTTGTTGTTTACTGTTGCAGTAATAGCTACCTTGGTGTCTCAACGTACCCCAAACGGGTATTATGTCCATTTTGACCATTTTGACCGCTTTTTGGGTATGTTTTGACCGGGCCGTTTTGACCGAAAGTGGTCAAAACGGTTTTAACCACGACCCAACCCTGTGTAGCTTGCACTGATCAGTTTAACATACCTACAGCTGCTCTAAAATTTCACGTTTTACGTTATACATCTGCGTTATCACTCTATTATTGTGTAAGGATATAGAACTGAGTTTCGGGAAGGGCTAACGTTTCATAATATTGATAGTTTAATTGAAATGGTATTGAGCTAAAATGCGACACACGACAGCCAACCACCCGGCACCCTCCTACCTGACGCCTGACCACGACCAATTCCTTTCTACCCGACATCCAACTACCGGACACCCGATGCCTTCCCACCCGACGCCCGACAGCGGCCAAATCCTTCCCAACCGATACCCGACAGCTAACTACCTAACACCCAATGTCTAACCACCCGACAACCGACGAAGTCATAGGATCCCCGAAAGTTGGAAGGGATGGACTGTAATTAATTAGAGACTTGAGCTTCCTCTATTGCAATGACAACATTGGTGTAGTCAATAAGCAGAAAATAACAAAAACCGTTACCGATTACTGCCACATGGGCATTGAGAACACTTTTATTTTTTGTGAATGGAATTGACGCTTTACATACTTAACTAACAGTAAAAACTTACAGCAAGCCCTTGTAGAAACTCACCTAAATTAAGGGAACCGTGCACACATAGTAGAAATACATAATACATCTATTTTGAAATTTTTGAAATGAGCAGTCAATCAATAGAACAATATTAACTATTAAAATAAACAGAAAATTGAAAATCATTAATGTTGACCATCAAAATCAATAAAAAATTAAAATAGACATCAAAATCAACAGAAAATCTAATTTAAAGGCTGCCCAAAATGTAAATATGCTGATCCAAATATAAACTCTGCCTCAAATTTAAATGCCAGCCCAAATTTAAAGACTGTCCCAAATGTGAAGGTTGACCCAAATATAAATGCTGAGCATTACTGAGTCGTTCTACAAGTGAAAAAGGAATACTATTTGTCATTAATCAAGGATATGACTTAAAAAGAACTAATAAGTTCAGTCTCATGTAAGTCTGCTTCGGAGAACAATTTATAAATCCCTTCTGTGTATAAATGTTTCATTTCCCAGCACATTTTCTTCATTTCCCACATAAAACCTTCTTTGCTACTTACAGTTTTTTGCATATATTAGTATAAATAAATTTAAATAAATTAATGATAAAATACCGAAACTAAAGGTATTCATACAAAGAGAATGGGTGAATATGAATTAACAAGCATAATATAAATATAATAAAAATACACAGCTAGCAAGTTCTCATTTCAAAATAATGCATCCGTTTCAGGTCGGAAGATTCAGAATACAAAGGACATTGCTTAGACCTAACTGTAATGTCATTTTTTTCGTTTTGATGCGGATAAATCTTGTGTTTATATTTCATAAATTTGTGTTTGAAATGTATTTTAGAAAAATCTACGAACATTAATGCGTCTGTTTGATTGAAAAACCATTTACGTTTTGTACTTTTATCGTTAGTTAGTTACTAGTTAGTGTTGGACGATGAAATTATTAATACATGATACAAACTATGAAGTCGGTTAATAAATAAATTCTTTTACACGTACAAATCAATTAATTGCATTTATTTTATGAATTAATAAAACAATTGTCGGTGTTCTCCGATAAAGATTGCACAGTACGAAATTAGAATTTAACAAAATAAAGTTTTTATAATTCTGCATATATTTTAAAATTCGGATAGTCCGTGAGGGCAGATATCGAATGTCATGTAGGGGCGAGTTGCTACTAACGTTTTCCCCAGTTCAACATTCCTCTCCCCTTTGCGTCTTCGGCAGTCTTGTTGGCTATTAAAAAAAGTTGATATTATTTAGTGGAAAGGTCATTCTAAAAACGATGAAGTTTCTAGTAAAAATAATTTTGTATGTAATGCAAACTTACCATCTGCAGCCAGAATTTCTTTCTGTACGGCCAAAAAAACAAGTAGCGCCAAGTAGAAAGCCACGACAAGTTTCATTTTTGATTGGTAGAAATTAAAGATTTCACAAAGTTGATGGAGCTGGTTCTCTGAGATTGGTCGATGATTGTATGCCAGTAACGCTTTTAAATGGCTCTATTTATACGGATTTCCACAGACAATTAGTAATGTAAACATGATTTTATTGATCCATTATCCTTGGCAATGTCTGCATAATAATTGCGTTGTTTATCTATCGTGAATTCTGAACTAGCTTTGTTTACAAATATTTTTATATTATTTCTAAAAACGTGCTAAATAGTCAATGAAAACCATAGAAATTAAGCTTTGAATGCTCATAATTGTCAATTAAACCAAATGAGAAGTTTGCATGTAATAAATGTCTCATTAATCTTATAACCTTTTGAAGGTTTTTTTGAAAATAATTATGCACGTGGATTTGTGTGGAATTTTGTTTTTCTGCTTACAATTAAAGGTTTACGCTGAGTAATGTTTGTAGTTAAATTAAAATTAAACATAAGATTTAGGAATTACTGGTGGAAAGTATACAATTTTTAATGCAAAATAATAAATAAATGTTGATGTGGTATTATTGAGTTTTGTAATTCTTCGATTGTGGTATTGAAGTGATTATCAATTTTATAATACACCAAATTTACGGTGGCAGACAATTTAACTATATTTTGAATTTAGAACGACTTTTGGACTTTGGACTTCTGGATCATTCGTTTTCATACGGGGTTATAATTAAACAAGTTACAACTAATGCCAACCACCCTAGAACATCAACCATGTTAAAACATGAATGCCCTACTTAAATATCCATCTCCAAAAATGCAAACATTCCACCGCTGTATTGCATATAATGTAAACATTATCGCTGCTCAATTATTTATAACAGTTTTCATAATAATTTAAACAATAAATTCAGTTAATTGTAGTAGTACTGCCATGCATTATGAATTAAGTAATCTAACTTTAAGTAAATTTTACTATTACCACGCTTGGTCGAGGGAATTAGCCCCTTATCTATGTAATATTCTTAAAGCTAGTCTTGACTTTGGATACATTCCAATAGCATGGCGGCAAACTAAAGTAATCTTCATACCAAAGCCGGGCAAGAGTAGTTATCAAAAAGCTAACTCTTAGCGACCGATATCACTTATTTCGACTTGTATGAAAATACTTGAACGTCTTATTGACTGGAGTATCAAAACTCCAGAGCTTGAAAATAAAATGAAAGATGCAGGACAGTTTGCATATCTACGTGGTATTTCCACTGATGCAGCTCTTCATCAATACATTGCTCGCACTGAATGTGCCCTCAAGAGTAATCAAATGGCTCTCGGTATCTTAGATATCGAGGGGGCTTTTAGCCATGCCACCTTCAAAACGATTCATTTGGCTCTGGAAAGAGAAGGAATAAATGTAGCCATTATTCGTTGGATAGAACGAATGCTAAGAGATCGTACCGTAAACGTTACCGTTCGTAGCGCCATTCAATGCACAAAAGTTGAACGAGGGTGCCCTCAAGGGGGGGTGCTGTCGCCATTATTATGGAATCTAGTCATTCACGAACTACTGGAGAAGCTCTCCAACGTCAGTTCTATCTACAGACAAGCATATGCAGATGATCTTGGCCTTCTTCAGGTTGGCATAGATGAAGCTACAATGAGAGCTCTGGGACAAAGAGCCCTCAGTATCATCGAAAATTGGTGCAGTCAGCGGGATCTTTCTATCCACCCTGACAAAATAGAAATTATTATATTTCATACACGGCATAAAAAACCCAAAATGAAACCTCTTAGATTGAGAGGTAAAGACATTGCATTTGTCAATACTGTTCGGTATCTGGGTGTCCATTTGGATAATGGACTGACTTGGACTACCCACTGTAATGTTAAAAGCGCTAAGGCAAAAGCAGCTCTTATGCAATGCAAAAGAGCTGTTGGCCAAACATGGGGCCTGTCCCCAAAAATCACATTGTGGCTCTACACAGCAGTAGTTAGACCCGCTTTATCATATGCAGCTTGTTCGTGGCTAACAGCTGTTCACAACAAATCCAGAATGACAGCTTTGGCCAGTGTTCAACGACTGGCCTGTCTTATGACTACTAGTGCTATGCATAGTACACCCTCTGCAGCATTAGAATGTATAGTAGGTATTGAGCCTATAGAACTATTTCTTACTAAAACTGCTATTACAACAGCGCATCGACTGCGCTGTACTGAAAATGGCTTCCCTGGCACGGGAGAGGAGCCTTAAAAGATTAACTCACGTTGATCTAATTACAAATAATCTGAAACAATTGCCTGAGTTAGAATTCCCTATGGATTCAATTCCCTTAACTGCCCTCATGGGTAAGAATTTTACTGTTTTGGACACAGAAAAACCCGTCATTCTTCAACCTTCAAACCAAAGACTGGTCTGTTACACAGACGGGTCAAAAATTGACAATTTAGCTGGATGTGCTGCAATCGTTCGTAGCATTGACAGCCACATCATCATACAACAATGCTTAGGAAAATATTCTACTGTGTTTCAAGCGGAACTGGTAGCTATTCTAATGGTTATCTTACGAATTACTGATCTGAACTGGAGAGATGAAGTAGTCATCTACAGTGATTCTCTCAGTTCTCTAAAAGCTCTTGAGGCTAATTACACAGAGTCGGCCTTGATTCTCGAATGCTTCAAAGCCTTGCATATACTTTCCAATAACGCATCCGTTACCCTTCAATGGGTTCCCAGTCATACTGGGATCATAGGAAACGAAGAGGCGGATTCACTAGCGAAAGAGTCCACAAAAATGGAAGTTTTTGGTCCTGAACCAATACTGCCTTTCTCAGCACAATGTGCAAAAACTGTCATCTCAAAATATTTCAACAAATTGACTATTCAAAATTGGAAAAAACGTACGGATTGTAAAAATGCAAAATTATTCTTGCCTTCACCTTCACACATCAAAAGCATATATTTCACAAGTTTGAGTAGAAGAACGCTCAGGGTCTTCACTCATTTAATTACAGGTTTCTCCTCCTTGGCCAAGCATCAGAATCAATTGGGGAATCATTCGTCTCCGCTATGCCCTCTGTGCGCAATAAGCGTCGAGACGTCGGTCCACCATGCAGCTGAATGCCCAGCTTTGAGCGAGTTGAGATTCAAACACCTGAGCAAGTTTCTCATTCATGTGGATGAGTTACCGGGGTTGCCCTTGTCGTCTCTGCTTTCATTTTGTATGTCTGCAGGACGAATGAGTGGCTTCTCCGAACAGTAAAGCTGTTCAGGGAGTAACTGCAAGTAAGTCCTCGCGGCTTGAGCGGTAGTGTGTCTTTGCTAATCAATAGTATTGATCATACTCTCCCACTAACACACACACACACGCTTGGCAGAATAATAAGTAAAGATTAAATACAGCTGTAAGTCCTATTTTGATTTCTACCAGATGTTTAAGAACTGTTGCACTAGAATTTGATTTTCAATTCAAACAGTCTCACATGTGCCCAGATAGTAAATCCAATATACTGCATTGAAAATAGTAAATGCACTTGGAAAAACAAATCTAGCCCAGCAGTCAATTTTATTGATTGTAAAAACTGAACGCTTACTCCAAGGTGAAATTGCACATGTAAAAATTTGAGATAGTCGTCGTTTTCGTCGTAGTCTGTGTAACTGACAAGCTAGTGATGATTCCAAGAGAGCAATAATGACAAATGCCGTACAAGTAAATGTAAAATATTCGACGGCCCTTATGTAAGAGACAGAAGGCGAATTTTGGTTGACGCCGTGAACTTGTGTGATTATTGTGAGTAGCTTCAAAATTTGATTTTCCCATCCAAAATACAATCCATGAAATAAAAACAACTAGCGAGCTTGGGACATAAATCTGGAGAAGGTATGAAGATAGTTGTCGTTCCAGGTGAAATAGTAGATTTATACAAGAGTACCTTCCGGTGGAAGTTGTTGAAGTGCAGTAAGGTGTTGATATATTCTTTAATATAAAATGGGGCATACTTATATTGTTTGTTTGCACTGGTGAATGTTGTTTCCATCGAACTTCAAGTTCGTCCATAGAAAACGCAAAAGATTCTATAATCAGCGGACAAGCCGGGGTGTCGAAAGGATATCTCTTCAAATTGACAGAACAACTTAACTTCAGATAGACACGGTAGCTCGTTTGGACTTGTCCGTCTGGAAAGATCCGTATGTAGTTATCCGGGGCCAACACATCTTGTACAAAACCAACTTTTGAATTAACAAAGCTTAAGTTGGGTTCCCAGATTTTACTCCGGTCACCCACTGCTAAATAATTGATTTTCTTATTTCGAAAATTTAGGCTAGTCACGTTGTATTGTAGTCTATTGTCGTTGCACGTTTGACTGACGAAAATAAAGTTCAACTCCATAATCCAATTTCGATTCGTCTAGAAATTCGATATTAGTCACCATTAGGTCTACAGTAATAATTGTGAAATTGTCTTTACTCTCAAGAGAACCTGCAGGGCGAATTCTTCGATCATAATGATCATTAAATAGTTGTTCAAAGATTGTTTTATGAGTTTCGTTAGGTTTGTAATCTTTTCCCGAACAGAATGTGAAATTAAAGACAGACAGAACAATTAAAATTAGTTTGGAAAAAAGTAGCATTTTTAATTCTGTTATTTCAAATACACCTTGTTTTTGATAAGATATAAGATTACTTATTCAAGTTCAAATACTAATGTCTTGAGAATTGAATTGAATTTCGTGAATAATCAAGCATGAACGGCTGATATATATTCCTGCAATTTTCAAGGTAAATAATTAATCAATAGCACGTGCATACACCCAATAAATATCATGACTGGCATACAATCTCTCTTTGGTAATTACAAGCGTTATTGTCCATTTAAAGGAATAGTACTTTAGAAATAACGCGTAGTGACAGTGAAAGTGATTTTTTATTTCCAATCCTCCACCATTAGGAAATCTATCTTTTGTATTCTTGTGGATATCACATAAAGCATTACTATCAATATTACTCATCCCTCTATCTAGATATCTTCTATATTTTCCTGGATAAAATTTTATGCTTTGACGTTTAAGTTTTACTGTTCGTTTCATTCAAATGTGTACATTTTTATTATGGCGACCTACATAATTGATACTCAGTTCACAAAATTGACTCAAAAAAATATTACTGGGATGTAAGTACATTGCCCTCATCAACTAATCATTCTGTACATATGACAATAGTGAAAAGGTGCTGTAAAATTGTCATATATGACATGATTGCGAAATAAAATGACTATGGTATAGTTCTAATGCGGCTCCAGGTAATTAACTACCCGAAACATTTATATGTTCAATACGTGGTGTTTGTGTGTGCGGATATGTAAACCAAGGCCAAGTTCAAAAATAGGCAAAATCAATCACAACTAACATGAAAAACATGCCTTGGTCGTTCTAACCGCATCATCTGATATTGAAATGTATTTTTGAAATTGTATCAAAAATCATGCGTCTGTAATATGCAGAAGTCATGTATGTTTTGTGGCTTTATCGTTAGTCGTTTATGATGAAATTATTATTATTTGATGATTACATTATTATTACTTACCGATGATCGATTATTACAACCAATAGAGACGCTTACCAAATGTTTTTATATGTAAGTTTCAATTTTTTCCATTTTTCTTAGGAATTAAAAGCAATTTTCATTTAAATTATTAACTTCGTGATAAGGGTTGTACAAAATAGATTCCGCATATTATGTAGCTAAATCGTTCAGAATGCTGATTTATTTGTCACATTACGGAATTGCGAAAGTTAACAAAATAAAGTTTTAATAATTCAGAATATGTATATATTTTAAAATTCGGATAGTCCGTGAGGGCAGATATCGAAAGTCATGTAGGGGCGACTTGCTACTAACGTTTTCCCCAATTCAACATTCCTCTCCCCTTAGCGTCTTCGGCAGTCTTGTTGGCTAATAAAAATAGTTGATATTATTTAGTGGCAATATACTCATCATTCAAAAATGTTACTTAGTAAAAAATATAATTTAGTATGCAATTTGTAAACTTACCATCTGCAGCCAAAATTTCTGTTTGGACAGCCACAAAAACAAGTAGCGCCAAGTAGAAAGCCACGACAAGTTTCATTTTTAATTGGCAGAAATTAAAGATATCTCCAAGTCGATTGAGCTAGTTCTCTGAGAGTTGTCGATGAGTGTATGCCAGTAAGATGTTTAAATTGGTCTATTTATACGGATTTTCACAGACAATTAGTAATGTAAACAGGATTTTATTGATCCATTATCCTTGGCAATGTCTGCCTATATAATAATTGCGTTGTTTATCGTGAATTCTGAATTAGCTTTGTTTACAAATACTAATATTTTTATATCAATTCCTAAAACCAAACTTCAATCGACTATTGTGTCAGTGGTGCTATATAATAAACAGTGTACAAAATACCATTTACCACTTACCAGTGGTAAGTGGTTTTTATTGGTATTTGACATTATATACCACTTCCTAAAAAGTAATTTTAGGTGGTATAAATGATAAAAAATAGTTTCATTTAAGTTTCGTGTTGAAGTTTTGTATAAAAAACTCAGAAAGTATAAAATAGCTTAGCAGCTGATGATTCCTGCCACAAATTGATAAGTGTTCATTATTCAGGTTTGGATTCAACATTCACTAATAGCCCTTATTTCCGATTGAGAAATTAATGGCAATTAAATTGGCACATTCATATCAATTTTAATTTGGCGATGCTAAATGCATTAGTTTCAGTAGCATTCTTATAAATTTCAGTGGACAATCAAATAAATTGGATTAGTTTGATTTACCAAGGGTCTAATTGGAAATATTTCATGGAAAATAAAGTTTTTAAAACCCATAATTTAGGAAATTTATTGTATCTGTACTAAACTGTCTAATCAATCGCTAAAATTTACCATTTATACCACTAAATGCATTTTACCATCAAGTTTATTTTTACCACTGTGATGGTAAAATATCCAAAAAATTGGTAAATTTTGTATACTGAGTCAATGACAAACACAGATAATTGAGCTTTTAATCCTCACAATTGTCAATTATACCAAATTAGAAGTTTGAATATAATAAATGTAT
Source organism: Tomocerus qinae (assembly GCA_020055645.1). Lineage (NCBI taxonomy): Eukaryota > Metazoa > Arthropoda > Collembola > Entomobryomorpha > Tomoceridae > Tomocerus > Tomocerus qinae. Next base: position 11,041,946 of record CM034546.1, on the reverse strand, counting down.
CATTAACCTTATGATTGTTTGAAGGTTTTTTTTGAGAATAATTATGCACGTGGATTGTTGTGGAATTTTGTTTTTCTGTTTAGAATGAAATTTTTATGCTGAGGTATGTTTGTAATTAAATTGACTCCATACGATTCAGGAATTGCAGGTGCAAAGTTTATCAAAATAAAAAATAAATGTCGATATGATTTTATTGGTTTTTGTGTAAGTACAGCTTTGATAGGCAGAATTTTTAAATCATTCGCTTGCCATATTGAAGTGTCTATAAATTTTATGGGCATTGGTCAATCAATTTTAAGGCAGCAGAAAACTAAAGAAAAATTTTAATTTAAAACGACTTTTAATATAGGTAATTCGTTTTCATACGGGGTTATAACTAAACCAGTTTCTGGATAATAGAAGTAACGCCACCAAAGAATATCAACGAAAACATACATGCCGCCCACTTAAACTTTCATCTGGAAAAATGCAAATATTCCACCGAATTAATGCATAAGGTAAACATTATCGATGCGTAATTATTTGGAACAGTTTTAATAATTATTCTGAAAATTAATGTAGTTAATTATAGCAGTACCTTCTGCCGTGCGTGTATCTGGCATCCATTTCAATCTATTTCTTGCGATTTACTATGAATGATTATGATCAAGCCCCATATAATTAATTACTCTAAAACCTTAAAATAATTAATTATTAAGTACCCCATAAACAGTAAAAAAAGTATTAATAAATGTCAAAATAAAAACTTGAAACTACAAAAGGAAACTAAGTACTAAAAATAAGTGAAAAACATTTTAAAATAAGAAATATAGTGCCTTACGGTATAGCCTAAAGTAGAGAATTGATTTAGCGTGACCTTTAGTAGCATTTGATATTTTCATGGGATCACCTAATAAATGTCGGAAAATAGTTTACTGCATTTTAGCACAAATTAGACTGTTTTTCAGACAAAAAATTGGGTCGAATTTCGCTTAGAGCACATTTAAGACTAAATAATTTTGACTATTTTAGACCAAATAATTTAGACCGATTGTTTACCAAAATAATAGGTTTGAATGACGTTTAGCTTAAATAATAACTTAGGTTACATTTTAAGCAAAGTGGCTGTAACAGACCTAAATATTTAGACTATCCTTTCCGCAAAATTTTTCCCAAGTTAATGTTTAAAAAAATTTTTGCCAAAAAAAGCTTAAAATCGTAATTTAGTCTGGCATCACCTATTTTACGGTCTTTATATGGGGTTGTAAATAATCCAGTGTCTGACTAGCCCAAGTAATGCCAGCCCAAAATATCAACACATTTAGAAATATGCATCCATTTAAATATCTACCTGCAAATATTTTACTAATACGTAATAAGATGCGGTAGATGCTATGGTAAAAGAGATACAGTGAACAAAATAAATATAGGATGGAAAAGTTATTGCTATGCATTTGTCGTTTTTATTACCTCGGATAGAAGCCATTGAAACTGGCTATCATATAGTAAACTGAACTATGTAGCTATCATATATATTGGTATTACTTATAACATTTATTTACAAAGTATGTTGCTGTGAGTTTTCTTTGCTTGGAGAGTCTTCAAAAATATCTTGCGTCATTGCACTTGATATTAGAATTAATTATGTCACATAGAACTAATCAATGTAAAAGTATTATAGCGATTGTTGATAAATTAAGTAATTCCCAGCTTGGGTTCTAACAAGTTAGAATTTTATTAATTTATGGACTTTTGCGGTTTGTTTAATAGGATGTTATTTCAAATCCATGAGTGTACTGAGGATAATAATTTGTTGATGGTTTTGACGCTCCAATCACCATGGCGTAATTTATTATATTTTAGGTGATCGAATACATGTTCGGTAAATAATATCGAAGCGTTAATATTTAGCAGTTTTAATGTGTGCATTTTGAATTAAGTAATCTAACTTTAAGTTAATTTTACTATTACCACGCTTTATATTTAACATTAAAATACATGAAGTATAATATATAAAGCTAAAGGCAGAATAATAAATAAAGATTAAATTCAACTGTAAGTACCTATTTTGATTTCTACCAGATGTTTAAGAAATGTTGCACTAGAATTTGATTTTCAATTCAAACAGTCTCACATGTGCCCAGATAGTAAATCCAATATACTGCATTGAAAATAGTAAATGCACTTGGAAAAACAAATCTAGCCCAGCAGTCAATTTTATTGATTGTAAAAACTGAACGCTTTCTCCAAGGTGAAATTGCACATGTAAAAATTTGAGATAGTCGTCGTTTTCGTCGTAGTCTGTGTAACTGACAAGCTAGTGATGATTCCAAGAGAGCAATAATGACAAATGCCTTACAAGTAAATGTAAAAATGTCGACGGCCCTTATGTACGAGACAGAAGGCGAATTTTGGTTGACGCCGTGAACTTGTGTGATTATTGTGAGTACAGTAGTGACTCCCAGACCGTTTCTAGCTTCAAAATTTGATTTTCCCATCCAAAATGCAATCCATGAAATAAAAACAACTAGCGAGCTTGGGACATAAATCTGGAGAAGGTATGAAGATAGTTGTCGTTCCAGGTGAAATAGTAGTTTTATACAAGAGTACCTTCCGGTGGAAGTTGTTGAAGTGCAGTAAGGTGTTGATATATTCTTTAGTATAAAATGGGGCATACTTATATTGTTTGTTTGCACTGGTGAATGATCTTTCCATCGAACTTCAAGTTCGTCCATAGAAAACGCAAAAGATTCTATAATCAGGGGACAAGCCGGGTTGTCGAAAGGATATCTCTTCAAATTGACAGAACAACTTAACTTCAGATAGACACGGTAGCTCGTTTGGACTTGTCCGTCTGGAAAGATCCGTATGTAGTTATCCGGGGCCAACACATCTTGTACAAAACCAACTTTTGAATTCACAAAACTTAAGTTGGGTTCCCAGATTTTACTCCGGTCACCCACTGTTAAATAATTGATTTTCTTATTTCGAAAATTTAGGCTAGTCACGTTGTATTGTAGTCTATTGTCGTTCCACGTTTGACTGACGAAAATAAAGTTCAACTCCATAATCCAATTTCGATTCGTCTAGAAATTCGATATTAGTCACAATTAGGTCTACAGTAATAATTGCGAAATTGTCTTTACTCTCAAGAGAACCTGCAGGGCGAATTCTTCGATCACAATGATCATTAAATAGTTGTTCAAAGATTGTTTTATGAGTTTCGTTAGGTTTGTAATCTTTTCCCGAACAGAATGTGAAATTAAAGACAGACAGAACAATTAAAATTAGTTTGGACAAAAGTAGCATTTTTAATTCTGTTATTTCAAATACACCTTGTTTTTGATAAGATATAAGATTACTTATTCAAGTTCAAATACTAATGTCTTAAGAATTGAATTGACTTTAGTGAATAATCAAGCATGAACGGCTGATATATATTCCTGCAATTTTCAAGGTAAATAATTAATCAATAGAACGTGCATCCACCCAGTTCTGTTCTGTTCTGTTATAAGTGGTGAACGACATACTATAGATACGATATGCCGTCCAAGGCGCAGGCCACAAAAGCTGGTCCATTGCCAACTCCTCGGTACAGGTTACTGTAGGGTTAACCTTCTTTTCGACTAGCCATGATATAGAACCTTAGCATTGAAGAAAAGGGTATCTCAGAGAGTGTGTTAGTCGGAATCACGCAGTAACCCGTATACAAGTTCCTTACCATTGCGTATCGCGGGCAAAATGCCACCAGGTGAACTGATGTCTCATCCTCTAAGCCACAATGTGGACAAAGAGCAGACCCCTGCCCCCTGATGTTTTTTACATACTTTGCTAGGTAACCATGACCTGTAACCATATGTACGAGAGCCCGTAAAGACTCCTTTTTTAGACTTCGACAGTATTTACTGATCACCCTCTTAGGAGTGGGCAGAAAAATTTGTCTGTCGACAGTCATTCCTCTCCTTCCAGGTTTTGGAATGCTGAGCCAAGGCCCAGCTCCCAATCATTGTTTTTAGACATTTTGTTGAGAGCGCCAGAAACGGCTCAGGCCCACAAGGTGTAGTCCCTGCCGCTTCTTTCGCTAATTCGTCGACTTTGTCGTTACCTGGTATACCAGTATGACTGGGTACCCAGTGCAGAGTAATGTTTCCATTTGCTCTTGCTATTGTTTGAGAGCACTCAAGGACTAAGGCAGACACGGTGGTATCTGCTCTCAGCGCTTGAATGGCACTCCTTGAGTCGCTATAAATTACGGCCTCGTTGTCCCAATCTTTGTCGATTAGTCCATTTACGGCCATCATTATAGCATATACTTCCGATTGGAAGACAGTACTGTAACTCCCAAGTGGCTGTACAATTTCTTGCACCCCATCCGGGAGAAAAAGCACTGCAGCCGATCCTGTATGTTCATTGATTCTAGACCCATCAGTATAGTATATTGCACGCCTGTCTGATGGTTCCAGAATCATTTTCACGTCAAATGACTCATCGACCCCCGTCCATGTCGGTAGGTGATTTCTGGTCAGCCCCGCCTTAGGAATTGCTTCCCATGGAAGTGCTAATCCAGGAATCTCCCCCCAGAGTTTTGTTAGTAAATCCACATGGTTTGTGCGATTACTACTGCCTCGACCTTGCCAATATAGCCATTGCCCAGTGTTGCGCAATCGGGCCGAAATTGACACTGCCATTTCTTTTAAATATACATCCAACGGTGGAATGCCTACAATGCATTCCAATGCCGCTGTGGGAGTACTGCGCATAGCTCCTGTCGTCATTAACAGTGCTGTACGTTGTACTGCCCCTAGGATTTTCATTCGTTGTCCATTATCCACTGCAGTAATCCAAACTCCAATGCCGTAGGCAAGGGCTGGTCTCACCACAGCAGTGTACAGCCAACTTGTAGTTTTGGGAGAAAGTCCCCAGGATTTTCCCAGGGCCCTTCTGCATTGAAATAGCTTCGCTTGGGCTTGCTTGGCTTTTAGTTCGCAGTAGTGCTGGCTAACGATCTCTTAACGATCACTATTGATTTCGATCTCTTATCGATCGATCGTTGTCGATCCGATCGCCTATCGATCCGATCGCTATCGATCCGATCTGTTATCGATCATGATCGGTAACAGATCGACAAGAAAAAATGTGCACAGTGGGCAGAATTTCATATGGAAAATAAAATGGTTTGACATGACACATGCGCACAACGGTTAATGGACATTGCAAATACCCATGATGGTTAATTGACATGACACATGACATAACAGCACAGTGGTCAAATCACATGACATAACGACACAGTAGTCAAATCACATGACATAACAACACAGTGGTCAAATCACATGACGTAACGACACAGTAGTCAAATCACATGACATAACAGCACAGTGGTCAAATCACATGACATAACGACACAGTAGTCAAATCACATGACATAACAACACCGTGGTCAAATCACATGACATAACAACACAGTGGTCAAATCACATGACATAACGACACAGTAGTCAAATCACATGACATAACAATACAGTGGTCAAATCACATGACATAACGACACAGTAGTCAAATCACATGATAAAACCGCACAGTGGTCAAATCGCATGATAAAGGCGCACAGTGGTCAAATCACATGATAAAACCGCACAGTGGGCTAGTCACATGATAAATCCACACTGTGGTCAAATCATAAAATAATTCCACACTGTGGCCAAATCACATAATAAATCCGCATAGTGGTCAAATCACATGATAAATCCACACTGTGGTCAAATCAAATAATAAAACCGCACAGTGGTTAAATCACATGATAAAACCGCACAGTGGTCAAATCAGATGATATAACAACACAGTGGTCAAACCACATGACATAACGGCACAGTGGTCAAATCACATGACATAACGGCACAGTTGTCAAATGACATGATAAAACCGCAAAGTGGCGAAATCCCATGATAAAGTCGCACAGTGGTCAAATCGCATAATAAAGGCGCACAGTAGTAAAATCGCATGATAAAAGTGCAGAATAGTCAAATCACATTATATACATGCACAGTTGTCACATGGGGCACAATTTGTAAATTTAAATCTACTACTGTGATTATTTGTATGTTAGTTGGTCATTGTGCATATTATCATGTAATTTAAACACAGTGCGCCTATGTAATGCGATTGAGCACTGTATCATTTCTTCATGATTCCATGGGTGTGCGGTTTTATCACGTTATTTGACCACTGTGCGGTTTTATTGTGTGGTTTGATCACTGCGATTTTATCACGTGATTTGACCACTGTGCAGTTATGTTATGTGATTTGACCACTGTGCCGTTATGTCATGTGATTTGTCCACTGTGCCGTTATGTCATGTGATTTGTCCACTGTGCCGTTATGTCATGTGATTTGATCACTTCGATTTTATCACGTGATTTGACCACTGTGCAGTTATGTTATGTGATTTGACCACTGTGCAGTTATGTTATGTGATTTGACCACTGTGCCGTTATGTCATGTGATTTGTCCACTGTGCCGTTATGTCATGTGATTTGACCACTGTGCGGTTTTATCATGTGATTCGACCACAGTGTGGAATTATCATGTGATTTGACCACAGTGTGGATTTATCATGTGATTTGACCACCTTGCGGTTTTATCAAGTGATTTGACCACTATGCGGATTTATTATGTGACTAGACCACTGTGCGGTTTTATCATGTGATTTGACCACTGTGGGGTTTTATCATGTGATTTGACCACTGTGCGGTTTTATCAAGTGACTAGCCCACTGTGTGGTTTTATCATGTGATTTGACCACTGTGCGGTTTTATCATGTGATTTGACCATTGTGCGCCCTTATCATGCGATTTGACCACTGTGCGCCCTTATCATGCGATTTGACCACTGTGCGCCCTTATCATGCGATTTGACCACTGTGCGGTTTTATCATGTGATTTGACTACTGTGTCGTTATGTCATGTGATTTGACCACTGTGTCGTTATGTCATGTGATTTGACCACTGTGTTGTTATGTCATGTGATTTGACTACTGTGTCGTTATGTCATGTGATTTGACCACTGTGTTGTTATGTCATGTGTCATGTCAATTAACCATCATGGGTATTTGTTATGTCCAATACCGTTGTGCGCATGTGTCATGTCAAACCATTTTATTTTCCATATGAAATTCTGCCCATTGTGCACATTTTTTCTTGTCGATCTGTTACCGATCATGATCGATAACAGATCGGATCGATAGCGATCGGATCGATAGGCGATCGGATCGACAACGATCGATCGATAAGAGATCGAAATCGATAGTGATCGTTAAGCGATCGTTAGCCAGCACTAGTTCGCAGTGAGGCTTCCAGGTTAATTTACTATCTAAGACAACTCCTAGATACCTCACTTCTGTTTTAAATGGAATAGATTTATCCCCTAGTGTAAGAGGCTTCATCTTTATATTTCTATTTGTGGTGAAAAGGATGACTTCAATCTTATCTGGGTGGATAGACAGTGATCTCCTTTTACACCAGTTGTCTGTCACTGTTAGCGCCCTTTGAGAGAGGTCTCCAACAGTACTTTGGTCAACACCAATTTGGAGTGTAGTTAAGTCGTCTGCATAGGCCTGCTTGTGTACAGATTGCAGTCTTTGCAGCTCCTCAAGCAACTCCAGGATAACAAGGTTCCACAACAGCGGTGAGAGGGCTCCCCCCTGCGGGCACCCTCGTTCTACTACTCTGAATTGCTGAGCTCCATCAACATTAGCCACAGTGCGGTCTATCAACATGCGCTCAATCCATCGAATTAAGCACAAATCGATTCCCTCCCTGTGTAGGGCCTCTGTTATTGCTTTAAACGTTGCATGACTGAAGGCCCCTTCAATATCTAGGAAGGTTCCTAGCGCCATTTGCTTACTTTTAAGTGCATACTCTATCCGAGCAACCAACTGATGAAGTGCCGCATCGGTAGAGACGCCATTAATGTAAGCATATTGATTACAGTCGATCATTTTCTGCATTAGGAGGCCTGTTCTTAGTTCCCCATCGACCAGCCTTTCTTGACACTTAAGTAGAAAGGATGTTAGGGAAACTGGCCTCCATGCATTTGTCTTTTGGTAACTCGATTTCCCAGGTTTCGGCAAAAACACAACTTTCGTTGTACGCCAAATGGGTGGGATGTAACCCAAAGCAAGACTTGCTTTGAATATACGTTGTAAATGCGCGCTTAGTTCGTTGGTCACATACTGCATCATGGCAGGAATTATTTTATCCCCACCTGCTGACTTGTATGGCCCAAACGTCCTAATTGCATTTGAGATATTTTCTTTTGTTACAATGTTATCAATGGTAGAGCTACAGCTGTACTGATGTCCCCGATCCACCCACTCCGAATCAGGGTCTGGTGGAAAGTGGGCCCTCAGCAGCAACTGCAGTGATTCATCCATTGACTCTGTTAGAGTCCCATTCTCCAACTCTAGCGGTCCTAATGACCTACTATTATCTTTAAGGAGGATTTTACTGACTCTTGATGCTGTTCTGGTTTCCGTCACTGATTCGCAAAACGTCCTCCATGAGTCTCGTTTTGCAGATCTCAGTGCTTTTTTAAATACAGTACGTGCCTGAATGACCTCCTCCCTCGAGTCCAAAAAGCCCAGGTCAAACTTTCTTTGTAAGCCCCGGTACTTTTTTCTCAGACGCGTTAGTTCAGAAGACCACCATGCAACATAATGTTTTCTTGTAATTGTTTTCTCTGGGCATGACTTATAAAAGGCTGTTAGTAACGCATTTGTTACGTCCTTTACACAGCCATCCAGTTCTGCAATAGTTTTGATTTCGCTTGTTCCCAGGAGTTTCAGTCTTTTCTGAGCCTCTCTAGTATACAAGTCCCAATCAGTTTTCCTCGGATTTCTATAGCAGATGGGTACCCTTTTGCCAAGGTTCATTCTCCATTTGATATATCTGTGGTCAGAGAGAGAGTCTTTCAACTCCACTTTCCATCCCGCAATGTTGTCCACAAGTTCATTCGATGCCAGTGTAACATCTATGACTTCCTTGCGTCTAGTCGTTACAAACGTGGGAGTGTGTCCCTTATTTGCAATATTGAGGTTTGCTATTGTAATGAACTCTAGGAAAGCTCTTCCCCTGTCATTTGTGTCAAAACTTCCCCAGATTTCATTATGAGCATTGGCATCGCTACCAATTAAAATAGGCCATCCCCTCTGTGTACAGTGGTCGACAAGGTCGCCCAACCGATTTGGGGGAATGGCCTCTTCATATGGTAGGTAGGCAGATGTCAACACTACGTCCCGCCCCCCTACTTTTATCTTAATGGCTATTAAGTCCCTGTTCCAAAAGTCCACAAGTGGCCAGGTAACCAAATTTGGGGAAGTGACAATGCTTGCCCGTGGGTTTTGTGGCCCGTCGAAGGCATGCAATTTTCCCTTCCGATTCAGTCCCCTCACCGCACCCCTATAGACATATGGTTCCTGGATCAATATTGCGTATGATTGTCCCAGCTCAACCCTCAACAAAAGTGAAGTGGCTGCTTGACAATGCTGTAGATTGATTTGAAGAAAATTCACATCATCGTAGTCTGTGGTATGTCCCCTATTAGGCCTATCTATCATCAGAAGACATCCCAAACCTTCACTACTACCACCAGTCTCCGATGTCTGTTATCTACTTTGTTGGATATATTATATGTTTGCCGCCTCAGAAGTTGAACTTCCGTCGGTAGCCTTGGTTTAGATTTGATTGTTCGGAAACAATATTCGTATGTGCATGCGCAGTCATGGACCATACTCGTGGTTCTTACTCCAGCAAGAAGACGAATTCCCCCAGGTAATGGCATGCATAGTTTCATAGTGTGGGGCTTGTTTAGTCGCCGCATTAAGTTAAGAACACGGGCTAATAGCCCCACACATATGTAGTTTTTAATGGCTAAAAATTTTGAAAACCCCCGCCACCAATCTCTGTCATTCGGTCTCCACCTCACACCGTCAGCAGCAGGTAGTAGTCCACCACAATCAAGGGTGAGCCACCGTCCCCTGTCCCCCGTGGTCGGCAGATACCTCCTGACTACGACCAACAGCAGCCGCCTCGAAATCTCTAGAAGTCGGTGTATACCTATTGGCCGCCTCCAGATCTCCGCATTCGGCTTAAGGTTCACCAGTTTCCTGTAAACAAAAACATTATTACACTGCTTTTGTGTTTTTGGCTTTTCGCCTGTCTGCTTTAGGTTGACGTGAGGCAGACATTGAATGGTCTTCCTCACATTGTCAGCCCCAAGCAATTTTCTTTTGAAATCCATCATAACAACATGACATGGACTGCCTGTTGCCATTCGGAAAAAATTATTCATATAAATGTTAGTGTTAAGTTAATATTAGTTGTTAGTTTCTCTTCACAGCCCCAAGAAGACCCCCAACATTGAAGTTGAGTTTCATCCAGAGGCTCTGGAGAGTTACCCTTTGTTGCCCTGCATTCGATGTCTTGAGCAAATCGAAAAATTCTTGCTCAATCCACATTTTGTAAATATAACCCCCCGCTGAGGGGGCCCTGTTTACCCACCGTGGTTTTCCGACCAGGGCGTAGTCGAAAGGTACGGCCCTGGCGCAGATACCCGCGTTCATTTTATTGATATTTCCAAATATCAAATTCAGGTTCGGTGCGTTAGCTGGCTTGGGGGCCCAAGTTGTGTAAAAATCACAATTTGATCTTGGTTCCCCAGGCCAGCCCTTCAACGCACCGCCCCTGAAATTCCCAACTTGGTCTATGACCCAATTCTGGCCCTCTGCCGTCCCACACGGGATCTGTCCCCACCCGAGGTAAATCCAGGGTTTCCCCAGGATCGCCCCCACGAGGTCCAGACCCTGGTATTCGATCATTTTTTGTTGGAGGAAGTCTTTCAACTCCTCCAACAAAACGGTGGAAATGTCGGAGTAATCTCTATCTGTGACCACTACCATGTGTTCACAGATAGGAGTGCCTCTCGAATTTCCACCGTCTGTTGATTTCTTTAGTTTATTCGGAGGAGTCACCCCGCTAGGCCCTCCGTCCTTTTCCCTCTCCCGTTTCTTCCCGGCGACAGTCACCCCTGGTGATCCCGCCCCTGACGGCCCTGCCACAATTTTTTGTTGTTGTATGGGGGAAGGATTAGCCCCCACAGGTAAGCGGCGAGGTTATGGCCGGCAAGCCAGCCGCCCTGCGCCACTCATTCCGGAGGGTTCGCTTCCGACCCCCACTTAACTTTTTCTTTCTTTCTCCTCCCAGCGGTGTACTTTTAAAATGGGAGTTGCCGCTACTGTGGCCTCCCCAGTGTCCAAGGTTGCCATCTGCAACTCAGGATTATCGGTGGAGGTAGGAGGATTTGATTTTTCCTCCTCCTCCCAATATCCACCCAATACATATATCATGAATGGCATGCAATGTCTTTGATAAGTACAAGCGTTATTGTCCATTTAAAGGAACAGTACTTTAGAAATAACGCGTAGTGACAGTGAAAGTGATTTTTTATTTCCTATCCTCCACCATTAGGAAATCTATGTTTTATATACTTGTGGATATCACATAAAGCATTACTATCAATATTACTCATCCCTCTATCTAGATATCTTCTATATTTTCCTGGATAAAATTTTATGCTTTGACGTTTAAGTTTTACTGTTCGTTTCATTCAAATGTGTACATTTTTATTATGGCGACCTACATACAGAGTTCTATTTTAGCCGACTTTTTTACATTTTGCCCACCCACCCGGGCAAAAGGGGCAAAGGGGGCAAAAGGGGTAAAAGGGGCAAAAAGTCTAAATCGTAGTTCATCTACCAAAATAGATGTCGCATCGATGCCTCTTCGTTTATAAGTACCTAAAAACAGGCTTACTAGAATATCATTAACTCCGAATTTCAATGGCAAACAGTTAGTTTACTTGTGTAAGTTAAGTTTTAAATTTTTTTGTGCTATTTTTAAAACCCTAATTTTACTTTTGCCCCTTTTGCCCACTAGCCACCTGACATTTTGCCCGCCCACTAGCCACTTTTGCCATCTAGCCACCTAGCCACTACCCACCGGCCAGTTGAACTCTGCCTACATAATTGATACTCAGTTCACAAAATTGACTCTAATTTACTGTGATATGTAAGTACATTGCCCTCATCAACTAATCATTCTGTACATGACAATAGTGAAAAGGTGCTGTAAAATTGTCATATATGACATGATTGCGAAATAAAATGACTATGGTATAGTTCTAATGCGGCTCCAGGTAATTAACTACCCGAAACATTTATATGTTCAATACGTGGTGTTTGTGTGTGCGGATATGTAAACCAAGGCCAAGTTCAAAAATAGGCAAAATCAATCACAACTAACATGAAAAACATGCCTTGGTCGTTCTAACCGCATCATCTGATATTGAAATGTATTTTTGAAATTGTATCAAAAATCATGCGTCTGTAATATGCAGAAGTCATGTATGTTTTGTGGCTTTATCGTTAGTCGTTTATGGTGAAATTATTATTATTTGATGATTACATTATTATTACTTATCGATGATCGATTATTACAACCAATAGAGACGCTTACCAAATGTTTTTACATGTAAGTTTCTATTTTTTGCATTTTTCTTAGGAATTAAAAGCAATTGTCATTTAAATTATTATCTTTGTGATAAGGGTTGTACAGAATAGATTCCGCATATTATAGAGCTAAATCGTTCAGAATGCTGATTTATTTGTCACATTACGGAATTGCGGAAGTTAACAAAATAAAGTTTTAATAATTCAGAATATGTATATATTTTAAAATTCGGATAGTCCGTGAGGGCAGATATCGAAAGTCATGTAGGGGCGACTTGCTACTAACGTTTTCCCCAATTCAACATTCCTCTCCCCTTAGCGTCTTCGGCAGTCTTGTTGGCTAATAAAAATAGTTGATATTATTTAGTGGCAATATACTCATCATTCAAAAATGTTACTTAGTAAAAAATATAATTTAGTATGCAATTTGTAAACTTACCATCTGCAGCCAAAATTTCTGTTTGGACAGCCACAAAAACAAGTAGCGCCAAGTAGAAAGCCACGACAAGTTTCATTTTTAATTGGCAGAAATTAAAGATATCTCCAAGTCGATTGAGCTAGTTCTCTGAGAGTTGTCGATGAGTGTATGCCAGTAACATTTTTAAATTGGTCTATTTATACGGATTTCCACAGACAATTAGTAATGTAAACAGGATTTTATTGATCCATTATCCTTGGCAATGTCTGCCTATATAATAATTGCGTTGTTTATCGTGAATTCTGAATTAGCTTTGTTTACAAATACTAATATTTTTATATCAATTCCTAAAACCAAACTTCAATCGACTATTGTGTCAGTTGTGCTATATAATAAACAGTGTACAAAATACCATTTACCACTTACCAGTAGTAAGTGGTTTTTATTGGTATTTGACATTATATACCACTTCCTAAAAAGTAATTTTAGGTGGTATAAATGATAAAAAATAGTTTCATTTAAGTTTCGTGTTGAAGTTTTGTATAAAAAACTCAGAAAGTATAAAATAGCTTAGCAGCTAATGATTCCTGCCACAAATTGATAAGTGTTCATTATTCAGGTTTGGATTCAACATTCACTAATAGCCCTTATTTCCGATTGAGAAATTAATGGCAATTAAATTGGCACATTCATATCAATTTTAATTTGGCGATGCTAAATGCATTAGTTTCAGTAGCATTCTTATAAATTTCAGTGGACAATCAAATAAATTGGATTAGTTTGATTTACCAAGGGTCTAATTGGAAATATTTCATGGAAAATAAAGTTTTTAAAACCCATAATTTAGGAAATTTATTGTATCTGTACTAAACTGTCTAATCAATCGCTAAAATTTACCATTTATACCACTAAATGCATTTTACCATCAAGTTTATTTTTACCACTGTGACGGTAAAAAATCCAAAAAAGTGGTAAATTTGGTACACTGATAGTCATTGACAAACACAGATATTGAGCTTTTAATACTCACAATTGTCAATTATACCAAATTAGAAGTTTGAATATAATAAATGTATCATTAACCTTATGATTGTTTGAAGGTTTTTTTTGAGAATAATTATGCACGTGGATTGTTGTGGAATTTTGTTTTTCTGTTTAGAATGAAATTTTTATGCTGAGGTATGTTTGTAATTAAATTGACTCCATACGATTCAGGAATTGCAGGTGCAAAGTTTATCAAAATAAAAAATAAATGTCGATATGATTTTATTGGTTTTTGTGTAAGTACAGCTTTGATAGGCAGAATTTTTAAATCATTCGCTTGCCATATTGAAGTGTCTATAAATTTTATGGGCATTGGTCAATCAATTTTAAGGCAGCAGAAAACTAAAGAAAAATTTTAATTTAAAACGACTTTTAATATAGGTAATTCGTTTTCATACGGGGTTATAACTAAACCAGTTTCTGGATAATAGAAGTAACGCCACCAAAGAATATCAACGAATTTGAAATCATACATGCCGCCCACTTAAACTTTCATCTGGAAAAATGCAAATATTCCACCGAATTAATGCATAAGGTAAACATTATCGATGCGTAATTATTTGGAACAGTTTTAATAATTATTCTGAAAATTAATGTAGTTAATTATAGCAGTACCTTCTGCCGTGCGTGTATCTGGCATCCATTTCAATCTATTTCTTGCGATTTACTATGAATGATTATGATCAAGCCCCATATAATTAATTACTCTAAAACCTTAAAATAATTAATTATTAAGTACCCCATAAACAGTAAAAAAAGTATTAATAAATGTCAAAATAAAAACTTGAAACTACAAAAGGAAACTAAGTACTAAAAATAAGTGAAAAACATTTTAAAATAAGAAATATAGTGCCTTACGGTATAGCCTAAAGTAGAGAATTGATTTAGCGTGACCTTTAGTAGCATTTGATATTTTCATGGGATCACCTAATAAATGTCGGAAAATAGTTTACTGCATTTTAGCACAAATTAGACTGTTTTTCAGACAAAAAATTGGGTCGAATTTCACTTAGAGCACATTTAAGACTAAATAATTTTGACTATTTTAGACCAAATAATTTAGACCGATTGTTTACCAAAATAATAGGTTTGAATGACGTTTAGCTTAAATAATAACTTAGGTTACATTTTAAGCAAAGTGGCTGTAACAGACCTAAATATTTAGACTATCCTTTCCGCAAAATTTTTCCCAAGTTAATGTTTAAAAAAATTTTGCCAAAAAGCTTAAAATCGTAATTTAGTCTGGCATCACCTATTTTACGGTCTTTATATGGGGTTGTAAATAATCCAGTGTCTGACTAGCCCAAGTAATGCCAGCCCAAAATATCAACACATTTAGAAATATGCATCCATTTAAATATCTACCTGCAAATATTTTACTAATACGTAATAAGATGCGGTAGATGCTATGGTAAAAGAGATACAGTGAACAAAATAAATATAGGATGGAAAAGTTATTGTTATGCATTTGTCGTTTTTATTACCTCGGATAGAAGCCATTGAAACTGGCTATCATATAGTAAACTGAACTATGTAGCTATCATATATATTGGTATTACTTATAACATTTATTTACAAAGTATGTTGCTGTGAGTTTTCTTTGCTTGGAGAGTCTTCAAAAATATCTTGGACATTGCACTTGATATTAGAATTAATTGTGTCATATAGAATTGATCAATGTAAAAGTATTATAGCGATTGTTGATAAATTAAGTAATTCCCAGCTTGGGTTCTAAGAAGTTAGAATTTTATTAATTTATGGAGTTTTGCGGTTTGTTTAATAGGATGTTATTTCAAATCCATGAGTGTACTGAGGATAATAATTTGTTGATGGTTTTGACGCTCCAATCACCATGGCGTAATTTATTATATTTTAGGTGATCGAATACATGTTCGGTAAATAATATCGAAGCGTTAATATTTAGCAGTTTTAATGTGTGCATTTTGAATTAAGTAATCTAACTTTAAGTTAATTTTACTATTACCACGCTTTATATTTAACATTAAAATACATGAAGTATAATATATAAAGCTAAAGGCAGAATAATAAATAAAGATTAAATTCAACTGTAAGTACCTATTTTGATTTCTACCAGATGTTTAAGAAATGTTGCACTAGAATTTGATTTTCAATTCAAACAGTCTCACATGTGCCCAGATAGTAAATCCAATATACTGCATTGGAAATAGTAAATGCACTTGGAAAAACAAATCTAGCCCAGCAGTCAATTTTATTGATTGTAAAAACTGAACGCTTTCTCCAAGGTGAAATTGCACATGTAAAAATTTGAGATAGTCGTCGTTTTCGTCGTAGTCTGTGTAACTGACAAGCTAGTGATGATTCCAAGAGAGCAATAATGACAAATGCCTTACAAGTAAATGTAAAAATGTCGACGGCCCTTATGTACGAGACAGAAGGCGAATTTTGGTTGACGCCGTGAACTTGTGTGATTATTGTGATGCAGTAGTGACTCCCAGGCCGTTTCTAGCTTCAAAATTTGATTTTCCCATCCAAAATGCAATCCATGAAATAAAAACAACTAGCGAGCTTGGGACATAAATCTGGAGAAGGTATGAAGATAGTTGTCGTTCCAGGTGAAATAGTAGTTTTATACAAGAGTACCTTCCGGTGGAAGTTGTTGTTGAAGTGCAGTAAGGTGTTGATATATTCTTTAGTATAAAATGGGGCATACTTATATTGTTTGTTTGCACTGGTGAATGATCTTTCCATCGAACTTCAAGTTCGTCCATAGAAAACGCAAAAGATTCTATAATCAGGGGACAAGCCGGGTTGTCGAAAGGATATCTCTTCAAATTGACAGAACAACTTAACTTCAGATAGACACGGTAGCTCGTTTGGACTTGTCCGTCTGGAAAGATCCGTATGTAGTTATCCGGGGCCAACACATCTTGTACAAAACCAACTTTTGAATTCACAAAACTTAAGTTGGGTTCCCAGATTTTACTCCGGTCACCCACTGTTAAATAATTGATTTTCTTATTTCGAAAATTTAGGCTAGTCACGTTGTATTGTAGTCTATCGTCGTTCCACGTTTGACGAAAATAAAGTTCAACTCCATAATCCAATTTCGATTCGTCTAGACATTCGATATTAGTCACCATTAGGTCTACAGTAATAATTGTGAAATTGTCTTTACTCTCAAGAGAACCTGCAGGGCGAATTCTTCGATCATAATGATCATTAAATAGTTGTTCAAAGATTGTTTTATGAGTTTCGTTAGGTTTGTAATCTTTTCCCGAACAGAATGTGAAATTAAAGACAGACAGAACAATTAAAATTAGTTTGGACAAAAGTAGCATTTTTAATTCTGTTATTTCAAATACACCTTGTTTTTGATAAGATATAAGATTACTTATTCAAGTTCAAATACTAATGTCTTGAGAATTGAATTGACTTTAGTGAATAATCAAGCATGAACGGCTGATATGTATTCCTACAATTTTTTAGGTAAATAATTAATCAATAGAACGTGCATACACCCAATACATATCATGATTGGCATGCAATCTCTTTGATAAGTACAAGCGTTATTGTCCATTTAAAGGAACAGTACTTTAGAAATAACGCGTAGTGACAGTGAAAGTGATTTTTTATTTCCTATCCTCCACTATTAGGAAATCTATGTTTTATATACTTGTGGATATCACATAAAGCATTACTATCAATATTACTCATCCCTCTATCTAGATATCTTCTATATTTTCCTGGATAAAATTTTATGCTTTGACGTTTAAGTTTTACTGTTCGTTTCATTCAAATGTGTACATTTTTATTATGGCGACCTACATACAGAGTTCTATTTTAGCCGACTTTTTTACATTTTGCCCACTCCACCCGGGCAAAAGGGCAAAAGGGGCAAAAGGGGTAAAAGGGGCAAAAGTCTAAATCGTAGTTCATCTACCAAAATAGATGTCGCATCGATGCCTCTTCGTTTATAAGTACCTAAAAACAGGCTTACTAGAATATCATTAACTCCGAATTTCAATGGCAAACAGTTAGTTTACTTGTGTAAGTTAAGTTTTAAATTTTTTTGTGCTATTTTTAAAACCTAATTTTACTTTTGCCCCTTTTGCCCACTAGCCACCTGACATTTTGCCCGCCCACTAGCCACTTTTGCCATCTAGCCACCTAGCCACTACCCACCGGCCAGTTGAACTCTGCCTACATAATTGATACTCAGTTCACAAAATTGACTCTAATTTACTGTGATATGTAAGTACATTGCCCTCATCAACTAATCATTCTGTACATGACAATAGTGAAAAGGTGCTGTAAAATTGTCATATATGACATGATTGCGAAATAAAATGACTATGGTATAGTTCTAATGCGGCTCCAGGTAATTAACTACCCGAAACATTTATATGTTCAATACGTGGTGTTTGTGTGTGCGGATATGTAAACCAAGGCCAAGTTCAAAAATAGGCAAAATCAATCACAACTAACATGAAAAACATGCTTTTGTCGTTCTAACCGCATCATCTGATATTGAAATGTATTTTTGAAATTGTATCAAAAATCATGCGTCTGTAATATGCAGAAGTCATGTATGTTTTGTGGCTTTATCGTTAGTCGTTTATGGTGAAATTATTATTATTTGATGATTACATTATTATTACTTATCGATGATCGATTATTACAACCAATAGAGACGCTTACCAAATGTTTTTACATGTAAGTTTCTATTTTTTGCATTTTCTTAGGAATTAAAAGCAATTGTCATTTAAATTATTATCTTTGTGATAAGGGTTGTACAGAATAGATTCCGCATATTATAGAGCTAAATCGTTCAGAATGCTGATTTATTTGTCACATTACGGAATTGCGGAAGTTAACAAAATAAAGTTTTAATAATTCAGAATATGTATATATTTTAAAATTCGGATAGTCCGTGAGGGCAGATATCGAAAGTCATGTAGGGGCGACTTGCTACTAACGTTTTCCCCAATTCAACATTCCTCTCCCCTTAGCGTCTTCGGCAGTCTTGTTGGCTAATAAAAATAGTTGATATTATTTAGTGGCAATATACTCATCATTCAAAAATGTTACTTAGTAAAAAATATAATTTAGTATGCAATTTGTAAACTTACCATCTGCAGCCAAAATTTCTGTTTGGACAGTCACAAAAACAAGTAGCGCCAAGTAGAAAGCCACGACAAGTTTAATTTTTAATTGGCAGAAATTAAAGATATCTCCAAGTCGATTGAGCTAGTTCTCTGAGAGTTGTCGATGAGTGTATGCCAGTAAGATGTTTAAATTGGTCTATTTATACGGATTTTCACAGACAATTAGTAATGTAAACAGGATTTTATTGATCCATTATCCTTGGCAATGTCTGCCTATATAATAATTGCGTTGTTTATCGTGAATTCTGAATTAGCTTTGTTTACAAATACTAATATTTTTATATCAATTCCTAAAACCAAACTTCAATCGACTATTGTGTCAGTGGTGCTATATAATAAACAGTGTACAAAATACCATTTACCACTTACCAGTGGTAAGTGGTTTTTATTGGTATTTGACATTATATACCACTTCCTAAAAAGTAATTTTAGGTGGTATAAATGATAAAAAATAGTTTCATTTAAGTTTCGTGTTGAAGTTTTGTATAAAAAACTCAGAAAGTATAAAATATCTTAGCAGCTGATGATTCCTGCCACAAATTGATAAGTGTTCATTATTCAGGTTTGGATTCAACATTCACTAATAGCCCTTATTTCCGATTGAGAAATTAATGGCAATTAAATTGGCACATTCATATCAATTTTAATTTGGCGATGCTAAATGCATTAGTTTCAGTAGCATTCTTATAAATTTCAGTGGACAATCAAATAAATTGGATTAGTTTGATTTACCAAGGGTCTAATTGGAAATATTTCATGGAAAATAAAGTTTTTAAAACCCATAATTTAGGAAATTTATTGTATCTGTACTAAACTGTCTAATCAATCGCTAAAATTTACCATTTATACCACTAAATGCATTTTACCATCAAGTTTATTTTTACCACTGTGACGGTAAAAAATCCAAAAAATTGGTAAATTTGGTACACTGATAGTCAATGACAAACACAGATAATTGAGCTTTTAATACTCACAATTGTCAATTATACCAAATTAGAAGTTTGAATATAATAAATGTATCATTAACCTTATGATTGTTTGAAGGTTTTTTTTGAGAATAATTATGCACGTGGATTGTTGTGGAATTTTGTTTTTCTGTTTAGAATGAAATTTTTATGCTGAGGTATGTTTGTAATTAAATTGACTCCATACGATTCAGGAATTGCAGGTGCAAAGTTTATCAAAATAAAAAATAAATGTCGATATGATTTTATTGGTTTTTGTGTAAGTACAGCTTTGATAGGCAGAATTTTTAAATCATTCGCTTGCCATATTGAAGTGTCTATAAATTTTATGGGCATTGGTCAATCAATTTTAAGGCAGCAGAAAACTAAAGAAAAATTTTAATTTAAAACGACTTTTAATATAGGTAATTCGTTTTCATACGGGGTTATAACTAAACCAGTTTCTGGATAATAGAAGTAACGCCACCAAAGAATATCAACGAAAACATACATGCCGCCCACTTAAACTTTCATCTGGAAAAATGCAAATATTCCACCGAATTAATGCATAAGGTAAACATTATCGATGCGTAATTATTTGGAACAGTTTTAATAATTATTCTGAAAATTAATGTAGTTAATTATAGCAGTACCTTCTGCCGTGCGTGTATCTGGCATCCATTTATCTCAGTTCACAAAATTGACTCTAATTTACTGGGATGTAAGTACATTGCCCTCATCAACTAATCATTCTGTACATATGACAATAGTGAAAAGGTGCTGTAAAATTGTCATATATGACATGATTGCGAAATAAAATGACTATGGTATAGTTCTAATGCGGCTCCAGGTAATTAACTACCCGAAACATTTATATGTTCAATACGTGGTGTTTGTGTGTGCGGATATGTAAACCAAGGCCAAGTTCAAAAATAGGCAAAATCAATCACAACTAACATGAAAAACATGCTTTTGTCGTTCTAACCGCATCATCTGATATTGAAATGTATTTTTGAAATTGTATCAAAAATCATGCGTCTGTAATATGCAGAAGTCATGTATGTTTTGTGGCTTTATCGTTAGTCGTTTATGATGAAATTATTATTATTTGATACAACCAATAGAGACGCTTGCCAAATGTTTCTACATGTAAGTTTCAATTGCATTTTTCTTAGGAATTAAAAGCAATTGTCATTTAAATTATTAACTTTGTGATAATTGTTGTACAGAATAGATTCCGCATATTATGTAGCTAAATCGTTCAGATTGCTGATTTATTTGTCACATTACGGAATTGTGGAATATAACAAAATAAAGTTTTAATAATTCAGAATATGTATATATTTTAAAATTCGGATAGTCCGTGAGGGCTGATATCGAAGGTCATGCAGGGGCGATTTGCTACTAACGTTTTCCCCAATTCAACATCCCTCTCCCCTTAGCGTCTTCGGCAGTCTTGTTGGCTAATAAAAATAGTTGATATTTGATATTATTTGGTGGCAATATACTCATCATTCATAAATTTTACTAGTAAAAAGTATAATTTAGTATGCATTTTGTAAACTTACCATCTGCAGCCAAAATTTCTGTTTGGACAGCCACAAAAACAAGTAGCGCCAAGTAGAAGGCCACGACAAGTTTCATTTTTAATTGGCAGAAATTAAAGATATCTCCAAGTCGATTGAGCTAGTTCTCTGAGAGTTGTCGATGGGTGTATGCCAGTAAGATTTTTACATTGCTCTATTTATACGGATTTCCACAGACAATTAGTAATGTAAACAGGATTTTATTGATCCATTATCCTTGGCAATGTCTGCCTATATAATAATTGCGCTGTTTATCGTGAATTCTGAATTAGCTTTGTTTACAAATAATAATATTTTAATGTCAATTCCTAAAACCAAACGTCAATCGACTATTGTGTCAATGGTGCTATATAATAAACAGTGTACAAAATACCATTTACCACTTGCCAGTGGTTTTAATTGGTATTTGACGTTATATACCACTCCCTAAAAAGTAGTGTTAGGTGGTATATATGGTAAAAAATAGTTTCATTTAAGTTTTATGTTGAATTTTTTTATAAAAATCAGAACCAAAGTATGAAATAGCTTAGCAGCTGGTGATTGTTGTCACGAATTGATAAGTGTTCATTATTCAGGTTTGAATTCAACATTAACTAATAGCCCTTATTTCCGATTGAGAAATTAATGGCAATTAAATTGGCACATTCATATCAATTTTAAATTGGCGATTCTACATGCATTAGTTTCAGTAGTTTTATTATAACTTAAAGTGGACAATCAAATAAATTGGATTAATTTGATTTACTAAGTGGCTAATTGGAAATATTACATCTAAAATAAAGTTTTAAAAGCCCATAATTTAGGAAGCCTAGTATATATGTACCAAACTGTTCAATCAATCGCTAAAATGTACCATTTTTACTACTAGATGCATTTTTACCATTAAGTGCCTTTTTACCACTGTGATGGTAAGAAATCCAAAAAAGTGGTAAATTTTGAACAATGGTAGTCAATGAAAAGTACAAAAATTAATCTTTTAATGCTAACAAATGAGAAGTTTGCATATAATAAATGTATCATTAACCTTACGATCGTTTGAAGGTTTTTTAAAAATAATTATGCACGTGGATTGTTGGGGGAATTTTTTTTCAGCTTAGAATGATATATTTATGGTATAGCAGAAAATTTTTAAACAATTTAATTTAAAACGATAGACGATATGGGTTAATCGGTTTTATACGGGATAATAGTTGACGCTATTGTAACAATATATAACGTCTCCATAACAATATTGACACTACAAACATTTTGGACAAATCATGTGAATTCATAGGATCTCCCCTTAAGAGTTTTGTGGGGTTTTTGTTGGCAGTTATATTATTCTTTCGCCGTCACAGTTCGCTCATTGTATTCGACAGACAATGAATCATACGTTGCAAGTTGCAATACAAAAGACTCAACTTCAGCTCAAACTTCGAGGTCTAACTACACTATTTCACCACGAGTCTATTGGGGAACAACTCATAACCGAAACCCGACAATATTTCCCGAACGACGAATGTCAGTTTACACAGTAAGCAAAATGTTAATGACAACATTACTGAATGTGATTGACTACATATACGAATGCGATTGACTACAAATACGACTGCGATGGACTACATATACGGCTGAGATTGACTACATATTAAACGAATGCAATTAAAGATGTGAGATTATAAACAAGTAGTACTTTCAATTATTATTATTTATAAATTATATTATATTTATATATTTTGAAATACAAAATAGCCGAATTCCAAGTTGGAAGGCAACCGACACCTAACAAAGAGTCAACGTTGAATCTTTTACAATGGTACTATTTAATATAATATGCCGTTCATATAATGGACATGTAACCAAGCAGTTTCATGTACACGGGCACTAGATAAAAACGGAGGCTAAATGCATGGTGGGTGCCAATATTCCTTACCTTACCCTACATAATGACCTCCAAAGGATGACCTCCCCCTACCTAAAAAACCTACAGCAAGCCGTAACAGAAGCTCGCCTGAGAAAAGGGAACCGTGCCCATATCTTTGATATAATAATAGAAATTGGTTTATTTTGATATTTATTGACAACATTGAGTTTCAAAATAGATGAAAGTTGACCATCCAAATAAATGGAAATCAAAGTAGATAAACGTTGATTATGAAAATCGACAGAAAATAAAAAATATTATGTTGACTATCAAAATCAACAGAAAATCAAAATTGATATGTTGATTATCAAAATCAACAGAAAATCAAAATTGATTAATGTTGATTATCAAAATCAACAGAAAATCAAAATCGATAAATGTTGACTATCAAAATTCCTTATATAGCCAAATTATACAGAAATAAACGAACTCTGTGTCAAACGCCTGGCCTTGACTCTTGACTGTACGAACTCAAGTATCTCATCCAAAGACAAGCACGTATCCAGGAATTTGGCCTAGGGGGGGCACACCAATCTATATTAGCAAAATAATGGCATATTCGCGCGAAGCGCGAAATTTTTTTGGATTTTTAACCTCTTTTTGACAAAAAAATCGCCTTTTTTTGGAAGCTTAGGGGGGGCCCGGACCCCCCCGGCCCCCCCTCTGGATACGTGCTTGTCCAAAGATGTGTAGGTAAGAGTGCTTCTGCCTCTAGTACGATTAATTTTATAAAACTTAAGTAGTTTTGCATTCTATACATAAGTTATTCATTTGCTATAAAAGGTCGATTTATTTGTTCTTATCCCTATTTTTAGTCGTATATCTGTAGAAATAAGTATAATATATAAGAAAATGCAACGTACAATTAAAAATTTTTCCACTAGAATCTCGTCATTGTTATCCTAAAACATGTGAGAAATAAATCATGAGTATTTTGCTGATGTACTTGGCTCTTGTAGAAGAAATGCATAAGGGACCCGTAAATTCAGAGAAATTTGTTAAGTACAACATTTTACTTAAGAATCCTCTTGATCATAAATCATAACATTGAAATCGATTAGTGAGTCAGTTTTGCTATCCGCAACAAGTTTCTGGGGCGTTGTTAGACTATCTGCTCACGTAAGAGTTATTCGGAAACTTGTTTCAGATTCACTATTGCTTACACTACGGATACGACAGATAATAATAGTGTAGTTTATATATCAACCTATGTATCATCTTATATATAGAAGTTTTATGAGGCTGTAGAAGAAGTCTTTTAGTATAAGCGGCAGTATCATGTATTGAGGATGTGTTTACTAAAATAATTTATATCTAGCAGACGCAATTATTTAAATATGAGACTTTGGGAACCAAAATGAGAAACTGGAAAAATTGCATATCATTTTTTGCCAAAAAGGACACAGAGTGGTAGAAATAACTTTAGTAAAACCGTAAAAAAATTTATAAGGAAAATCGTTATTCGAGGAGGACATTGTTCTGCTTATATGCTTCGTTTTGTAAATTATTTTTTAATAAAATGGACAGATGTGAATGTATCCTGGGTTGGATTTGTATGCAATTCAAATAATCAATGCTAAATGGGTGAAAATATAATTCCTTGTCTTTTACAGGCGTTATGAACTTAAAGAAAACCATTGTACTTCGTCTAGAAATGGGAAAAACAAATGATGCTGGTGTTATCAAATATTCAGTAGTATTTGGTGGTCGTAGTGTTTTGCCAGTCCATGAAGGAGTCGGGAGCAAAAATAATAAGACACGGTAATATAAGGAATACTATGTAATAATACATCAGAGCTATTTATACGAATTTACGAACAGAGAAAAACATTTCTCGGTATAGCTCATGTTGTTTAACGAATAAGGAATAAGTTCGGGCACTCGGGGTATGTTGGTCCTTGTTGTTCCTTAGGATTAAGATAGTCAACATTCGTGTTCGAATTATCTCTTGTATGTTATATTTTGGATTGACTGTATCAAATAATGTTTGGTAGATGTATGTAGATTATGGAGTTACATGTTCTATTGGCAGTAATGGACAAAGTATCAAGGAAGCCTGACTGGCGTCAGCCGAGTGTCTTCGTTTCTCAGTGACACAAGTGCTGATATTCAAACACACGTGTATATCATGAATATTGTATGATACCTTGAGTCGGAAACACAGCCTGGTTCATATTTTAGCCAATAAAAATTATTCAGGGCTTTGAGAAGTGTATATTATTGCGGTTTAAGTTTTATGGAGATGTAGGAAAAGTAATTTTAGTCTTGTAATACAAGAAACAGTAACAGAAATCGAGGATCTGTGTACAAAAAAATATTTCGCCTGTACCATTTGGTGCAAAACTCAATTCAATATAAATAGAAAATAAATTCAATATAAATTCAATAATGTCGATCTCATAATTTGAGCAGGAAAAAGACGTTGTTCTGTCCTTCCTTCGTTTTGTAAATTATTTCTATACATAGTGCATACTATAATAGTGTTTCCGTGTCCGACTTTGTGTGCCTCTATATAAAAGTTATATATGATCGTAGACTTTTGACCTTCCTATATGTATGCAAGTATATCTTATTAAGGCGATGTAAAAGCAAAATAAGTTATGTATAGAATTGATCGACTTGGCTAAAGGACAATATGTATCTAAGAGGGAAGAACCCCAAATTGTCAACCCCTAAATGTCAACAGGAAAAAAAACTTTTTACCAACACGGTTTTCCATTTTGTCAACACAGCATTCTCTTTTTGTCAACAAAATGTTTATTCAGTAGGTTAGAAGTATGTTTGCATACAGGTATGTGTAAACGTAAGTTTACGATATAATTGGGTAAATAAGTCTCAACGTAAATAAGTTATAATAGTAACAAATTATTTAGTCAACTAGCAATGTCAAGAGTGTTCGGCCTTTTTTGTCCAATTT
Organism: Tomocerus qinae; assembly: GCA_020055645.1. NCBI lineage: Eukaryota > Metazoa > Arthropoda > Collembola > Entomobryomorpha > Tomoceridae > Tomocerus > Tomocerus qinae. The sequence continues at coordinate 11,015,446 of CM034546.1, read as the reverse complement.
GTTAAAAATGCCATGAATTACATAGAGTTGAGCTTTTTTCCCAAAAATCTTTGGAGTAATCTTAAACGTAATGTCTGCAATCCAAGTGTCACACGACGATAATTTATTATAATATGATTTTGTAGTGGTAAAAATCATTCGTCTAGTCACTGTCATGCCACAAAACTGTGCTTGTCTAAACTGTAGACATAACCGTTTCTGGCAAGTTGTTGAGTAACTCTATTCTTCGTTTTTGAAGTGAATAAAGTACAATATGATGCCATTTTCCCTAAAAATACTTGCAAGCAGGGGACTCTGTTCTGTTCTGCACAGCTCAAATGGTACAAGTAAAAATAAAGTTTAAACATCTTACCTTCTCTTCCCTCGTTCCCTCTTCCATTCATTCATTATCAGAAATTTAAATATCTGATAATTCATAAAATGGTAATCTACACAGAGTATCAGAGCACAGGCAGTCTACTCTACTCTATTTATCTACTCAGATGACTGTATGCCACGGTTCCTAAAGCTCCTGTAAAACATATACACTATAAGGATCTTATATATTATACTATAACTTGTTAACAAAAAGGTAGTTTGGTGTTGACAAAAAGGTGTTGAAAAAAAATCTTGCAATAATTGTGTTGACAAAAGGGGGTTGACAAAAAGGTGTTGACAATTTGGGGGTGAATCATCTAAGAGGTATATAGAAAGGAAACCCTATATTTTCAGAGGACAGACATTTTCTAACACTTCACATGCATATTATGTATACAAATGCCTCGTTCTACACTACATAGTTTTTCTTTCTTAAGCCCTTTCACTGTGTCTTGGACTGAGACAGATATAATTTAGTGCATCTGGTCAACATGAATTGTATCTATCAATTTATTCAATTTTTACCATTTTCTATTATTATCAACAATGTCCAATGTTTTCGGAATTTTTCATTTTATAGTAATTGTGATTTCAACATGATCACTTTCAATCAATCCGAATGGCAGACAGAATTTATGCTGTCCAACCAAAATGGCCAACCCTGGACATTAGCAAAAAATTATTATAATAAAACCGTTTTCCGGCGTCGTCCAGAGAACTCACGAGACCTGTCAAGGAATTTGTGCAGTGTGAATATTCTAATGCAGCCCGACCCTGGTTTAGAAAGTCTGGTTAAACATTTTGGAAAAGAAATAAATCGACTCAATTCAAGATTCATAATCGTCATTAAAAAGAAATTGAAAAGAATGAATTCCAAATGGCAATCAAGACTGATTCAAGATTTGGTGGCTCCAATATTTATATTGGCAATGGAAGAGGGAAATAAATATTCGGTTTATACGACAATTCTCTACAATCCTACCAAAAAGTTCCCAGTTTTTCGTCAGCTTGAAATTGGAAGCTCCGAAGAAATATGGGAAGGGAAATGGAATGCGATTAACGGTAACCTTCATGGAATTCAAATTGCTAGTATTTATATCAACTTATACATCGATAGTTTCAAAAAACTGACAAAGTGCAGGAAATCAATCTACATAACAACGAAGATTAAAATTCATTGTGAAGGTGCAGTGAGAGTTATTGAATTGATGGCTGAAAGATTGAATTTCACTGCAGTATATGCATCGACATCGAAAAATCTGAATGCAAAACATACACGATGTGGAAGGATTGATATGTCTTCAGATTATGTGAAACCTTATTCTCTACGTTGGTATCAAACTTATTTTATTGAATATTTTCGAGAGTTGATTCCATACTACTGTGAAGCCAATACTCGTTTCCATGACACTCATCTGACCGTTTTAGTTCAAAATACATTTGATAATTATTGCTGGTGGCTCATATTCTTGCTATTTCCGATTTCATTTTATATTTTGGGCTATAGAATTTCTACTTTCTACAAGAAGGCCGAGTTCATCTTAGTATCCACAATATCCGTTCTTTTATATCAGGAAGTCCCCAATACAGGGAGGACCATTTTGTACTTGGTAATAGTGTCCATGGGATTTGTAATTGCTATTCAATGTGATACTTGGATAACAAGCGAGATTATTGCACCACCAGATAGAAAACAATTTGTGGATTTTAAAGATCTTGTGGAAAATGGCTACAAGAGGTTGTTAGAGAAAGACAAAACAAGGAATTTGAATGACGATGGCTACATTCATTTTGAGAAATATAAAATTGTGGAAAGGTATAATGAAAGTATCTACAGATTAGATTGGCAAACCGATTTATCGCCTGATGACAAGAAAATGATAAGCTTCCATTTTATATGGAAGTTATTGACTAATTTTTCATTAAATCTATTTCTCGTAATGGACAAAATGGAGAGTGAGTACCTCGTGCACTTAATACCATCTAGAATTTCTTCAGATGGAATTTGCTTGACAGTAAAAGAAACAGATCTTGCTGAACCGATAATTTATAGATTCAATGATTGTAACCGTTATAAATTCCTGCCATATTTTCAGGCCATGCAAGAAAGCGGGTTCTTGACATATTTTAGACAACAATGCAATTTCGAGTGGCAATTAGAGGACAAACGATCCTATATAAAACTGAAGTATGAAAAGTCTCGGAGTGTGGCGATAAGTCTTTCGATGAAGATTCATACAATTTTCTTCGCTTGTGGATACTTCTTACTTGGCTCATTTATTACTCTGCTTCTTGAAAGATTATGGCAACATAGATTGACTTTGCAAGTACATGTTTTGGAGGTCTTACACAAACTAAAGATGGCCGTTAAAAAAATTAAAAGATCAAATCGTGTATTTCCAGTTACAGCGAATGATGGCATTGAATTGCGTAAGATATTTAATAATTAATATACTCAAGTACCTAAGTTATATTAACCGAGGGGACTCAGCTTTAATGATTCTAATTATGTATGATAAGGAGTTAGAAATGGAGTAAAAGTAGATTTTAAACGAATTCATTTCATTTGGCTTTCTCACTTTTATTTTGGAAATGATTTATGAAATTTTAATTATTTTTTAAAGCTTCTTTCGATGTGGTCAGATCGAAGTCGTGGAATTCAAATAAAACTTCTGATTCCAGCTCCACTGCCCGCCGTCAAACCAGCCTTCAATTTGGTCAATTACCAGGATAATCAAACCAATGAAACAAAGTCCATGCCACCATTAAGTAACCGAGACTGAGTGGATTTACCGCTGGGACTAAAATTTACACTAAGATTATTTTTAGTTTAGCCTACGCAGATTAAATCTGTTGACATACGCACTCGACATTGATGGAGGGAGTTAATTTGACTTCGGTGTTAACTGTTTTTGACATAATTCATCTTGTATTATTTGAACTTGGCACTTTGAATTTGTAGGCATAATAGTATAGTAGCATAAATATTATAGTGCGGATTTAATTTTTATTATGTAAATGTATTATTCATAAATCTATTTTATTAAAATTGTACGTACATTAAATTAATATGAAGCTTATTCGATTAAATTTTAATTTTATGACGATTGTAATAAATAACACTGCGTATATACAAATCATTCTGTTAGCTGGAGTGCTAAGTATTTTAACTTCGTAATAATATCTCATTATAATATTCGGACGATATCAAGTATATCAATGTCTGAATCTTGTTAGTTATTGCCTCGTCCAGTTAGTTAGTGCTTAGTCTTTTAATCAATAATTCTTTCATATACATTATATATAATTAGAAACATGTTTATACCATTGAACTTGACTGACAGTCCTCTAACCTAAGTTATAATCAGTTATTTATACTATTCATATGTGTTTTGACTTTATACGTCTCCAAAAACGAGGAAATTTACTGACGCCAATCACATTGTTGGTCAAGTATTGAAGTAGAATTGAAAAGTTTTTCGTCTAGAAATGATCACAGTAGTATAGTAAGGACTTTTTACCGATTATTTTGTTTCAGTTTTTAAATTAAAATGTTTAGAATGATAGAAATATACATGTTAAACTAAAACACAAATACATTTCCATTGAATAATGGAGGATATTCATTGTTATTTGTAAATTCTTTCTTCAATGAGCATCTCTATTGAATACGGGGTAACTTCTAACTAAATAGTAGACGAAGTAATTGTGTTGATAATCCGAATCGGAGTATTTTATGGGATTGGCTTAAAAGTTGAGCCGAAGCGAGGAAATAATTCAAAGTTACATCATCATTGTGGTACTGTTTTGGCTACAGAAACGCAATTTTTCTGATAATATTTTATTTTTTAGAGGCCAGTTTTGTTAAATCTATCTGTTAATACAAGAAACAGTAATTTTTAAGCATTACAATTGTATTCCATTTCTCATTCCACAAATCGTCCTCAGAAGCCAGTTGATCTAGACAGACAGGAGCCCGAGTGGTTTTTAATAATTCATAATTATCCACTACTATCGGCACTATTTTCCTGCTTAGAAGTTTGACGGGTTTGCATTTTGAATTATTGATGAGAAATTCAAAGACAAAGTACGTGACATCACATTGACAAACACGGACGGGTAGATTCGGCAGTAGAGTAGAGTATCCTAATAATATACTACAATAAATAATCATAATTCCAGTACACACGGTATGTAGTATACCTTTGTTCATGACTTGTTTGAACCACCGTGTGTGATTCTATACTAAATTATTTTCCATCAAGAAATTCAAGTCATTTGTACAATTTATATTACACTAGCTAGTCATATGGGCCAGACCCTGTTATATTATAAATAAAGATAGTGAGTATATGGAGCAAATTGTGAGCAATGGCGAGTCACCTATCTTTATTTTTGCCTCTTTTCTGATCCAAAACGCTGATATATAAAATAACGATAATAATAAAAAGATAAGTGCTTCCGGTTGAATCCTTGAAAGTAGATCTTGGTCATGGTTGGGGACATTTTCGGAGGTGAGTTTTGGTATTTGTGAATTTGGTAGAAGCGGAGTGAAACATTTTTTACTAACGTGCAAATTCCATTAGTACAACTTACGAAAAAATATTTTAAAGAATCAATAGTGCGCCCCCTTCAATTATTTAATTCCACAAAATAGATGTCCAAAATGGCGCAAAGAAATAAATGGGACAGTAAAAAGTAAGAATACTCTACTAACTACGATCATGACAAAATGTCACCTTTCGCTATATTTAGTCAATTCCATTCAATACCATTATTCAACTTATGTAAGTTTGTATTATTGTTTTGATGTTATAATAATTTATGAAACAACTCATTACGGTGGTTTAAAGGAAGTGAACATGCGCATTTCGCATTTAATGAACCTGCATACACTGCATATATTACGTGTGCAGTTGTTGGGGGAGAATATACTCAAAAGTGTTACAGTCAACACTTGAGTTACGCATTGGGGAGTGGGCTTTGCGTCACGTAATACATGCAGGTTTCCCAGGCTTTCCTATCAGACATACACACATATAGATAGATTGGTAAATTTATTGTTTTATATCTTCTGCGTTTATAATATTATATAATATTAATATTAAGTCTTTCCGTGAGTCAGTGCAAGTAAGCCCTCACGGCCCAAGCGGTAGCATAGTTCTACTAATCAATAATAGTTGCCATGGTCTCCCCCAAACACAGACACACATGTTTCGACAATTAACGCAAATTCCATATGTAGCAAGAAGAAAGTGAACGTGTAAATATAGTAAGAGTAACGTATTTGTATGCAATGCGATAAAATAAAACCTTCAATTTAGTATTTTGTTTTGATAGTCAATATTTGTTTGATGACAAAATAAGAACGCAAGGGTACAGTTGCGAAAACGTAGATACTGTTTCAAAACCCATATGAAATGCAACATAATGCCAAACTGAGCATGCTTCGACACATATTACACATTCCAGATGCATTGCAAAAACATGCTACGGTTCAAGTATACAAAAGGTAACTCATCGCGTCGTAATGACTACCTATTATTAAGTCAGCAGTAATCTAACATCTTTTTGTCCTTTAATATTTGTTGTTGTGCAAAATAGCAACTAAAGGATGCAGTTGAGCAAACGTATTAACATTTTCAAGATCTATTTCGAATTGAACCCAACTCCAAGCAGCCCATTTTTCCCAATTTTCGGCTGAGATCTGGAGATCCAATCTTTGGAGCGCCTCAGGTTTAAAATAGTATTTACGCTGGAACTAGGAAAAGATGTCGTTGACGTGTTTCCGTGATTAGCATTGATTGGCCCATCTTAGTGACATTATGATTATCTATCAATGACTGGTCTTTAGTTTATGAATTGTTCTGTTGGTCAGTATACGTTCTACGTGTTCTACTTAGCACAAGTCAGGACAATGGGATGACTATGAGGTGATAAGGTGGGTTGAGGTAGACAGCTATAAAATATTTGCTTGGGGCCACTGGCGGTCGGCTGATATGTCCCGGTCCCTGTCTGACTGTCCGCCAGATCGAGTTGCGGGCAGTGTTGAGTCATTCCGTCTCATGGTTCAGTACCCTTCACTAAGGCTTTTCGTGTAAGTAGGTACACTTAGTAAAGTCTTTCCGTGAAGCAGTGCAAGTAAGCCCTCACGGCCCAAGCGGTAGCATAGCTCTACTAATCAATAATAGTTGCCATGGTCTCCCCCTAACTAAGACACACATGTTTCGACAATTAACGCAAATTCCATATGTAGCAAGAAGAAAGTGAACGTGTAAATATAGTAAGAGTAACGTATTTGTATGCAATGCGATAAAATAAAACCTTCAATTTAGTATTTTGTTTTGATAGTCAATATTTGTTTGATGACAAAATAAGAACGCAAGGGTACAGTTGCGAAAACGTAGATACTGTTTCAAAACCCATATGAAATGCAACATAATGCCAAACTGAGCATGCTTCGACACATATTACACATTCCAGATGCATTGCAAAAACATGCTACGGTTCAAGTATACAAAAGGTAACTCATCGCGTCGTAATGACTACCTATTATTAAGTCAGCAGTAATCTAACATCTTTTTGTCCTTTAAAATTTGTTGTTGTGCAAAATAGCAACTAAAGGATGCAGTTGAGCAAACGTATTAACATTTTCAAGATCTATTTCGAATTGAAGCCAACTCCAAGCAGCCCATTTTTCCGAATTTCTGGCTGACATCTGGAGATCCAACCTTTGAGCGCCTCAGGATTAAAATAGTATTTACGCTGGAACTAGGAAAAGATGTCGTTGACGTGTTTCCGTGATTAGCATTGATTGGCCCATCTTAGTGACATTATGATTATCTATCAATGACTGGTCTTTAGTTTATGAATTGTTTTGTTGGTCAGTATACGTTCTACGAGTTCTACTTAGCACAAGTCAGGACAATGGGATGACTATGAGGTGATAAGGTGGGTTGAGGTAGACAGCTATAAAATATTTGCTTGGGGCCACTGGCGATCGGCTGATATGTCCCGGTCCCTGTCTGACTGTCCGCCAGATCGAGTTGCGGGCAGTGTTGAGTCATTCCGTCTCATGGTTCAGTACCTTTCACTAAGGCTTTTCGTGTAAGTAGGTACACTTAGTAAAGTCTTTCCGTGAGTCAGTGCAAGTAAGCCCTCACGGCCCAAGCGGTAGCATAGCTCTACTAATCAATAATAGTTGCCATGGTCTCCCCCTAACTAAGACACACATGTTTCGACAATTAACGCAAATTCCATATGTAGCAAGAAGAAAGTGAACGTGTAAATATAGTAAGAGTAACGTATTTGTATGCAATTCGATAAAATAAAACCTTCAATTTAGTATTTTGTTTTGATAGTCAATATTTGTTTGATGACAAAATAAGAACGCAAGGGTACAGTTGCGAAAACGTAGATACTGTTTCAAAACCCATATGAAATTCAACATAATGCCAAACTGAGCATGCTTCGACACATATTACACATTCCAGATGCATTGCAAAAACATGCTACGGTTCAAGTATACAAAAGGTAACTCATCGCGTCGTAATGACTACCTATTATTAAGTCAGCAATAATCTAACATCTTTTTGTCCTTTAATATTTGTTGTTGTGCAATATAGCAACTAAAGGATGCAGTTGAGCAAACGTATTAACATTTTCAAGATCTATTTCGAATTGAAGCCAACTCCAAGCAGCCCATTTTTCCGAATTTCTGGCTGAGATCTGGAGATCCAATCTTTGGAGCGTCTCAGGTTTAAAATAGTATTTACGCTGGAACTAGGAAAAGATGTCGTTGACGTGTATCCGTGATTAGCATTGATTGGTCTATCTTAGTGACATTATGATTATCTATCAATGACTGGTCTTTAGTTTATGAATTGTTTTGTTGGTCAGTATACGTTCTACGAGTTCTACTTAGCACAAGTCAGGACAATGGGATGACTATGAGGTGATAAGGTGGGTTGAGGTAGACAGCTATAAAATATTTGCTTGGGGCCACTGGCGGTCGGCTGATATGTCCCGGTCCCTGTCTGACTGTCCGCCAGATCGAGTTGCGGGCAGTGTTGAGTCATTCCGTCTCATGGTTCAGTACCCTTCACTAAGGCTTTTCGTGTAAGTAGGTACACTTAGTAAAGTCTTTCCGTGAAGCAGTGCAAGTAAGCCCTCACGGCCCAAGCGGTAGCATAGCTCTACTAATCAATAATAGTTGCCATGGTCTCCCCTAACTAAGACACACATGTTTCGACAATTAACGCAAATTCCATATGTAGCAAGAAGAAAGTGAACGTGTAAATATAGTAAGAGTAACGTATTTGTATGCAATGCGATAAAATAAAACCTTCAATTTAGTATTTTGTTTTGATAGTCAATATTTGTTTGATGACAAAATAAGAACGCAAGGGTACAGTTGCGAAAACGTAGATACTGTTTCAAAACCCATATGAAATGCAACATAATGCCAAACTGAGCATGCTTCGACACATATTACACATTCCAGATGCATTGCAAAAACATGCTACGGTTCAAGTATACAAAAGGTAACTCATCGCGTCGTAATGACTACCTATTATTAAGTCCAGTAATCTAACATCTTTTTGTCCTTTAAAATTTGTTGTTGTGCAAAATAGCAACTAAAGGATGCAGTTGAGCAAACGTATTAACATTTTCAAGATCTATTTCGAATTGAAGCCAACTCCAAGCAGCCCATTTTTCCGAATTTCTGGCTGACATCTGGAGATCCAACCTTTGAGCGCCTCAGGATTAAAATAGTATTTACGCTGGAACTAGGAAAAGATGTCGTTGACGTGTTTCCGTGATTAGCATTGATTGGCCCATCTTAGTGACATTATGATTATCTATCAATGACTGGTCTTTAGTTTATGAATTGTTTTGTTGGTCAGTATACGTTCTACGAGTTCTACTTAGCACAAGTCAGGACAATGGGATGACTATGAGGTGATAAGGTGGGTTGAGGTAGACAGCTATAAAATATTTGCTTGGGGCCACTGGCGGTCGGCTGATATGTCCCGGTCCCTGTCTGACTGTCCGCCAGATCGAGTTGCGGGCAGTGTTGAGTCATTCCGTCTCATGGTTCAGTACCTTTCACTAAGGCTTTTCGTGTAAGTAGGTACACTTAGTAAAGTCTTTCCGTGAGTCAGTGCAAGTAAGCCCTCACGGCCCAAGCGGTAGCATAGCTCTACTAATCAATAATAGTTGCCATGGTCTCCCCCTAACTAAGACACACATGTTTCGACAATTAACGCAAATTCCATATGTAGCAAGAAGAAAGTGAACGTGTAAATATAGTAAGAGTAACGTATTTGTATGCAATGCGATAAAATAAAACCTTCAATTTAGTATTTTGTTTTGATAGTCAATATTTGTTTGATGACAAAATAAGAACGCAAGGGTACAGTTGCGAAAACGTAGATACTGTTTCAAAACCCATATGAAACGCAACATAATGCCAAACTGAGCATGCTTCGACACATATTACACATTCCAGATGCATTGCAAAAACATGCTACGGTTCAAGTATACAAAAGGTAACTCATCGCGTCGTAATGACTACCTATTATTAAGTCAGCAGTAATCTAACATCTTTTTGTCCTTTAATATTTGTTGTTGTGCAATATAGCAACTAAAGGATGCAGTTGAGCAAACGTATTAACATTTTCAAGATCTATTTCGAATTGAACCCAACTCCAAGCAGCCCATTTTTCCCAATTTTCGGCTGAGATCTGGAGATCCAATCTTTGGAGCGCCTCAGGTTTAAAATAGTATTTACGCTGGAACTAGGAAAAGATGTCGTTGACGTGTATCCGTGATTAGCATTGATTGGCCCATCTTAGTGACATTATGATTATCTATCAATGACTGGTCTTTAGTTTATGAATTGTTCTGTTGGTCAGTATACGTTCTACGTGTTCTACTTAGCACAAGTCAGGACAATGGGATGACTATGAGGTGATAAGGTGGGTTGAGGTAGACAGCTATAAAATATTTGCTTGGGGCCACTGGCGGTCGGCTGATATGTCCCGGTCCCTGTCTGACTGTCCGCCAGATCGAGTTGCGGGCAGTGTTGAGTCATTCCGTCTCATGGTTCAGTACCTTTCACTAAGGCTTTTCGTGTAAGTAGGTACACTTAGTAAAGTCTTTCCGTGAGTCAGTGCAAGTAAGCCCTCACGGCCCAAGCGGTAGCATAGCTCTACTAATCAATAATAGTTGCCATGGTCTCCCCTAACTAAGACACACATGTTTCGACAATTAACGCAAATTCCATATGTAGCAAGAAGAAAGTGAACGTGTAAATATAGTAAGAGTAACGTATTTGTATGCAATGCGATAAAATAAAACCTTCAATTTAGTATTTTGTTTTGATAGTCAATATTTGTTTGATGACAAAATAAGAACGCAAGGGTACAGTTGCGAAAACGTAGATACTGTTTCAAAACCCATATGAAATGCAACATAATGCCAAACTGAGCATGCTTCGACACATATTACACATTCCAGATGCATTGCAAAAACATGCTACGGTTCAAGTATACAAAAGGTAACTCATCGCGTCGTAATGACTACCTATTATTAAGTCAGCAGTAATCTAACATCTTTTTGTCCTTTAAAATTTGTTGTTGTGCAAAATAGCAACTAAAGGATGCAGTTGAGCAAACGTATTAACATTTTCAAGATCTATTTCGAATTGAAGCCAACTCCAAGCAGCCCATTTTTCCGAATTTCTGGCTGACATCTGGAGATCCAACCTTTGAGCGCCTCAGGATTAAAATAGTATTTACATTGTGTAGCATTGAAATCACGGATACACGTCAACGACATCTTTTCCTAGTTCCAGCGTAAATACTATTTTAATCCTGAGGCGCTCCAAAGATTGGATCTCCAGATCTCAGCCAGAAATTCGGAAAAATGGGCTGCTTGGAGTTGGCTTCAATTCGAAATAGATCTTGAAAATGTTAATACGTTTGCTCAACTGCATCCTTTAGTTGCTATTTTGCACAACAACAAATATTAAAGGACAAAAAGATGTTAGATTACTGCTGACTTAATAATAGGTAGTCATTACGACGCGATGAGTTACCTTTTGTATACTTGAACCGTAGCATGTTTTTGCAATGCATCTGGAATGTGTAATATGTGTCGAAGCATGCTCAGTTTGGCATTATGTTTTAGTTCATATGGGTTTTAAAACAGTATCTACGTTTTCGCAACTGTACCCTTGCGTTCTTATTTTGTCATCAAACAAATATTGACTATCAAAACAAAATACTAAATTGAAGGTTTTATTTTATCGCATTGCATACAAATACGTTACTCTTACTATATTTACACGTTCACTTTCTTCTTGCTACATATGGAATTTGCGTTAATTGTCGAAACATGTGTGTCTGTGTTTGGGGGAGACCATGGCAACTATTATTGATTAGTAGAGCTATGCTACCGCTTGGGCCGTGAGGGCTTACTTGCACTGACTCACGGAAAGACTTTACTAAGTGTACCTACTTACACGAAAAGCCTTAGTGAAGGGTACTGAACCATGAGACGGAATGACTCAACACTGCCCGCAACTCGATCTGGCGGACAGTCAGACAGGGACCGGGACATATCAGCCGACCGCCAGTGGCCCCAAGCAAATATTTTATAGCTGTCTACCACATCCCACCTTATCACCTCATAGTCATTGATTATTATATTAGACACATGATTTATGTATGGCAACTTGCCTGCAAAGAGTGCACACATAGTTAAGTATTAAAAGTGGAATGCCAATTAATTTGTATGGTACACACATGACTTTTGTATGGAGGATTTTTTGACATTTAGTGTGACTTTGTATGGTATGTTATGATTTACCTAATGACTTTGTATGGAAATAATTACTATGCATGGTGATAGTTTTATGTAAACATGCGTAGTATACCGATGCACGATATATATCACCACAGGTTGGTAAATTTATTTAAGTCTAAGAATATATATATATTAGAATGATAAAAATGCCCAGGTAGAAACTGCATATCCAAGCATAAAGCATGGATAGTTGGAAACTGGAAACTTTGACGATAATGACATTCAATAACAATAACGATGACAATTTTGTTTCACTTATAACCATTTCTACCCAATTGTTACCAGGTTCCAGTAAATATCCTAACTGACATTGACCTTGCGTAATAATTGCCTACATTGCATTCTAAAATCAAATAAAAAGGTAACATTATATACATATAATGTTAAATTAACTTACCATACAAAGTCATAAAGTTCCATACAAAGTCATAAACCGCCATACAAAGTCACACTATCTATTTTTAGCTCTCCCATACAAAAGTCATGTGTGTGCCATACAAATTCCTATTTTCCCTTAAAAGTGTACATAAATTGCAGAAACAGTAATTCGTATTTTAAGTCATTTTTTGTATTATAGGTAAAATCAAATTTGAAACGTGGGCTAATTTCAACATATTATCTCTTTTCTCTATTATCTCTATTACAAGTTCGAGCTATTAATAATAAATAAAACCTGCAATACACGGACACTGGACTGACTATACATTCTGAAACTTTGATGTGTATATTAGTATTTAACATTCGTGTAATAGTTATCTCCAATAAGTTATACTGACCATATCAAAAGGTGTTATGTATGTGTATGTAGATTATAGAGTTACTTCTGGTATTAGCAGTGATGGACAAAGTAGAAATTAGTATCGAGGAAGACTAACTGGCGTCAGCAGAAAGTATTACGTTCTCTAAGACACATAAGTGCTTATTCAAACACACGTGTATGACATGAATATTGTATGACATACATTGGATGAGCGGCAAACATAGTGTACATAGCTTATATAACAGCATAATATATATAATCTTATATATATAAGTTTTATGAGGCTGTAGAAGAAGTCTTAAGCGTCAGTATCACCCATTGAAGATCTGTGTATACTAAAATAATATATTTCGCAGACGCAATTATTTAAATATGAGACTTTGGAAACCAAAATGAGTAACTGGAAATTTCTTATCATTTTTATGCCAAAAAGGACGATGGGTGGTAGAAACAACTTTAGTAAAATCGTAAAACTATTTATAAGCAAAATCCCCACTTCCTTATTTAAATTGCCAGACATCCATTGGTTTGGATTTTAAAAGAAAACATAAAAATAATGGCATGGTGTACATGGGGGATGGGGGGCTGTAGAAAAAGTCATTTTGTCAGTAAAAAGATGTCATTTTGTCATTAGTCCAAGGAGTGGTAAAATAAAGTCTACGGGGCAGTACCAAAAAAGTACGAAAGGCAGTAGAACCAGTAATAACGGCGGCAGTATACTGACATGAATTCTATTTCCTGAAATGGGCATGGAACATATTGGTGACATGAATGCCTAAAATATGAATATCCATAGTGATATTATAGTAATGTATATAGCACAAAATCATGTGAACCTTTGGAACATTCCTAGTATACCGACGCTCAAGGGAATAGACCGATATATAGCTCATTCGAAAGATCTCGTCGAGTACATCACGAATATGGTATTGGTTTTTGGGGCAATCCCCCAAATAAGAAAGTTATGGTCGGTTAAAGTTGAAAATATGACTATTTCGATGCCTATATTTTTAGAAAACGAAGAGTTACAAGTTCTTTAGGACATCGTTGTTTTCATCTTCATGGTGAATTTACTTGTAACTATGGCAACGTAGCTAATAACATGCAGGTTTGGTTTTGTAAAATTCTAAATTACACTTTATCTTCTATTTTGAATTTTTTCATTGTTCTAACTTCAATTTTCATCATTTTTGAATTAGTTAAGGGCACGCGGTCACAATTAGCATTTTTTTAAACCTAACCTAATTAAAATTGATGGAAATCGAACATGGGACGTGGTCACAATTAGCATTTTTTTAAAGCCTCAACCTAATTAATATTGATGAAAATTAAACATGGAACGTGGTCACAATTAGCATTTTTTTAAAACCTAACCTAATTTAAATTGATGGAAATCGAACATGGGACGTGGTCACAATTAGCATTTTTTTAAAACCTAAACCTAATTAAAATTGATGGAAATCGAACATGGGACGTGGTCACAATTAGCATTTTTTAAAGCCTAAACCTAATTAAAATTGATGAAAATCGAACATGGGACGTGGTCACAATTATCATTTTTTTAAAGCCTAAACCTAATTAATATTGATGAAAATTAAACATGGAACGTGGTCACAATTAGCATTTTTTTAAACATAGAAGTTGGTGCAATTTAGAATTTTACAAAACCAAACCTTTAAACTTGGAACGCACGTGGTCACAATTAGCTTTTTTTTTAAACATAGAAGTTGGTGCAATTTAGAATTTTACAAAACCCAACCTGCATGTTGTTATTAGCTACGTTGCCATAGTTACAAGTAAATTCACCATGAAGATCAAAACAACGATGTCATAAAGAACTTGTAACTCTTCGTTTTCTAAAAATATAGGCATCGAAATAGTCATATTTTCAACTTTAACCGACCATAACTTTCTTATTTGGGGGGTTGCCCCAAAAACCAATACCATATTCGTGATGTACTCGACGAGATCTTTCGAATGAGCTATGGTCTATTTAGTTGAGCGTCGGTATACTAGGATTTAGCCGAACCTTTTTCCCCACAAGGCAAAAAAGGTTGCGAATTTAAAATTAAAACCTTAATATCTCGAAATTGGAGATGAATATGAATTAGATTTGATTACCAGACCTCAACCCGGTTTTTCTGTGAATTTAGAGACCAATCTTGTCTTTCTACGACCAGTATTCTCGGAGGAGTTTCCAATTTGGCAAAAAAAGTTTAGGGCTAATTTGATAGTCGAGGTCAGGTCAAGTTACTTGGTAACCCTTCCTCTTAAACTAAAAATAGACACTGTTTTACTCTATTTTCGCTACTTTTTTGCATCCATTTGTACATGGTTTATTTAATTTCATTTTGACTAAACCAAAAGTGTCTTGTAACTACTATTGTTACTCGTTCTACTGCCTTTTGCACTTTTTTCGGAACTGCCCGAAGACTTTATTTACCGCTCCTTGGAATAATGACAAAATGACTTCTTTTTACTGACAAAATGACTTTTTCTACAGCCCCATAAACCTTTACCCAAAAAGATTTATTAAACTAGGAAAATTTTCAATTTATTTTTTACTTTATTTAATTCTCACCACAAATGGCATTATTTGGCATTGATAGAAATTGAATGTTCTCAATTAACGTCCGCCAAACTTATTTATATTATTGCATCCGAGAAAAGAATTTTTTTACTTTGAAAAGCAGATTAAGACCAGTCTATAGTTTGGCTAACCCTATATTGACGTTGAAATGCTTTTCCTACAAACACTGCAATACAATTTTATATATATCAAACAATGCTTTAACCTTTAAGTAATCGAGTTTTTTAAATTGCATGTTTGCATTTAATTTTAATTTGGTGTTACATACAGAAACGCTTACAATATTACATCAACACTCAGCAACCATAGTTAAAAAACTTCTCTAAATGAGCTGTTTTGATAGTAAGTTAATGCAATTTTCATTTAATCCTGTATAACGATGCTCATTAAAGGAATCTTTCTACATTTGACCTACGAATTTGTAGAAATTGCATCTTGAGATGCAAGAATGTAACCGTCCTGATCCCCAAATATTTCAATTTGTTTATTACTGTCTTAAATATACACAAACCTTGAAGCAAATTTGCAGAAGAAAACGAAAGAGCTGCTTCAGCCCATAAGAGCTCAACACAAAATGATACGAGAAATCCAAGTGCTGTATATCCCTATCCCAACAAAATAAAAATCGTGTGAATTTTCATTTGTAAGTTAATTGCCATTGGCCGAGTTTCTTCATGTTTCATTTTTGCAACCGACTTTTCAGCCGGTAGTATTTCAATATAATCCTCCTCCTCTTTCCAATGTATTAAATGTCCATTCTCGCTCAATCGATGGAAATAGGCATAAAAATTGTGGCGAAAGCAGCCGTAAAAATTATAGAAGTATGGCGTTGTGTGTGTTAGAACGTCCTTAGTCGTCAAGCACTGTCCAACAGTGTTTAATAATTTCGGCAGCCCCGGTGCATAATATTGTAAAATGCGTTTTTCTCCGATGCCGAATAGTTTCATGGAATGATTGGCGACCAACATTACCCGCATTTTATTATAGTCCTGCATATAGTCACCATCATTTGGCTTTTCTGTTTCCCAGTCATAAATGTAAACACTTGAATTGATCTTTTCCAAAATTTTATACTTACCGAACAAATGGGTTTGGTTTTCACTTAATTGGTTTCGCATGTCTTTCTGTTGAAGTAGTTTGTAATTATTTTCTACGAGATCCTTGAAGTCCTTGAATATTTTTTTGTCTGGTGGGGCAATGATTTCGCTCGTTATCCACGATGCATACAGGGTAGTAATTCCGAATCCCGTGGTTATTACTACCAAGAATAGAAAACTCCTTTTTCTGTTATAGGGGACTTCCTGATCTAAAAGAACAGCTGCCAAGGAGATCAAAATCCAATTTAGATTCAAGGAGTAATTCGTCGACCCGGAAGATAAAATGAAAAATGAGAGTAGGAAGAGGGAGAAGATAAGGAGCCAGCAGGGAAGATCAAATGTATTCTGAATCAACACCGATAGGGGGACGTCGTGGAAATTGGGTGATTTCTCGCAGTAGTAGGGAATTTGCTCTACAAAATATTCAATAAATGACAGTTTATCCCATTTGTAAGAGTAGAGGTTGTGATATGCAGACGATAGCTGTATGACTCCATAATGTAGATCTGATCTTAACATTTGGAGATGTCGTGCATAAATTGCAGTGAAATTTAATGCTTCGGACATTGTTTCCATTGCTATTTTTTCACTGCCACAAATCCGGTGGCCCTCTTTA
Organism: Tomocerus qinae; assembly: GCA_020055645.1. Classification (NCBI taxonomy): domain Eukaryota; kingdom Metazoa; phylum Arthropoda; class Collembola; order Entomobryomorpha; family Tomoceridae; genus Tomocerus; species Tomocerus qinae. The sequence goes on along the minus strand of CM034546.1, from coordinate 10,998,155 downwards.
ATCGAAATATAGACGGAATCTTTGCATAATGGCAAAGGAGTAGCATGTTCAAATGGAATATCAAGTTGAATCCCCCCAAATAACATGCCCTGTAGATTTCCATTCAAAGAGTACTAAACTTTTCCCCAATCCTCTCCCTTGATTTCTATATCTGCAACGAATCTACTTTGTTTGTATAGATGTCCAGTATTTACTGAATAGTGAGTGGCATTATCGATGAAGAGTATAAAAAGAGGACAAGACAATTCAAACCTGAGGTTAAATTCCCACTCTTGATGCTTGGGTTCAACTTTGCTCCTGTCTTGGACAATTATGAATATAGAAGAAAGTCGGTTAGTCTCCTGTCCAAAGTATGAAAATATTAATACGTTGATCCAGACATCCGGTTCCATAAGAATGTTGACACTGCACACATTGTTGGACAAATCATGTGGATTCGTAGGATCTCTCTTTAATAGTATTGAAGGCTTTTTGTTCGGAGTAATAATTGTCCACGGTTGTGTGTTTTGATTGGCTAGTAGAAAATTGGTCGTCCAAACAGAATTATTAAATACAATCAGGTTGAATTCGCAATTTTTGTAAAATGATAAATTTGGGATACCTTTGGTAGTCTTAACAAAAATCAAATTCAAAACTAAAGAAAAGAAATCGTAAAATGTTTTCAAATCCATGTTCGATTTACATGCATATAAATAAAGTTGTAGATCTAACAATTAAATGGACAGTGGAAAATGTTCTCACGTTGGTTTTATATGCAATTGAAATAATGATTGCCAAACACCTGGTGATACATTCTATAGGCATTAGAAACTTTAGCAGTATATTTATTAGAATCGTCTAGAAATGTAATGCGAAAAAACAAATGACGGTGGTGTTATCAAATATTCAGTATTATTGAATGCTCGTCGTATTTTTTCAGACATGAAGGAGTCGGGATGACTAATAAATAAATAATAAAGGCATACGTATACATTGTATAATAAAATGAAACATCAGAGATGTTATACTTAAAATTTTCACATCTAAATTTTTACATTTAGGGGAGGGAATTTTTACAACTAGGTACAGTTCTGCAGATTTACAACTTACAACCATGAACCATCCATGAACTTACGTCTGTTGTCATAATAATTTCTAACCATCAGGTTTCCGGATTGTGTCCGTGTTGTTTGATTTCTTCTATTCCACCTTTTTGCGTATAATTTACACTTCCTTTGCCTACTCACTTACCCAATAAGAGCCATCATGCTCATAATCAATCTACCACGGAAAGCTAGTTTGTCGTTTTCTCTGAATGATTTTACTAACTGGCCATTTGTGCTACCGTTTGCTTCAATTGTGTTAACTGTAATGCACCTCAATTCTCATTTCGTATCCACAAGTTTACTTTGATAGTTTGTAAGTACAAAAATATATTTAAATGTAAATCAAATATTCGTTTTACCATAATGTACTACTCTTTCATTTATTTGATAAATAGATTTTATGAATTTAAAACTTAAGTCCAAGGTAGTATAATTAACTACAGCTCATAGTTGTAAAACTTTAGTACATGGTTGTAAAACTTCACATTCCTAAATGCAAAACTTTAGATATGAACAGTCCGTATACTGTTATGCAGACAGAAAAACATTTCTCTGTTTAGCTCAACGCAGTTCAACCAATGAGGAATAAGTTCGTGTGTTGTTGGTCCTTCTTTTCACGAACAAGTTCCACAAGGTTGACTGGTGAACACAAATCTACACCTACAGTGAGAAAGACTTGCATGTGGATAAATATCAATACTGCCAATGCTCAGTTTTATTTAATGGTTTGGTGTTGTGCTGGTCTTGTACATAATACAGGACACAGGATTATTTAGGAATACATAAAGCAAGATTGAGTTGTTTTCGGCTGACGCAGTTTGCTTTTTACTTCCGAAAATTGTATTCGAACGTAGTCTGCATTGCGGATAGCAAAATCAATAACTAAACTCAAATATTTTAGGATTATGTCGTTGTTTCTTGTGATGCCATTCCTACACAATATTCGTAAAATAAATGTAGAAAGGTGCCTTTAATAACATAATAGGGAATTGAATTTAAATACGCTTACGTAATTCATATTATCAAAACCCAACCTTCAGTAAAATTATGTTTTAACATGGTTGTTGAATGTTAAAAAAGTAATACTTGTATCAAATTAAAATTATTGTCGAACGATATCAATTTACAATGTAAACATTTAAAAAATTTGATTACTTACTATCATTTCTCATAGTTTGATAAACATTGCTGTGTTTCCATTCTAAATTGCCAAACTAATGTCACTGTCAGTCAGTTTAAACTAGAGAACGGGGCTTTAATGTTTTATAACGACCTTTCTATTTAGTCCGTAGGTTATATACACGTGTGTTTACAGTGTGAATTATTTACGACAAATTCAAAGCTGAACTACAAAAAGTCACAATTAAGCATTTAATTCTTTCACAACTAATGATATAATTTTCTTTACCCTTGATAAATTTATTGCTTTATAAGGGTCACCCGAATATCAGTTTAGTCCAGCAGTCCGAGGTGTAAGGGTCTCCAAAAGTGAAGGGCTCTACCTCAATATTTTTGTATGCATTCATTGCTTGCATTCAATTTGTAAACGTGAGCTAAGTAAATACTACCTAATCTAATAATTATTTCCTGTTCTACTAAATAGTACGTGTCGTCCTTCTTGAATCTGGTATGTTAGAATTGACACAAAATATTCTGTGTATTGTGTATAATCTATATATATCTATACATCCGGCTCTGGACTAAACGGGTTGAGGGTAACTGTACCAATCTTGGTATTCAGTTTCTGGCCCTCTTTTTTTTTGGTGTAGATTTATCTACACAATTACGGTTTTCTGGCTACCATACTAAAGCCATGAACCTTGTCATTGTGCTACTTTTATAATAGTATTATTACACATTTTTATTACCTACCAGTGCTACTATTTATTTGGTTTTTAGTATTTCTGTGATCGGACTATCTCGGAACCAATAATATAATTAAATAAGTGCTAATTTTTAAGTGTGTACTATAAGTGTTAATGGGACTCTTATGTGTTGAACTCTGTAAGTAGTTTTACTATTATTACAATTACTACTATCTATCCAGTGCACAGTGTCTACTCAATTATGGAAAAGGATTGCATTACAAAATGTACTTTATGCCTGGATGATGTAAATGGAGGAGTACACTGTGGATTCTGCAATAATATTTATCACCACAGCTGTGCACCAGGTTTTGTCAAAAATTTTTCTAACTACTTGTGGGTATGTAATGAATGTAAATTAGCAAATATTTCTATGCCTTCTCTCCATGCTCGTTTACTCTCTCTGGAAAATAAGTTTAAAAACTTAGATAGGAATGATACTGAGGATGTTTCTGATCAACTAGATATTATGACTAATGATATCAATACAAATTCGAAAAAAATTTTGAAACTAGAACAAAAGCATGAAACTGAGTCACGTAAATATAATACTATAGTTAGAGGGTTAGACCTATCATCTACAAATAGAGAGTACATACCGGCACATGAAATAGCTGACATCCTGCATATATTAAACTGTAATATAGGGTGTGTAAAGGATATCCTTGTACTTACACATAATGGAAACAGTGTCATAAAGCTCACATTTACAAGCTTAACTGAACGCAGAAAGGTCCTTCTATCATCCTATAAACTCAAAGGTCACTCTAAGTACGGTCATATTTATATTAATCCAGACCTTTCTAAACAGCAGATTATTGATAAAAAACTACAGAGAGATGGTGAAACTAGACATAGCACTAAACCTGTTAATGTTAGTATGAATAATGTAACTACTGAAACTAATTATAAATCTATACCTTCCACTTCCAATGCTCCCCATAATAATACCACTGAAATAGACATTGTTAACTCTCCGTTACCTACTGTTAATGATAAGAATATCACAATGCGTAAGAAGTCTAACCTTTTTCAGCAAAGTCAAACTCAAATGACTTATCCATAGCACACATAAACATTCGTGCATTACAAAATAAAATATTTCTTGTCTCAGTGTTAATTAATGATAATGACATTGATATTTTATGTATTAGCGAAACCATTCTAAATGAACTGATAACCCCTCTAACTATACCTAACTATACTTTTTATCGCAATGACAGGCAATCTATTTATAAAAATGGTGGTGGTGGAGTTGGAGCTTTTGTAAATGATACCTATAAATGTACACCATATAACTTTAAGTGTTCACCTGACCTTATTATAAATTCCAATGTTGAATATCTAGCCCTTACTGTACAATATAAATTCTTTAAATCTTTTATTGTCCTCATTATATACCGTGCCCCTGATTATTCTAAAGATTGTATCAGTAATGACATGACTAGTTTTGACCACATATTCTCGGAATTATGCTCATTAAATAAGACAATCTTCATCCATGGTGATTTCAACTTAAAGTATAGTTCAGTCTACGATAAGTTTCAACACATACTAGACAGCTACAATTTGAATCAATATGTACATGTTCCAACCAGAAAAGATTCTATTCTTGACCTCTTTATCAGTAATGAGGATCGATTTGTTAACACAGTACAGGTATCGGATCCATATTTATCAGATCATAAGTTAGTGACATCCACCATCAGAATAAGAAAAGAGAAACGTCTAAAAACGACTACAACATTTCGTAATTATAAAGCCATAAACTTTAGTGTACTAGCTGAAGAGGTAGTAGGAACTAAATTTAACCCAGAGAATTTTCTGGATATTGAATCTAGGGTTTCTTCATTTTGTGATAAGATTGTAAATATTTATGATACCGTTGCTCCAGTAGTTACTAAGTCTTTTATTAAATACCCTAAAAAATTGTCCTTATCTAAAGCCACACTAAAATGTAAAGCACATAGAGATAAAGCCTATAAACTTCAGTGTAAATTACCAACAAGCGATAATATTAGTAATTACATAGTACTTAAGAAACAATTTAAAGCACTAGTACATAATGACACGAAAGAATATGTCAACAACACAATAGAAAAGTTAGGGCCTACTAAAGGTATCAAAGCACTAGTTAACATTAAGCCAAAAAATAATAATAAAGTTACACTGCCAGCTAATGATATCAATAATTATTTTATCAATATTAGTACGTATAACTCCACTTATACTTACCCACAAATGCCTGATATGTTTAAAGATATTTCAAATGTTCAAAGCAAATTTATAGTAACAACTACTAACTCAATGTGTTTATTCAAAGCATGGAACTGCCTTAAAAACACTAAAGGTACATTGTGTGATGGCATGGGAATATCAGCTTCTATGTTAAGTTATATGATATCCTCTCCTAATGTTTATCTAGAATTATTAGATATTATTAATCAGTGTTTAAGTAGTGGATCCATACCTGATATCCTTAAAGTCTCTAAGATACTACCCTCTCCTAAACTACCTATTGTGACTTTACCTAAAGACCTACGTCCAATTAGTAATCAAACTATTCTACTGAAGCTAATGGAAAAATGTGTATGTATTAATCTAACTGAATATCTTAACGATGATGATGTACTATGTAAGCAACAATTTGGTTTTAGGTCTAAACACTCTACAGTCCATGCACAAATAGCATTAACGGACTATTTATATAGTAGCATTGATAATGGTAATGTGTGTTTACTATTATCACTAGACCTAAGTAAAGCTTTTGATAAGGTTTGTAGAAAACTTCTATTAAATAAGTTACAATTTTATGGTATTGATCCGCACTGGTTCTCATCTTATCTCGAAAATAGAGGACAATTTGTGTATGTTGATGGTGACAATATTTCAGAGATAGGATACACATCTTTAGGAGTCCCTCAAGGTAGTATTTTAGGACCTGTTCTATTCTCATTATATATTAATGACCTGCCTTTAGTGATAAGAAATAGCTTTAGTATTTTATTTGCTGACGACACTTCCATGGCTATTGCTGGACCTCCGGATAATATAGCAGCACTTCTTCACTCAATTGAAGAAGATATGCTGAGTGAATTAGATTGGATGGTCAGCAATAGGATGGAATTAAATGTAGACAAAACGCAATTCATGGTTGTTGGTAGACCACATGTTGTTAGTTCATTAGGGGCACTTAGTTTTACGGTCAATAACATTACTGTAAAATCTGTCGATAAGATTAAATGTTTAGGTTTAACAATTGACTCGAGTCTACAATGGACTCTAGAAACATGTAATATTAACCGTAGGTGTAATTCAATAATCTGGTCTATGTATACCTTGCAGCCATATATATCCATCTTAAACCGTACAGCTATTGTAAATGAGAATTTAATGCCTATTATCAGATATATGTGCTGTATGTGGGGACTGCTCCAAAATAAAATATAAATTTATTGGAAAAGCTTGTGAGACGACTGGGTCGTTTTGTACTAGGATACGGCAAGTATGATTGTGTTAAACTAGATATTACTGAACAGTTAAAATGGTTATTCCCAAATAATCTATATAAGTTAGAGGTACTTAAGCTTACGTATAATATGTATAACAACACATGCCCTCCATACTTTAGTAATTACCTTGATATTGATAATGTTAATACTATTACCACAAGGGCTAATACTTTTGCGCGACCACAATATGTGGGAAAGTCTGAAACATTTAAACGAACTTTTAAGTACTCCAGCATTAACCTATGGTATAGCCTACCTGAAGACTTACGTAATTCTACAAGTATAGTTAGCTTTAAAAAAAATGTGAAACGGTTCCTGCTACAGAAACAAACTGAAGAATGTATACCTATTGACAGTGACCTTAACTACTCTTGTATTGAAGAGGTAGCTATGGGATTAATTTAAATCTATACCAATATGTTGTTTTTGTATTAATTGTCCACTACCATAAATGTAATTGTAATACTATTGCTAATAGTATTAACCTGCTTGTATCCTGGTATTATAACGACCTTAATTTAAGGGCAATATCTTGTAATGAAATAAATAAATAAATAAATAAATCATTTAAATAGTATGGTCATGGTGTAATAAGTACAAGTTGTTTAGGAAAGTCTAACCTTTTTCTAATCTCTAACTCTTTTAAATGTAAAGTTGTTCTAATAATCATACAATGTGACATTTAACCATAAAAGTTAACGCCGACACATTATCAGTAATTTCAATTTGTTTTAGGTATTATAGCAATTTAAAGCTAAAGGTTGATGAAATTTTTCTAAATTTTCCAGTTTATTTCGTATTTTACTGCATTGCATGTTCTCGTCATGATTCATTGTTATTCTTCTTTTGTTTTAGAAAAATGAATATCTCTAATGATGCTTTAATTTTGCAATTTTTAATTTTTTAAATTATTTGGCTAAGATGAAACTAAGTTGCAGAACACTGGTTACACTCCATCAACATTAACTTTGAAATAATTTTTCATTTTTGTTTCCCCTTTGTATGTTAAATTAGAATTGAATTTAATAAATATATTTTCATTCTACCTAACTTAATGCAAGAATTATTCAACATCCAACATTAAGAAGTGAAATTGGGAAAAGGTTGGTTAAGAAAATCTTTATCGTCGTATTTTGTATAATTATCTTTCTGAAAACAATTTTTTAATAAAATTCTTCAACCTTTGTCTTAAAACAATCTTCAATACCAGAGAAAGGGATTATTTTCAACCATAAAATTTCCATGCAAAATGATATAAAAGTACCGAAAATGAGATATCCATACAAAATAAAAATCGTGTGAATTTTCATTTTTAAGTTAATCGCTACGGGCTGATTTTCTTCAAATTTCATTTTTGCATTGAATTGTTTACCTTGCAGATGGCCACTAAACTCAAACTGCTCTTTCAAAATTATTAAAAGTCCTTTCTCAAACATCTGTTGGAAATAAGCTAGAAATTTGTGACGGTTGGATCCCAAAAATGTATAAAACTTTGGCAATGTAACTGAAGTGTCATGCAATGTTGTCATGCAATGCCCATCAGAAGAATATAATTTTGAACTTCTGGCCAAGGAATACATTCCATATTGTCTATTAGTCATACTAAATATCTTCATAGAATAGTTGGTTACTATATTAAATATCAGTTGTTCTTTGTTACTAGCGGTTGACGTTTCAATTCGACGGTCATGAATATAAATACTTGAATTCATCCTTTCCAACATTTTGTACCTAACAAAATATTGAGTTTTGTTTTCCTCTACATTTATTCTTCTGTCTATAATGGACAACAGTTTGTAATCATTTTCAATGAGATCCTTGAAATCGTTGAATATTTTTGTATCTGGCGGTGCAATGATTTCACTTGTTATCCACTGACTATAGAGAGTAGTAATTCCGAATCCCGTGGTTATTACTACCAAAAATATCACACTCCTTTTTCTGTTATAGGCAACTCCCTGATCTAAAAGAACAGCTGCCAAGGTCATCAAAATCCATTCTAATTTTTTAGATGGTGAGAAATTCATAAACCCAGAAGATAAAATTAAAAATGAAAGTGGGAAAAGAGAGAAGATGAGGAGCCAGCAGGGAAGATCAAATGTATTCTGAATCAACACGGACAGAGGGACGTCGTGGAAATTCGGGGATGGTTCGCAGTAGAATGGAATCTCATCTTCATAGTACTCAATGAATGTCGTTGCATCCCAGACGTATGAGTGGAGTCCCTCATATGTACCCAACAGTTTTATGACTCCATGATGTAGTTCTGAATTTAATAGTTTGAAATGCCGTGCATAAATTGCAGTGAAATTTAGTCCATCGGCCAATAATTCTATTGCTCTGCTTTTAAAGCTACAAGGACGATTTCTTTTTTTCAGAGCATGGTATACAGAGTTTTTGCAAATTGGGTTTGAAGCAGCGTAACCGAAAGGGAAATCTTTTTGAATTCCTGCAATTTTTATTCCATGTAGATGTCCATTCAAAGAATACCAAACTCTTTCCCAGTTTTCACCCACGATTTCAATATCTGCAACGAATATTCTTTGTTTGTATAGATGTCCCGTCTTGACTGAATAGTGAGTAGCATTATCAATTACCAATATGAAAAGAGGACTTGACAACTCATACCTGAGCATTAATTGCCATTGTTGAAATCGCGTTTCAATTTTGCTCCTATCTTGGACAATTAGGAATGTAGAAGAGAGTCGGTTAATTTCTTGTCCAAAATAGGTAACTAGTAAAACGTCAAGCCAGATATTCGGTTCCATAAGAATATTCAAACTGCACAAATTGTTTGATAAATCACGTGGGTTACTCTCATCTCGTTTAAACAGTTCCTTATTGTAATTGTACGAAGCAATGGTCCAGGGTTGTGAATTTTGATTTGCCAACAAAAACTTCGTTGTCCAGACAGATTGTTTAAATACAATCAGGTTGAATTCACAATTTTTATAAAATGGTAAACTGCGGATGCTTTGGGTGCCCTTAACAATTAAAAAAACCAAAACGAGTTGAGAAATATTCATTTTGAAATTTACTTCACTCCGGAATCTTATGGCCATCTATCTAAATGTAATAGTGATGGGACAGACAGCAAACCTTATTCTGTCCAGGGATGGCTAATATACAGTTGTGCATGGTTACTATAGTAAAACCCATTCAGATACCGTGAATATCAAAATAATACCTCTGCTTGAGTAGTCGAATAATTATGTATAATAATATGTTACTATAATTTGTTAAAAACGCAATAAGGCTTTTTAATGTCCGTTTAATGACAAGTTTTCAATTTCAATATCAAAAAATAAATAAATCCCAGCAAACCATATTGACTAATTAGAAAGAAAATAAAGAAGAATTTTATCCCATGTGCGAGCGTACATTATATAAAAATTAGTTACGGTAATATTTAAGTATAAAGAGGACTTCAGTCAAGCAAGCTAAACAAACTAAAATTAATAATATAAATATATAAATGAATACAAAAAACAAAAAATATTTCACAAAAGCTTTGGCTGTATAGCAATGATTTTTTTATAGTTCTACGTTTTCTGGTTTGAATACCACACTATACCCAGCATAAAATAGTCAGTAGGTATTTGTCAATACTCATATAGTGACATGCAATTCATTCGCATTACTCTGGATGAGCTTAGGCTAAAGCCTTACCATAAGCTATTAAGCTTCTGATAAATAGAATGTTAAATGTGCTCTCTGTTGAATTAAAGTTTCTAAGGAACATAAAGAACGCGAAACTACAAACATAGGTTCTTATTCCGGATTGGTTGAATTGATTGCTTGAATTAGTATTGATAATATTCTTCTCTGTTGTATTAAGAAGTTTTATTTCTATTTGTACGTGCCATATAAAACTTTTAGATAAATACCTTTCTTCATTTAAAATGTTTTTTAACATTTTATATCAACTAATTTCAATATAATATTTTTAACTGTTAGCGTTTTTCTCCACATTTCAGATTTCTGCCTGCTGCAAAAATAAATAAAAATATGCAAATCAATTATTAGTATCAAAATGTTGGATTAATTTGTTAATGTCACATGGCTTAATGTACTATGCAATGATATGTTAGTGTATTACACAATAATTTTGTGGCTACATCATCGGTTGCAACTGGAAATACGCGATCTCCTTTTCGAAACTCTTTAGTAATGCTTTTAAATTTGGATTGTATGCCTAAAATGAGTATTTTGAAGTTAATTTTACTGTACCACAGGCATTCAAGAAAAAGTGTGAAAAAACAGCCAAGTAGGAAATATCCACAAACGAAGAAAACAGTGTGAATCTTCATCGCCAGGCTTACGGCGACACTTTGAAATTCTTTATGGTGCAATTTAGAATGAGACTTTTTATACGGTAATTGATATATGAAATATTCTTGTTGCTTGAAATATTTTAAAAAGCCTTTCTCTTGAATAAATTGGAAATACGATAGGAATTTGTAACGATAGGAATTTATGAATCGATAAGAATTTGGTACGTTGCGGATTGTTTCTTTTACAGTCATGCAAACTCCGTCAGAAGCCACTTTTGATGGTATTAAAGGCACTACGTACTGACTTTCCACTTTGCGGATGAAATTAAATAACTTCATTGAAAAGTTGGTCAAAAGTTTCCAGGTGAATGCATTGGAATCCATTTCTATGTCGTTGGAAGTTGGATTAAGTTGCCAGTCAAATATGTAGATACTCGATCTCTTCTCCAGAATTTTATATTTTCCAAAATATTTAATTTCCTGTTTATTCCATCTCCGTCTTTGGTCTTTTTCAACTAACAGTTTAAAGTCATTTTCCAAAATTTCCTTTAAGTCCGCGAATTGTTTTCTGTCAGGCGGTGCAATAATCTCGCTTGTTATCCACGTTCCATATTGAGTAGAAATTATAAATCCCATGGACACAATTATCAAGAACAAAATGTTTCTCCTTTTATTGGGAACAGGTTGATTTAACAGAACAGCCACAGTAGATACAAGTATGAAGTCAAACTTCTTGCACAAAGAAGCAATTTTGAAGCCTAAAGCATAAAATGCAATCGGGAATAGAGAGACTATCATCAACCAGCAATAATTATCAAATGTAGTTTGAATCAGAACTGTCAACGGGATGTCGAGGAATCTTGGGTTTGGTTCACAGTAATAGGGTATCCACTCTTGAAAGTATTCGATGAAAAGAGTTTCATTCCATGGTACATCATAAGTATTCAATTTCTGTGATAGCATGTTAATGGCTCCATATTTCTGATCGTTGGCTGTCGAAAGATTATGTTTACTGGCATACACTGCAGTAAAGTTCAATCTTTCAGCCATGAATTCAACAGCTCTTACATCCATTCGACAATTGTAGTTAATTTTCATTGTTGAGTAGATTGTTCCCTTGCACTCTGGCATCCGTCTCTTTGTAGAAACAACGCTAGCTAAATATCCTTTTATTTTAACCCCATGAAGATTCCCGTTTAAAGTATTCCAAATACTTTCCCATTCATCTTCATTGAGTTTTCTGTCAATGTGATGAAGTGACAAAGACTCACTTTCCGAATTGTAGAGAATTGGAATGTACACAGAATATTGATTCCCACCTTCCATTTCAAATACAAACAGGGGAGCCACCAAATGTTTAAGGAGACTTGATTCCCATTTCGTATTCATCCTTTTCAATTCATCTTTAATGATGATGATAAATGTTGAATGTTGACGATTTATTTCTTTTCCTACATGTATGTGTAGATAATGTGAATCGGGATCTGGCTCCATTAGAATGTTCACAGTGCACAAGTTCTTCGATAGATCACGGGAGTTATTTTCATCTGGACCGAAGAGAGTTTTGTTGTATTCTGATGAGGCCAATGTCCATGGTTGGCCATTTTGGTTGGACAACATTAAGTTTGTCTGCCACTCGGATTGATTGAAAGTGATCATATTAAAATCACAATTGCTGTAAGATGAAAAACTTCGAAAAGAGTGGAAATTGTTGAAGATGATTAAAATAAAAAATAATGTTATAAATGGATGTGTAGAACACATTGTAATATACGTTCTCTTTAGTTTTTACTTTGATCAGAGTGACTTCGGAAATGACAAACTTAAAGTAGTATTATTGAATAATTCAGAGTATACGAGTCGTTTCTATAGGGTTATCTAATTTTTGAGCTACATATAACAAACCATGTCAAATGCATGTAAAAAAGTAGCGGAGAAAACCAAACCTTTGCCGAAAGTTTGAACCGATTATCTTAAACGTTTTGGAGTTAGCGTGCTAACAGACAAACATACATAGACCAGCGTAAAAAATATCATTTACCACGTACAGTCAGATCAGAAATGGATCGAACTCCATGCGACATAAACGACCGTCAAGCGGTTAGTTTTCTGAGCACATATTCATTATCACCATAACAACAGCTCAATTTCTCATGTTGGTGAATGGTGAATAATAAAGTATAGTACTCAGAAAACTAACCGCTTGACGGCCGTTTATGTCGCATGGAGTTCGATCCATTTCTGATCTGACTGTAAGTGGTTTTTAATGGTTTTTAATGTTATTTATCACCACCTAAAAATTGGTGGTAAATGGTATAATTGGTAAGGAATGGTAAAAAACAGCTTTATTTAAACAGCTTTAGAATTAAATATCTTCTTGTTATTAAGTCCTAAAATTATATTTTTTGTGAATCTTTGGAATTTTGTGAAATGGGCTATGGCCCGCAGGAAATGCAACAAAGTATCTATCTAAAACTATCTATAATGAATGTTGTCTAAACATTTAGAGATGTGCAAATTTGGGCATTTGTGTTTTTACTTTCCTTGACTGATGTCCTTTTTCCTTGACTGTGCTCTCATTCCTTAAATATTACCATAACTAAATAAAATACCTTTGCAGCTGACGAATGTTGTCACAAATTGACTAGCCAACTGTAATGTGTGTTAATTAACACAAGAGTCAACTAATCATCCTTATTTACTTATTGGATAATTATTTTCAATTAATAACTGACCATTTTTTCTAATTAAATGAAAGTTGACTGTACCAAGCGAATAAATGTAGTTTAAATATCTTTTTTCACTACTTTCAGTGAACATTCAAACATAAATCTTAATTAGAAATATTTTAGAGAAAGCAACGATATAAAAAATCCAGCAACCCTCGTGCGTTCCTCGATACTCCAGGATTCAAAATATTTAAGTCCCATAAAAATCGGACTTATCCTTCGGGAGGAATAAAGCCAGATGTAAAACATTATTTAACATGCATTTAGCAAGGTCTATGTGGTTGTGGTTGGTATGCAGGCATGCGTGGTAAGCTTCTTAATATGTTGTTTATTACTGGTACTTTGCGTGTGAGATTGTGTATTATAATCTGGGTTCGGTATATTAAAGATACAACTTCGCCAGTTTTATTACCCCCGCCATCGAGCTGCTGTCTACAACACATTCACTACTGCATTCGCTTCGCCGAGCGTCGAGGAAAGGCAATTAAAAAGCAATTAGCAACACAATACAAAATATCCAATTAGTGATGGTGTCCAAGCACGTATCCAGGAATTTGACCAAGGAGGGGCACACGAAAATATATTGTTAAATAGAAGGCATATTCGCGCGAATCGCGAAAATTTTTTGGATTTTTAACCGTTTTTGACAAAAAAATCGTCTTTTTCTGAAAGCTTAGGGGGGGGGCCGGACCCCCCCGGCCCCCCTCTGGATACGTGCTTGATGGTGTCTCATTGTTTCCATTGTATCCATTGTGTTAGAAGTTAGACCGAAACAATAATACCACTGTGATACTCTGACGTAAACAGACAGATTGATTATTCCTATAAAGCAGCTCCGCTACTTGTATACGTGTATGTGTACTACAGTCCAGTAGTATACATATTAACCAACTTGAAAAACAGGTAATGTCAATAAACTCGGGCACGTAAATTTCATTTATATCACGCAATTTATATCACTCCCATATGAGTTAAAACCCATTACTCCTATATAGATCATAAAAACTTTACATATGAAATAATACTTTTCCACTTAATATACGTTCGTGATTTGTAACAAATACAAAAAATATTGAAAAGATAAAGATTTGACTACTTCAAACGTATATTTAGCATCTGTATGTTTATGATATTCAAGATTATTATAATTAAAGGGTGGGGATATTAAATGAACACGGGAGTCACAACAAGTATAGATAGGTTATATTATGCTTGATCGATACTGCACATTATTATTATCAAAACTCTTGCTATTGTAAATGAATTTTTTAACATAATGTTTTACTTGGGTTTAAGTAATAAACGGATAATTTAATGGCTATTCCGTTCTATGCTTCTGATCTATGATTCTGATACGTAAGAAGAAAACACTTTAAAACTCTAGGAGGGTATAGCGAAAGCGCGTGGAGGGTAGACTGTAGAAAACCCCAGGATGTGAAAATAAAAAGTAGACGTAGCTTGACACTAAATACTGCATTGATAATAGCACATAATCACACACAACATTATTAGGTATATATAGTGTCAAGCTTTGCCTCCTTCTTATTGTCCCATTCTGGGGTTTGATACAGTCTGGTGAAGAGACAGTGAAAGTATTAACGCGCCATATAATTAACATGTATTAAATTATAATATTTTAAGAGCAGTTTTGGCTCAGTGTTTTATGTCATTTCTCTTAATCCTAATTGTAGTGAACGAGAATAAAATTAAAATAAACTGAAATTAAAATAAATTTTTAATAGTTTGAAAAATATTATGTGTCTATTCTACATTACCAAACCAATATCACTGTCAGTCTGACACTAGGGAAAGGAGCATTAAAATTTTATGAACAACCTTCCTACCAGTATGTATGTAGGTTAGATTTACAGCGTGAATTATTAACGACAAATTCAATGGTGAACTACAAAAGGTCACATTGACAAGCACTTTAGCAGCCATTTCTACCACAAGTAGCGATATAACTTTATTTATCTCAGATCAATTTATTACTCTAATAAAGGACACAATATAATAATTTAAATAGAATATTTTAATCAATTACAACTAATTACAAGTTTAAAATAATTATATTATTACTAGTAGACCCAGACCATTACTAGTATTACCCATTACTAGTAGTTAGTTTTAAAAGATAGGTTTCCAGTATGTAATCATGCATTTTGGATATATAGTAGAGAGAAATTAAAGTTCCAGGTTAGCTGCCAAACTGAGCGGACATGACTTAGTCGTGGTCCGCGTATTTGTAAGTTTTCGGGCTAATTTTGGGAGTTGGGAGACCCAAGAATTAGTGCTGCGCTGAGAATGGGGAGACCTTTTCGCCAGGACAAAATTCGGAGCGTGAATGTTGGACCAAGGCCCGAAAAATACGTTTTTTGGTGTAAAAACCCGATAGAAACATCATTTCTTTAGTGCTGTGAGTGGAAATTCCTGGACGACGTGAAGAGAGATAATTGTGTTTGCGACTTAGGCAGCGCCGTGAACGCTGGCGATATGAAGTTAAGCGATAAAGCCTATTGAAGATCTGAGCTTGTATTCTGCCCTGCAGTAATTATCGCTTGGCTAGTAAATGCTAGTTTGTTACTAGGCTGAATTCGTCGGCCTTATCTACCCCATTTGCATCATGTGGCTGAATCCCCAGGTCTCCAGCCAAGAACAAGCAGTGAACATCGTTTGGTATAAGTTCCACACTCTAGCACAGTATCTACATTTTTTACTAATTGGCATTTTGCTATTCTGTTATTACCACAAAGCTAACCTGGAATCTCCGCATATAGCCTCGTGGTTCCGCTCAACACGCTTCTGCAATCGTTCTCGTACGACTTTACGAGACGGCTTCTTGTTTGCCACTATACTTTTTTCTTTCTTCTCGCCAACCGTCGTTGGCTTTTCTCGCGTTCCCGGCTTGAGATTTAAATTATTTCCCAGGCTAGTCTCAGTCTTTCATTCTCCCGGACACAGCGTACATATAGTTTTGCTTTAAGATCAAATATAAATATCAGCATAAACATATTCCGAGTCAGTTTCGAGCGCTAAAAAATAAGATAAAGTCTACAGTAAATAATAGGAAGGGAAAAGAAGGGGAAGGTAAGGGAGAAGAAGGGGGAAGAAGTTGAATACAGAATGCAGTAATTTATTTATTGTTCTATAATGTCTGTCCATAGCATGGAATTATATGAGTATAATATGCATAGATTGAAAATTCACGGTTTATTTAACTCTTATGATAAAATAATAAATAAAATATTATGTATTTCTATACATTCTACTTCTAAAATATTTTTTTGAGCTTGACTAGACTCTCATTTCTTAGAGCATTATAATAGCACTAGTGAACCCAGCTAAGGGGGCAAGCCTAGCACTCAGCAGGTCACCCAACACAGTACAGTAATAAAAACAATTTCGAAAAGATCCGTAAGATCCCTTACGTAATTACGTTAACTTTGTAAATACAAAGTTTATTTAAATTAATATACTTTTGGTTGCAAAATTAGCTGCAGCTCCAGCTTCCTGCTAAAAAAGAATTTCCTAAACCAAAATAATAACTTATGATCGTAGCACCGAATACAGGGAACAATGAAAGGCTCCATTTTTGAAAAAAATCCCACGAAGTCACCAAAAAGCTCACTTTTTAAATCAGAAAAATAAGATTCTCCCTGGGACTTTGGAAAAACGTACAAATTCTATGAGTACAACTTATGAATAAATAGTTAGTTACCCAGTACTGTTATTTAATTCTACAAATAGGTGTGCCAACTGCCAAAGGAATCAAGAATCAAGAGGGTAGTAAAAAAGTAAACCCAGCTCTACTAAAAATGTTAAATAAGTTTGTCGATATAACAGAACCAATTTGGAATAGAAGTTTTGAAATGTTATATTTAATAAGGCCCATTAGATCATTACGAAATGTCCCCTTTCGCTAATCATTTCAATTCAATCACCAATCACCACCATTCAACCATCTCATGTAAATTTCTACTATTATTTTGATGTTACAATAACATGAAACGACTCATTTCGGTTGTTTAGAGTAATTAATGTTTTCAATAATGTACCCCAACGCATACCTCCATGTACTAAATTTAGCAGATGAAGGTATGCGCTGGGGTACATTATTGAAAACATTAATTGGGCATGCTCATTTTGCTTTTAAAGGAACATGTATATATTACGTGTGCAGTCTATGGGAGGAGGAGGAGGAGGTACTTAAATGTGTTGCAGTCAGCACTTGTGTTATACATGGCGGAGAGGGTTTTGCATTACGTAATATATGTAGATTTCCTAAGTTCTCCTACCAGACAAACATAGATAGATTGGTAATTTTTTTCAAGTCTAGGATTATATTATAGAAGTGATATCATATCTAAGATGCGCTTATTAATCCTTAAGATTCCAGTGCTTAGTTTGCTTAGATGAAAAACACGTTGAATATTTCTATTAAAAGTGTGATATGGCAGTCAAAAAATATTACACAGCCTCACAGAGCAAGACACCATTCACGCATCCGAGTTGCGTTTTAGGCGTTGAAAAGTAGTGCTTTGCATATTATGAAACAAATAATTTATGTTTTGGTATTAGATAATCTGGGCTGCACTTGTATATATTCCAATGTCCCATGCCAATACCAAACTTACATAATATTTACATACTTTAACATGCTCCCTGTTATTGTCTGTCGTGAAAAGTGAGAATGTGCATTTTGTATTTGGAATCACCCTACCACACGTACAGACATATATACATATATAGACAGGTAAATTTATTGCTTTATCAAGTCTAAGATTATTAATATAGATTAGCAATACAACTTTCGTGTTAACCTTTTTCGGTATTTTAATGATTCAATTATTATTTTAAGGATATAAACTCTAAATTTCATTTTTGAAATATGTTACAATATTTTTGAGTAAAACGCTTTAAAGTAATATTAAGGTAACTGTATTGTCAATTATTGCTTCATTGACAGCTGGATATGTATCCCTCGAAAATGAAAACATTTGCCAAATGGTATATTTAAGGGGCTGGAACGACCTCAAGATTATTTTGTCTTCATTGCACCTGAGTCGGTTTTTCTCTTGCTCTATGTAATCCAAAGAAGACTCGTAGACACCTGACAATATATTGAGTAAATACATGATGCCTATCATAGTGGCAGTTCCCCCGCCACACCAGCCAATGTAAAAATGTATTGGAATCTTGCCAAACATGGTTATAAGAATATAATTAATGACAATGTTAATGCTGCTCAAATAAGTTATGATAATAGGGAACACGTATTCACTGTAATCGATCAGCTTTGTAGTTAGTAGTTGTAGAGTCCGATAGACATATCTTTGTTGTTCCAACGACCAATCCTTCATTACCCCAGACCTAAAATATCCATTCAATTACTAATTTAATTTAATAAGCGGGGCTTGTTACACTGGAAAGTTAAATTTTTTTGACGCCTGTTTATTTTCCGTCGAATTAAATTTGTATGTACCAGGGAACAAAAAGTACTCCTTTTTTACATAAAAAGGAAAAAGTATTACTTTTTCTAAAAAAGCAGACCTTTTTACCTTATTTACAAGTAAAGTGGATGCAAATGGGGCACGATGCTACATCAAAAAAGGTAAAAATTCAAAAAAGGACTGCTATATATTCAAAAATCCTACTCCTACCATTGTTATAAAAAAGGCAAAAAAGGTCCTTTATTGTTCCCTGGTATGTACTACTAGAAACTGTTGCCATATTGAAAAAGTATAATAACCGAAGTTTACCTAATGGAAGTAAGCCATTTGGATACGGTGAACAAATACATCGCTATTGGGTAATTTTGAAATATGATAGTTGCCCACATGTGATGGAACATCCAGATTTCAAACAGGAAGTTCGCCCCTAATAAAATGGGATGAACATTTTCACAGTCGTCAATTAGAGAGACGTAGTAGCGGGGACTACAAGGCATTTGAAACACAACAGTGGCGTACACAGTAGGTAAGGTTAAACTGGTTGCTGTCAGGCAGATCATCAACAGACCTATGTTAGTTTTCCACCACCATTCTTCTTTTTCAGGACTCCCAAATCTACGTACATACTCTATAAAAACATAATCTGTTAGTTTAAGAAGAAATTATAGTTAGAATAAACAGTAAATAGTATTTTAATTACTTAATTCAATTTTACGTAGTAAATTTTATTGAAAGTTATAGTTTTTACCTTCCAAATGATGGTCAGTATGTATCATAGAATTAGGAAACTGCATGACTATATTTTTTTCTTGAAGACGTTCAAGTCGAGTAAGGTTCCAAAGAATAGACAAGACAGCCAAAAGAAATGGAAATATTTGTCCAATTCGGCAATTCCAACGGATGATGCAGTGCTTGTTCTCTTAACTCCGATAAACAAGAAGACAAAATGCAAAGCATAAATTCCCGTTTTGATTTTCCAATACATGTTTTGTCGTTTAGTTGGAATATAACGCAATTTATTTGTCTTCGGATCCCACTTGAATGGCACTGATCCAAAGACCTGCATTATTTTCACTTGGAGACTGTATAGGCGAAGAATATTTTTGTGATACATTTTCTATTTTGGAGTTCAGTTAAATAGGAATAAAATAACATTTAGGATAAACCTAGTTTTTAATTTCTGCAACTGTCAGGAATTCCACCTTTTATATTGAAAACTTTCAAGCTTATCTATAAAGACGAATTCTGTGGTTTTGAATAAATTAACATGTCGTGGAAGCAAAGTTATGTTCTTATCATTACTACTATTAATTATTGAGTTTCATTATCTTGAATAATTTTTCAAATGATGATGAGCAATTCACCAGAATGCAATGTGACAACAATCATTCAGTACGTTTATATCGGTAAATGTGATAATGTATTGTGTGCCTAGCACATTCTCATATGTTTTCATAGAACGAATCTCCCTAACTATTTGTAACTCATATTGAAACTACTAAACCACGTACATAATTGAAATTTAATACCAATGGACCCTCCAACTCCAACCCTCCTTCATTATATATATATATGCGAAATGAGTTTAAATATCAAGTCCGCAAATACGATCGGCGTAAATAGCAGGTATTACATTATTTACATGTAATTACTAATAAATTGCAAATGTGCATCGTCAATGAAGAATTAAATTTTTTATTTGTTGTTCTATAATGTCTGTCCATAGGTATGGAGTGTATCGAGTATGGAGTATATGATAGCATGCATATTGGAGATGCACGGTATAGCCTTTCACAACTATTATCATAAAATAATAAATAATTCATTCTGTTTTGTTTCTATTATTTGGTTCACTTCTACTAATGGTTTTAAATTTTAACGAATAAATTCTGTTAATATTTTATCATAATATGTTGACAACAATATTTCTCTTAAAGCAATGCTTGTTGAGATTGAAATAGACACAGTTCACTGTTCACTGCAGTCTTCATCATAGTATTATTCACCCGTAAAGCTTAAATATTATTGAGCTACCTTCTAGCTATTTTAAGAACCCGCTTTGTAGTAAATGTGATTATGCGATTTGGCAAAATTATCACTACAATAGTATTTTTTAGCAAAAACTGTTTTTTTCTTCTCAATTAATTTATCCAAATTCAAAACAGCAAAACATTGTAATCTAAAACAACAAAAAGCAGAGGAGATCGACTTATAATTAGTATCTTAATAAAGTTAATCTCTGGAGACTTAGAGTGAAGCATAGAAATTTATTTGTAAACAATCGGTGGGATTACTACTTTACTAGCCGAATGATAATTTTTTCGTAGAAATCGAACATTCTTTCTTGTTATTTTTCTGAAAACTGCTTTTTACTTTTTTACGTTTTGGTGCATAGATTTACGTTTTGGTTCAAAGTTCAAATGGTTGTTGTAAAGAAAATATTAATAATTAATATAATATTATAATATTATTAATGACGGAAACAGCTTTTTACTAGGAAAAAAATGGTTTTTTATATAACCCCAAAAACGTTTACTTCTTACTGAAGACTGAAGAGCTATATAGTGAGGTAGGGGTGCTTTCTTTCTACGCACCAATATTCAAACTTTGAGCCGATTCTGAAGAAAGTAAAAACAAGCAAATGACATAATTGACAAACATCTGAAAGAAACTCGTCACTTTCTTCGTCATTCGTTCTGCATTTTTGTCACTTGTGGAGTTGGCAGTTACAGATAGTTTTAATAAGGTTGTAAAACATCCCACACTTATTAAAATTTAACATGGAACAAAACCGTAACATCGACTTTGATTCTGAAGTGGAGTTTGATTCCTTGAAAGATGCTGTTTGGAGATTGACAACTCGGGTTTATCTTCTGGAGGATTTCATTGCTGACAAATTTGGTAAGACAACTTAATATTGTGACTGTGAAAAGGAAATAACGGGGCTTAATTGTTACTGTTAATAATGGTCCCTGAAATAAAAGCAATCAATCAATCAATCAACATTTACATTTTATTAATTGGGTATTGAGTGTCTATTGTGTATGCACAATTATCTACATAAGTTTAGTATTAAAATGTGTTCTGTAATTTTTAGGAGAAATACTTGGTCCAAGTGGTTTTTTAAAGCCAGCGTCACCAGTTCCGGGTTCTTCAGTTCCTAAGCCTACGAATTTAGGCTCCACCAGCACAATTACTCTAAGTACATCTGTGGGAGGCAGAAATGTTTCTCCTCCCCCTCCTCGACGAAGTCAGAAGTGTAAATAAAGTCAACCAACATTCCACATTTTTATCTTATTCCAATTTTTGAGTCCATGTTAAAATGTATGTATTTAGTTTCTTTTTCTTATTCAGATCGTTATAATATATTTACAGGGAGAAAGCGTAGCCATGATGTAACGGAGTCAGAGAAAAATTGCAAAAAAACTCATAAACCGCAGTCTAGTACAGAAGGCTTCTATACAGATAGTTTCAATACTGCTGATATTCAATTGTCAGATATAACTGCAAATGAAGCGGATTTGCTTTTGATTCCTAGTAAGAATACATTTTAAATACATTTCTATTGAAAATACAAAATTTATTTTAATTGTAAAAATTGTAAAGTATTTTTAAATAACGTTTTTTCTTATTTGAACAGAGGATGAAATTCTACACCAGCACGATGTTGAATCCGAAAATGACGATTTTTTAAATGACAAAAGTGAAGAAGAGGTAGCTGACTCAGTTGACAAGGATCCCGATTTCGATCCTTTACTTCCTACAGTTCACCAACTTGTGAATCCACAAACCAAAAAGAAACGAAAACTTGACCACTCCAACGGCAAAGGTAAGGACTATTTTACAAAGTTATTTTTGTTGTACAATTTAATGAAGTAAACTAAATTAACAATTAATTATTCAATATTGCGTCGTTTTAATATTTGTATAGTTTGGTATCACTGTTAGTTCTTTTAGTGATATAAACTAATATTCGTGCTAAATTAGAAACATTATACCATCAATATTCATCCTTCCAAAATAGCAAGTTCATAAATCGTAAGCCGATTACAATAACAATTCATTTTTTACGGATAAAGGCTACCAAAATATTTTATTCACAATATAATCCAAGCTTTCGACAACTTTCTGTTGTCATCTTCAGGGAATCTAAAGATAAAATGATGAAGATGATAGATATGATTAAATATTTGTGATAGAGAATTAGAACAAACAAATAATAGGTATATAATAATGCAAAATATGTAGCTACGTAACGGTAAATTGTTTTTAGGTATATGTGTGAATCTATAAGATAGATTCTAGTAGAGATGACCATAAGGGGTTAAGAGACAATCCCGAATCCAAATTCATGGTTTCTTTTTGCGAACGAATATACAAGCCTTCTTTTACTTTTCGAATAAAAGCATTTGGTTCTTTTTCAATCAGTCTTATGGATGGAGGCTTATGATGATAGTTGTGAATTTCAGCGAAATGTAGTGCTACCGCAGAAGACAAAACACGATTGTGACGTATATCAGCTATCATCTTCATCATTTTATCTTTAGATTCCCTGAAGATGACAACAGAAAGTTGTCGAAAGCTTGGATTATATTGTGAATAAAATATTTTGGTAGCCTTTATCCGTAAAAAATGAATTGCTATGAATCAAAAGGCTGGAAGCATATAAAATACCGATTACAATAAGTTCAATCGCGAACGACCTCTATAATAAAAATACCCAATTAATATATTTTCAATATATACATTTCCATCTATCACCTCTTTTATAATTAGAATTTTTTTAATAATTACTATAATTACAATTTTTCAATTATTCTATTTAGAATCACTAAAAAACAAACAGTTTGAATCAGATTGGCCAGAACAGATGACTTTTTCAAATTTTAATTATTTGATAATTAGGTCATACAAATGTGTCGTGTAGATATTTCCGTAGCCTTATATAGAAAGTAATCGTAACAAGTTTCCAAAAAATAATTTAACGACCAATATAATAATAATAATGTTGAACAGACGATCTTAAGATGCACTGCAGCGCAATATGTAGGAATGCTTCCATCTGATCAATATTATGGTCATTTATATTAGTAAATCTTTAGTGTAGTGTATGGTGCGACAATGTATGACTTTGGCACGGTATATAGTTATTAATATTATGCATTTTCAGCTGTTTACAAGACTATTTTGTAACGCTTTAAAGATTAAAAAGCTATTTTTAGTACAAATATAGTATTAAGGTGTAGCATTTTGCTAAATTACTTTACATGATTGATTCAGACAACATCTTGGCTCCTAACTGCGAATCCACCGAAGGAGGTAATTGTTTTTAAAAACCTTAATTATTATACTTCCATTATTTTTTGTTTGAAAGTACTGAAAAATTACAATGTTGTGTTATAGGAGCTCCCATACCGAATAAAGAAACTTCTAACACGGTTGTAGCTGTTGTGAAACCTAAAGCAAGAAAGATACCTTTAATTTGGAAGTATTTTGGCAGAGTGGGTGAAGATTTAAGGAGAGCCGAATGTCAATTATGCAAAAAACTAATATCTCGTGGCGGTACTGGACGTGGTGCTACAAATTGCAATATGGTGCACCATTTGGAGCGAAAGCACAAAACTCAGTATCAAATTTATCTTGTTGAAAAGACAGAAATGGAAGCTGGGAGTTTCTCTGGCCATAACCAAACTTAACTAACATGGAATACCAAAGCAAACTTTCAAATCAGATTTTGATTGCCTACCCAAACCTACTTGATCTAATTCAGAATCCCGAACCCTGACTAATGCTTACTTTAATATTATTTCGTCAAGGATTGTTTAGTCAGATATAAATGATACTCCGACTATTCCTAAGACTTTTTGCAGTTAAATTTTGAATACTAGAAATGTATAGTGTAGTATATTTTTCTAATTGGAGTGACTTAGAATTAACATTTAGCTTAAAGCTATGTTTGTATATCTTTTCAAATAAATCTCTCAATTTTACTTTGACACTAAAAATACTTTTTTATTCACAGCATTGAGATTGGCCATTTTGACATTTTATACGGGTTTCATTTTAATTTCAATGCATTGGCGTTCTTTTTCTAATCTTAAATTTGTTTCCACTTAATTTGACATCAATATGGTCTAATTAGTACTGTTTGGCCCAAACAGTTTGGGATGAAGATAATTTACTTGATAAAGCTTAAGTGTAATTGCAAAATGTGTAAAAAACATTACTCGTGGAAACTCGTGTATATTATGTGGCTGGTGGAGTACGCACTTTATATTCAATGAGAAAATCTTAATACAAGATGTGTACAATAATTGTAATTTGTATTGACAAATATCTATTCCAATCATCACTCAACTGTTCTAATTTTATTTTGGAAATTAATATTTTTTTTCAATTAGGTGAATCCGAGACAAGTTTTCAAGAAACGACGTATGAAATGGATCAGAATGAATATGAATGGCGCGGAAAATTTTCTTGTGTTATATCTGAATGTAACCTTACAAAACGCAGAAATCACATAGGACATTTATC
The DNA here is from genome assembly GCA_020055645.1 of Tomocerus qinae. NCBI lineage: Eukaryota > Metazoa > Arthropoda > Collembola > Entomobryomorpha > Tomoceridae > Tomocerus > Tomocerus qinae. The sequence goes on along the minus strand of CM034546.1, from coordinate 10,972,706 downwards.
ATGGCACAAGTAATTTATTTTTTTATTTGGATAAGTATACAGTAAAATTCAGAAACGATTCTGGTTTGTTTGTTAGGATACCGAGACTGGAGGTAAATCCGATACTGAGGGATGAATGGATTAACCAAATTAGAAAAGCAAGAAAGGATGATACATGGCAACCCGGTAGAAATTCTTTTGTTTGCTCCAGACACTTTTCCAGTAATAGCTTCTGTACTTATCCGACAAAGAGTATTCTTCTACGTGGTTCCATCCCAAATGTTCATCTTGAAGGTAGTAAAATAAATATTATTGTAGTGACTTGTATAAACAATCATTTAGAAAATTTTAATTTTACTTTGTTGCAATTACTAGATCAAAATCGACAAGGAAATGTACTTGTAGTAAACTCAGCAATGGAATTTCCAGATTTATGAGACAATGTACAATATTGTTGCACCACAAATGAAGCAACAGTAAAAACATTTGGACTGTGGACAAAAACATTGCACAAAACTCAAAAAGGATTTATGGAAATGTCTGAAAGTGTTGTTTATTTTGTTCATAGCAATTGCTATAATTTTATAGTTTATATATTTGTACTATTGTTTAGAAATAGTTTTTATGAATGTTATTTGATTGGTTTGTGTTATTTATTATAACCAGATTGTATATTTTTGCAGATAATTAAATATTTGTGAATGTGAACATATATCTTGGATTATATAAACACTGTTGGTTTATTATTGCTGTAATTATAATATTAAATTAATTCGTAAAATGTAATTCATTCTAAAAGTTATGTTCATTTCACATTGGCCAATTTGTATACTCTACTAAAGTCGGGTAAATACTATTGCCATAGAACAATTTATATGTTGTATCATTTGGAACTCTAATACATGTATTTAGCTTCGGCACAGAAATTCTTCTGACTATTAAATAGGAAAATGTTTTAGTTTCACCGTGGTTAACTTTAAGTCTAATTAAATCTGTACAAATGTTGTAGATACTACCAATTATGGAATTTTGACGTCTACTTCAGGAGGTGGCCAATCTTCTCTAGAATTCAGTGCCAAAGGAACATCTGGAGGAATTATATCATCTGAGACGGGAATACAAAGTGGTAGTAAATCAAGTAGAAGAGAAATTCGAATTGCTACTGCCAAGAAAACAGGACCTCGAAAATCAGCGGCGGACAAGGTATGTAGCTCTGTCCTGTTTGTTGTCTTTACTCCACTACGTAATTCAAGAGATGCTTTATTTAAACATATTGCCTTAACGAACATTTGATTTAAGCTAGCAAAGAAATTTTTAGCATTTAGCATTTTTAAATATTGTAAGGAAAACAAAATAATAATTTGCATGAATATTTCATGGAAACAAATATTTTGTCTTCATGTACTAGGAATGTAGAAAACAAGTGTACTATTTTGCATTCTTCCGCTGCGAATTGTTTTTTCAAAATTGAATAGGAATTTTCATCTATTAATAGGATTATCAAACCGTGATTTTGATAACATAAAATATATTTGTGTAAGTGTAAAATATTTGTATTGTACTACTTTAAAAATTATACAGAAAAAATAAATGAAAATGAAATATTATTTTCTACAAAAATATTTTTGAATTTTTTTTGAAGATATCCATGGAAATTATCCCAGATCTGCAAGTGAGCCAATCCCAGCTTGACACTATTAAAGTATTATCGGATTGCCCGACAGTATTTGCCCGAAATTTGACCCGTGTGGTTTTCAAAAGTGAAGAACTTGAAGGAGTTTCGCTGTTTGGAGTTCCTTGCTCTGCTAATAAAGATCTGCCAATTTTTCCTGAAATTGATCCAATTCGAAGAGATGCCATCATCAGTGCGAGCTTAATTTTATATATATATTTTATAAGATTATAAATGATGTTGCAACAAATAATCAATTATTGTTTTCTGAAGGGTACACTATTAAAGCTTTCGGAGGGGTCCTGAAAGGAGACAATGTACGAGAAAGAAACAACAGAATGCTACGAGATGTAAGACGCTCCATGTCGGATTTTCTGAGAGAAATCAACAAGAAAATTAAATCAAACAACACTGTTTAAAAATTTTAAGTTTGCGTTAAAGTTTTTTAAGGTTGTTATTGTTTTACAATATTTTAAATTCAGTTTTAATATATTTCTACCATTAAAATGTATAATTTAGTAAAATTACACCGAAAAATAAACTTGAATATTATTTACACCAGTATTTCATGCAATCCCTCATTTGTGGCCAACACTATGAAGCGTAGGTAGACGTAGACCACGATTTGCCATATTAATATATACTACTTTTAAGACTGCTTAATGTAAATGTGCATATAGAGCATCATAAATAAGATTTTTTTTATTTCGATTGGTATAATTATGAGGAGATTTTTTTTTTGTTTTTTAGAATCGATTTTCGATGCCTGAATTCAGCCAGGTGGTTAAAGAAGGACTAGAAATTGACCCTAATACCGTGTGGAGTCTTTTCATCGAAGAATGTGCTACTCATTTTCTCAAGTTTAATCCTGGAAATCATGCGGAGTACTGTGAAATTGGAAAACTAGTGTATAAACATCATCCTAAAATCATTATGGCCGGACGAAAACCTTGGGTATGTTATTCTGCTATCAGCGGAGTTTAAAATTCATTATGTTTTAAATTTATTTTGGTGTATTGTAAATTCTATTTCGTATTATTTTCAGTCTCGCTTTGTTCATTGTCTTAGTGGAAAAATACGTCGCCTGAGAATGAGTTTGAATACCCAGCGACGGTCACTGAAAAAAGATACAAACGACTGAAACGACAGCAAGAATTAATTGAAAGTATTTATATCCTCTTGATTGTGTAAGTTTTACACTTAATTTATAAATATTTAATTTATTTAATTTATAAATATTTTTCCATAGTTTTTCTTAGTCAATATATTTAAACGTGCCTAAGGGCAGCAACTTGTTTACGACTTAAATAAATTGCTATTAATATGCATACGATATAATATACAGTGGTGAAATTATAAGACTACACATGTATGTTCAAAACACGATGGAAGTCAAAAGTTGAAAATAGACACTATAAGATAGACGATAAAACATTTCCTTCCATACAGTTATCGTTATTATTCCTGATTACGGAATAATTTAACTTCTGTTGAATATTGTGTGAAAAAATGAAACTACTTGTGAGTTTAATTTTATAAAGACTATATATAATTTGACCACCTACGTCTTGTGACTTTTTAATAAGATTAACTCTTGGATAAAACTAGAATTTCCTAAACGTAGCATTCATTGATCTAAAACACCTGAATATTTTCTATTTGTTCATGTTTTCCTTACCCAATGATGGAAATGACGCAATTCCTAACACATGATTTCTTATTTTATATTCTCGTACTATTGCGTTACGTACGCAAGCAAAACTTTTATTTTTAATGGGAAGTTTGGAAAAATATTCTTTGGTGATGCCATCAGATATTTAGATAGATGGGAACTTAAGATTTGAGATACTCGAAAAATAATTTATTTATAAACAATGCATGCAATGGAACAGAATAATACTATCTATCATTAAATAGTTATACCTACATATGGTACCATTATTAACCTAAAAGTTCAGCTGCTCCTGATTCTCATCGTTTGCAGCCAAGTCGTGGCCTTGTTTGTTCTGTAACGTAGTTACCTTGTTTTAAAAATCACATGATCGTTTCACTCCGTCATGATGGTCAATGTCTTAAGAGCCACTGACGCATTATGATCCTGACCCACACGTCAGTATTAAAAATGGTGGTGGATAAAATGGCCAAAATAATAACTAGACTAAATTTTGGTTACTTTTTTACTATAAAATGGATGAGAAGGCAAGCTATAAAATAAACATTGCATCGTTTTACTTCTTAAATGCAATGCCAACCAGAATTAGATTGTTTATCGAAATGTCTTTTAAAAATAGTTATTTAAAATTTCATAATATAGGAATATTTATTGGAAATGAGATATGGGAGACAAAGAATAATAACCTCCCTTGAAAATTTCTTTTCGCAAAACACTTTTAATTAAATTAAAGGATTGAAAACGCGATTAAATGTTATTTTTAAACCGTTTTTGATCCAATGTGTCATAAATAGGCCTAATGCGGTACTGGTTCTGTTTAAAAGATCATTTAAATAGTTGTGAAATTTGCTATAGGTGGCAACTTAACCTAATACATATTACATTGGCTCTCTCCGGATGTGCGTTTATTGTGGTTGCATGTTAGCAGGTCTATGTGCCAATAATTGGCACGAATTTTAGAATCCTTACAACCCTCGTCATTCAGGTGTTTACGTTAACAGTCATGCAATGTACATCAAGTGGTTTTGAAGAATTATGAAATTATTAAATATCCATTGCCCATTATACTTCTTTAGTAACGACGATTCACATTGAAAATAATTTTATTTGCAGAAGCAATAAATGTGAAAACATTTTATAGTGATTTTAAATATGGCAAAAGTACTAGTAGTTTTGAAGAGGGTAATTCTATTCCCTTTTGCATTATTATTTACAATTTTGTTTTTAGTTATCATTAGCATTTTTTATTTCCATTTTTTGATTTGGAATTGGCTGTATCGAAAACTTGTGATTTTATGGGCCAAATGCGTTTTGCCAGGAGCAAAAGCCCTATCTGGTATTGATAGCTTTATAGCGAAAGGAAAAGTGTACAGAGCAATAGATCCTGTCGTCTCGGTGAAATTAATTTTTGCGGGAAAAATGCACTTTGAAGAATTTATACCAGAATGGGATAAGTTAGTTATGAAAAAATTGCAACCAAATGGTGATCTAAAATTTCCGGAACTTCAAACATACATTACAAGTTTGGGGGGTTATAGTTTCTACCAACAAGATAAAACTTTTGATTTAAGAAATCACATCAAACACTACATCGACCCAGACCCAAATTGTGTCATTGATAGAAAAAAGTTGGACAAAATCCGCATGGATTTTATGAAAAGTTTATTTCCAAAAAAGCGGAGCCCTTGGGAATTACTCCTTGTCAATAATTACCAAATTGATAATAACAAAAGTGGCGAGGAACATACTGTACTTATTTTTAAATATCACCATTCATTAGCAGGTAAGATTTTTTATTTAATCTGGTATAACTTAACAATTATGCAATTATGATAAATTATTCTTAAATTTATAATAATAAAAATAAAACAAATATTATTTTTATTGCAGATGGCTACGCGACTCTTTTGCTATTCTGGGAAGCTCTTGGGCAACAAAAATTAGAAAAGTTTCACAAACCAAATGATACATCGGCCACTCCCAAGAAGAATATTTATCAGAATGTTACCATTTTTCTCTCGGCTTTGGTAGATTTTTTGTTGCTGCTTGTGAGCGTTCCATTTAGTTTAATCTACAATTATGACAAATTGCAAGATAAAAATTCCTGGCATAATTGTAAGGATTATTCGGAAACTATTTTTTGTACTCTTCCACCAATTGACACTTCCCTTGTGAAAGAAATCGGTCGGGACAATGATGTAAGTGTTACCGCTGTAATCCATTCCGTCTGTATTGGGGCATTCCGAAGAATGATGACTGAAAAAGGGTTGAAGACACCCAAAAGTATCAGAAATTGTTTTGCACTTCCTTTGCCTAATCATCCTGGTAGACTCACAACGCATTCGTAAGTATAATTCATGTTTCACGTAGTACACATAATAATTTCATGGAGTATCAATTTTGTCTATTTATCTATTTATGTGCTTATAATGAAAATTTCCCTAATTATTTCAGCCATGCCTGCACAATGTTTTTGCAATATTGTTCATGCTTATTTAATAATATTTAATGTTTAGTTTTGAGTGATAATACTTTTTAAATTTTTTAAAAATAAAATGTTTATTAGCGTTAATAATATTTATTTTTTGCACATTTTCCAGGTCTATAGCCATTTTTGACATTCCTACTGATTGTAGCAGTGAACCAAAGGGATTGAAACTTCTTGACAAAAGACTTCATGCTGGCGTTCGAAGTAGTTTGCTGGTTGCGACACCACTTTTATTAAAACCAGTATTGGCGACCTTCCCAGTAGCAAATAAAGCGCACTACAAAGAATCCAATTTTGCGACAATGCTTACGTCAACTGTCCCACTTCATTTACAGTCACCTTCGGATGAAGTTATAGTGCTGGGTACCCGTGTCGTTGGAACATATTTCCAAATTGGAATAGAAGTTATGAGCTTACGTAAGTTTATAAAATATATTTAGTTTTTATTAGAGTGTGGAATAGCTGTACCAATTTTTAAAATTAACTCGATATTCATTTTCTGAATGTGGAAATAATTTGAATATTTGCTAATAATAACATTTATTTTCCTAGCTTTGTCAATATACGTTCTTAAATTCAAGAGCGATTTCTTCGTCAGCTTTGGAATTCAGAAACACCTTCTCAAAAATGAGGATGAAATTTATGATATCGAAAAGTATATTTGGCAAGAATTGCACCAGTGGAAAAACTCATCTGTAGTGTAACGCCTAAATTGAGGTATGAAAAGTAAACCATGAGACCGAAGAACATTTTGCTACTTTTTGTAATTTACCAAGTCTATTAAAACGTCTTCATTTATGAGTACATAGTATCAAATATTTATTTATGGACTTATTCTTGCTTATTATTAAAATAATATGAAAATTAAAAATTTATAAAATATACCTTAGTAATAGAAGACGGAATAAAAGTTTCCCTTATTACCTACTCTTTTACGCAGCCTTTCCAACCTATATTTTTGAAGTGAGCATTTATATTATTATTATGAATCCAACATTTCTTTTCCTCTGCTGACAAGAGGTCACAATAGTTTTGTAGGTGGTCTCCTTTGTTAGTGCTCAGTCAAGCGCGAACTCCCTTTTTTATCATTATAGCAGAGAAAAAGTAATGTTGGATTGATAATAATATTAACACACTGATCTGCCGTACATCACTTCAATCTATCTATATATATGCAATATAATGCTTTACATAATTGACAATCAACAATCATTTTGTACAAAATCCCTATTAAAATTCTGGAATCACATTCCAGGATAAACAAAATGCAGTCGTAAAAATGTAATCTTAATAATTCAGTCGAAATCAGCAAATCATTGAAACCCGTTTACTTTGCTATAGGAAATGCTGATTTTGTATTAGCTCGAAAGAATTTTATCTTTAAGGGCATCAGTTTTTCTAGATTACAGTCTTGAAGTACAGTGTATAACACAAGAATCAAAGCTGGAAAACGTGCAGTAAAATACATTACATAAGTTTCTTCAGATTGTCCAAAAATTTCTTCGCTTTTTAATGAGTCCGCCCATTCGGAAGAGTGTTGAAATTTATCTCTAATAAATTCCACTAATTTCATCGCTGACTCTCCATTATAATGCTTTTTAAATTTCAGCAAATCTTTTACTTTTGGACACAATTTATCCTGCCAATTGCCAATGCAAAAGAAAGTACTCATGTGATTATCAATTTTGTCCCTTATGGCTTCAACTTCTTTTCTAGTTAAAGTATTATTCCAGTCACTACTTCCAGAGCTCAAATTGAGGGCATTACTCACTTTGTTTATGAAAGCCAACTGAGTATTTCCATTCCAAAAATAAGGATGTTCTAAAACACATCCCATACTTGGGCGATGCTTCGCTTCTTTTTCCATCATTTTAACTAAAAGATTTTTCAAACAACTTTCGTCTTGAATATATTCCCATTTGGGCGGATCATTCAGTATGTTTACATATCTGAATATATGATTTTCACCAAATGGATGTATTCCTCCTGACAATGAATAGAACATGGTAGCTCCTAAAGAAAATACATCTACAACTGGTGTAGTTTTAAACTCCTTTCCCTCACCTAATGCCCTTAACCCCTCTGGGGACATCCAGTCTGATGTACCTTTCCCAAGTGAGTTAGTCCCTTCAGTCATTGAGGATAGTGTCCGACTAACCCCAAAATCAACTAATTTAGCGACTGGTTCTTCAAATTCGTCTAGGAAATTACTATATTCGTCGATTTAATATCTCTGTGCAGTACATTTTTTCGGTGAAGCCATTCCAATCCGCTGCAAGCGTCCATAACATATTTCTTGATCATCGCTAAGGGTGTGTCGACAAATCCAGAAGCTTTTTTATTGACGCATTGGTCCAAAGTAAAGTTGCCCATCTACATGTTGCAATATAATAGTGGGAAGAAAAGTCTTCGCTAGCATAATATCTCTCAACATTGAGATGACCGTCAACTTTTCTTAAAGTGCATTGTGCCTTTATCTAACTTCTTAACGGCAGCAGTTCTTGATTTGTCTTCATAATAGCCCTTGTAAACAGTAGATGTTGCTCCTTTTCCAATTTCATTATGATCAAAGTAGTGAATACTACCCTTTTCACCAACACGAATGACCCGACTAGGTTCGCCTCTTCTTTTCACGATCGCTGGTGTACCCCTTACACGTCGTAGTGGACCTAAAACGTATACCATTATTTATATTACAGAAATTACAAATTTTATAACAATTACTGGTAATATAGACCTGAAATATGACAAAGACTTAACGTTTACGTTACCTGAAAGCGAAGGACCCATTTCTGTAGACCTACAGAAATGGGACCTGTGATGATGGTGAGGTTTCTATATTCTCTATTTCTGTTGTTAAAAATGGTTAGGTAGAAAAAATTTCCATTATTTTGATAAAATTACTCGTATTAGGGGCTATCGGGCATGATGTGGTAGATTTATAATCTATCTTGTACTTTTTGGTGAATACAGAAAAAAAATTAATGCCGACTTTTAAGTGCTCAAAAATTACACTTTTGGGGGTGACAATTATGGTAGCTATAAAATATTTTTTGTGTAATTTTTTCGGAGTTAGATACAATTTATTCTGGGACGTTCATTTTTTTAGGCTTTCATCACAGAAATCACTAATCACGGGCGTATTTAGGAGACTATATGGTCCCTATGACGGCCCATAGAAGTATGACGGCCCATAGAAGTCGACCCAAAAAAATGTTAATACCAAGATATTTCAGCTTTAGATATTTATATAATGGAAAACAAAACTCTTGTAGTAATGTGTGAACATATACTATGATCGCCAAATAACTTTGGACATTAAGATTGAAGAACAATAAAACCGATAAGAAAATATAATAGGCGAGTTCGCGGTTCAGTGAGCAAGAACAATACAGGAGTACGTGCTTCAGTGAGCTCTTTGTTCGTGCTCACTGAACCGCGAACTCGCCTATTATATTATCTTATCGGTTTTATTGTTCTTCAATCTTATTGTCCAAAGTTATTTGGCGATCATAGTAAATAGATGACAATTAATCCCACAAAATTAAAGGAGTATAACTGGAAAAAACGGAAGCAAAAGTAGTATGGTGTTACTAACCTTGCATATTCGTGCGTCCCGTTTGCAGCAGTCCAACTAAATGTCTATATTATTTTTGATATCGGGGAGGGGTTGGCCCCGGCGCAGTGCTTCTTTCCTCTCTTCCAAATGTACTATTTAGGCCTACGAATTTGTAGCCACAAAAAATGTTTTTACGTTCAAATAAATGCATGAAAATAAATAAATTATGTGAAAAGAAAGAATAATGTATCGTTACAAATGAAGAAGTACAAATTAAATTAGTCCTAAGCAATAAGTAATAATTTGTGCTTGTGGAAAGAATTATCGGCTGGATTTAAGCAGCGGTAATCATTTTTACCATCAAAACCGGCAACACAGGCAATAACTTCACCTGATTGCTTTTCACATTTATCGTATAATATTATATTAATATAGAACTAGCGCTACATATTTTGCAGATATAAGAACCCTAACCTATTAAACAATTAAGGGGATCTGGCTACAAATGCCATTCCACCAGTTTTGAATATAGCGAACCTAACCTAATAATTATATTATATAAATAACTGTCGAATTTGTAAATGTCATTTAAGTTAGGTTTATGGTGAATATTAATGTAAGATTATTGTGAGAAGTAGTTGGATGTCAAATTGAAATGTAGATCTAATTTTTTGTTAATGTAATTCGAAATGATAAACCTGTATTATCTTTGTCTTTAGTTTATCAATGCGAATTTTTTTTGTGAAACAATATGTAATTTGATTTTGACATGTGCTATGGGCTAGTACTTGCCCGCAGAGGACATCAATAAATATATAATGAAAACGTACTAATCTTTGCCGTATTTGTAGTGGTTTTAATGCTGAATTGCTTAAAAATGATTGAGATAGTTTTTACACTACAGATTTTATTTTTAAGTAATTAAAGTTATTTTATTGATAGTGATTATTATTATTTTTATTGTTGTCATTATAATTTATATGTATTTGAAATGCACAAAGATTCTGACTTCTCAAAAGGCAATATTATAGTACAATACACAAGGTGTCGCTGTCATGTGTGCCGTAAAAATGCATTTATATAATTTATTGCATTCAATTTATAAGTAGTAAATAATAAATGTAACAACCTCCAGATAATTTTCCACATAAAGTTTCCCTTTCCCACTGAGGTGTTAGTATAGTCTGTAATTGTTTTAAGGAATTACTGACCCAAAACCACTTAAATGTGAGATTTGTGGTTGACGAGTGACAAAAGTCGGTTCGATAATATTTTGATTAACAGGATTCGGTTTAAATAAATTATTTCGATTAATCATCCTATAGGGATTACGATTCATCATTCTAGGGGAGCTGCTCATAATTCGAAGATCATGGGCGTTTTGCTGCTGGATCGGATGATAAATGGCTGATTGATTCGGAATCGGCTTAGGGTTGGATAATTTCTGCTCTTGATAATCATCATTTCCCTTGTTGGTGTCGACTGTTTCTGTTAATTGTGGTTCATCTTCTGCATTCAAGTCTCCTTGAACTGGAATCTACTCAAAAAGAAAAACGTTTTGCAATTATTGAAAGATTAACAATTTTCCTTAAAATGACAAAAATTTATAATTGCATAAAATGCAAAAGTTTGTAACTACATGCCATGAATACATTAAGAACAAAGATTTGTAAAAAAAACTGTCACCCAGAATAATGTCCACCTAATAAAATAAAGCAACCGTTGTCTATATTATAAATTAAATAAATAGATAACCTGAAGATCTCGATGGGCTTTTGATGCAGATTGTAAAAGTCCTTTTAGGGTAGAAATTTGGTCATTCAGTTCTTTTATTTCCCTTAAATGATCAATTCTTGCGTTTTCCATGTGATATTGCAAATTTACGATATGCTTTTGTAAACTGATGATGTGGGCATCCAAGGCACTAATTTGCCTTTCATAGAACATCGTTCTTTCTCCTGTATCCATTTCAAAAATAATTTCTATAAATTATTGTTGACAGATTAGAAATTATATCTAACTTAAACTTTTAGGACTATTCTGCGTACTGTAATAGACCGAGAAGAAGAATGCGAGAAAAAAATGTTCTTCGCTTGTTACTATTTAATATTTTATGCTAATTATATACGAGCTGAGTTCAAACAGCAAATAAAATAAAGCGAAGAATGTATAAATGTGAACGGTAATCTGATTAAGATTTGAGTTACAATTTTTGTCTATAATACAAATAGGTTAGTGCTATGCTGAATAAGTTTAGTAGACGAGTTTCTGTTCTGTTTAACTAATACTAAGTAAAATTATTATATGCTGGCTGGTTTACATTACAACTTTCCGATGGGTTGGCTGATTTTGCTATTACAAAAGTTTAAGGTTCTTCGTATTAGATTATCCAGAATCTGGAATTATGATGTATACCTTAAGTAGTTCTTGGAAAAAAGTTTTAAGGCGCCGATTAGCTCACCACCTTACATATCTACCTAGGCTGAAACGGATAAAGATAAGCTGCTCTTTTTGAGAATTGCTCTTGTAAAACAGATTCATTGGAATTGTGTCTATTGCTTCAAATGGGTGTGACTATATAAAGGTTGTATGTCGTACTTACATTTTACTAGCAGCTCCGTTTACAGATAAAGCATGTTCAAGTAATTGTGTATATTTATACCTTTAAAACCCAATACATTGTGAGAGTGTATTTTGGAATGAGTAGTCCATTGAACAAGAAAAACATAATCCCCTGGATTTTAAAAATTTGAAGAATTGTATTAGCCTGCTCATGTTATCCATAATAATTACTACGGTGGTATGGATTAATAATATATGAAGCAATAACAAATGTCAATATTTTTAATAAATGTTTATTATTTTGATTTCTGAATGTTTGAAGATGTTTAGAACTTAGGCAAGATTATAAGTCTGTTAAGTATAACTTGAACGCCAAAACATTTAAGCTGGTACAAATTCAATGTTCAACATTAAAATGGCAGGCTTGATTTTTGGGGTATAATTAACGTTCCAAAAAGGATTTTGCGGAAAATGATTATGAATGACTGTTCTTTGTAGAATTAGGTATCATTGTGTTATTACGTTGCTAAAATAATAGTTGATGATTTTACTTATGATTTGAGAATTTACTAGCAGTTTAATAAAAGTCCATAAAAACACTTCTTAATTCTTAATACTGTTTACTTCATTTTCTGTACTAGTAAAACTTAATAGATCCTCCTATTGTTGTTTTACCTGGGGCGCCGCAAAAAGTCCAGACTTGACTACAATGACCGCTGGAAATATCCGATTTTTGCCTCAAAAACTTTTTCGCAGCAGTTTATAATAATTTATTTAGCATTTTGGTAACGATGATGATTTTCAGCATCAATCTACAGTTCAAAGCCCATTCCAGAAAAAGAGATGAATGATTCCACAGTAGAAAGTATCCAAAAAAAGAAAATAGTATAGATTTTCATTAAAAGACTAACTGCCACCGCCCGAGTTTCTTGATGCTTCAGTTTTGAGTAAGATATTTTAAACGGTAAATCTGAGGTCATGTTGTTGCTTGAAATATTAAGAAAGCCTCTAACTTGCATGACTTGAAAATAAGAATGGAATTTGTAACAATAGCGATCAGTGAATCGGTTCAACAAGATCAGTTTCCGATACATTCATGCAAATTCCGTCAGAATGTATTTTGAATGGTATTAAGGGCACGGTATATTGGTTGTTCTTCTTTATTATGTAAATCAAATAGTTTCATTGAGCAGTTGGTCAACAAAAACAGTTGACAGTATTGATACAGAAATTACGAAAGTTGTAAATATATTCATTTTAATACGCATTTTGCTCTGTTATATCTTTGCAGATGAACGATGTGCAAGGAAAGAAACAATATTTGATTTTGCAGAAACGTGGCATACTTATTGAAAATTAATAAATGTCTATTCTGTTCTGCTCACATCGCTCTCTCCTACAGCAAATCGGTAAAATACCCAACGGATTTGGTCTTTTTATTAGCAGTTCTTTCTAATGCCATGATACAGGACTTCACTTGATAATTACAACCACTCCAAATAAAATTCAGTCAATTTTGTTGAGGAAAATTATTTTACTCAAGTTTGAGGAGAAATTGGAGAAATGTTAACTAATTTTTATCCACTCCAGTTGAACATTTTAGGTTGTAGCAATCACAGTCAACTGTTGAACAATTTTTAATCAACTTGATAGGACATATAAGAGTTGTGCTAACCGTACTCAACAGTTGCTTTATTTTTGATCAACATTGATTAATATATCAATTTTTCAAATTTTGAGTAAAAAATGCTACTATATTGAGCATTTGTGACTAAACAGTTGAGAATAAACTACAATAAGCGCATAGTTTCTATACTTATTACAGATACAGACTGTTATTTATCCAACGGCATGGCTTCGAATCAGAGGTGGGCAAATATTTTTTCGGCCCGGCCCGGCCTGCCGCCATTTTTTTTTGAGCACTCATCGGCCCGGCCTGGGCCGAATATGTACATTAAAAATTTTTAAAAATTTCGGCCGGCCTTCGGCCGGCCTGATACTATGTATACAACAGCGCGGCCGGCCTCCGGCCGGCCTACAAGTGGTTTTTAAAAATTTCGGCCGGCCTATATGTTGTTAACGTCAGGCCGCGCGATTTCGACCCGGCCCGGCCTGATATTTATTTTATACAGTTTATGCTGATTACAATAAGTAATTATAATTACAATTAAGCATGCCAGTTAAAAAAGTCCAGGGCATGAAAAACCCAAAAACCCGGGTTTTTTGGGTTATTGGAAGTTTTTGGTTGGGTTTTTGGGTAGCAAAATTAGCAAAAACCCGGGTTTTGGGTTTTTGGGTTTTTGCTATGAAATGGGGTAACTTGAAAACCCAAGGATTAGAGCAGAATACAAGAACTCTAGTTTAAAAATCCGTTATTCCCAATCCCTTAATCAACGAATCAACGTAATAGGCAAATGATACAAGTATTTATTTATTTATCAATAGACGTTTCCCACAATTCCAGGATAACACAGGCAGGTACTGTAGTCATTTCAATACCTATTCATGTTAATTTAGTGACCGGTCACCAATTGTGGGAAACCTCTATTTGTTTACTGTTTACATAATTTGTTTATCTCAATATTTTAGAAATAAATGGAATATTTTTAATATTATAGTTTGAAGTTCGTCTATATTAAGTCGCCTCCATACCTAATAACTGCTATAACTTGCAAACCAAATATTTGATCAATATACTTTTGAGTTTACCGTCAAATTACTACTAATCGAATCAACAAATTCATTTACATTATAATAAAAGTCTTCTTCCAGATCGCCCACATAAAGAATCAAAATAAATATTATTTTTAAGTTTGAATATGGAACAATAATAGTAGAAGTCCAGTGAACCACAGTAGATGGCGGATGCTACTGCAAAAACCCAAAAACCCCAAAAACCCAGCAAAAACCCAAAAGGCGGGTTTTTGGGTTTTTCCTAGGAAAAACCCTGCCTTTTTCATGCCCTGAAAAAAGTCACGTGATTAGATAAACATTAATCACGTGAGTATATGCGTACACGTATATGTGAATGTATACAAATCATGTGAGTAATTATAAACACGTATAAGTATATATATACTAATCACGTGAGTGCATATATACACGTATATGTATACTAATAACGTGAGTATATTTATATATATATACTATCACGTGAGTATATATGTATACTAATCACGTGAGTATATATGTATACTAACCACGTGAGTATATATGTATACTAATCACGTGAGTGTATATGTATACTTATCACGTGAGTGTATATGTCTACTAATCACGTGAGTATATATGTATACTAACCACGTGAGTATATATGTACACGTATATGTATATGTCTACTAATCACGTGAGTATATATGTATACTAACCACGTTAGTATATATGTATACTAATCACGTGAGTGTATATGTATACTAACCACGTGAGTATATATGTACACGTATATGTATATGTCTACTAATCACGTGAGTATATATGTATACTAACCACGTGAGTATATATGTATACTAATCACGTGAGTGTATATGTATACTTATCATGTGAGTGTATATGTCTACTAATCACGTGAGTATATATGTATACTAATCACATGATGTATATGTCTACTAATAACGTGAGTATATATATATACTAATAACGAGTATATATATACTAATAACGTGAGTATATATATAATAATAACGTGAGTATATATATACTAATAACATGAGTATATATATACTAATAACGTGAGTATATATACTAATAACGTGAGTATATATACTAATAACGTGAGTATATATACTAATAACGTGAGTATATATATACTAATCACGTGAGTAGCATTGATAAAGCGGCCGGCCTGGTAATATTTCGATAAAATCGGCCGGCCTGGTACCATTAAGGTTAAAATACGGCCGGCCTTCGGCCGTGCTGATACTATCATTCTTATAGTTCGGCCGACCTGTTATCAAGTACTTCAAATACCGGCCGGCCCTGTTATCAAGTGCATTAGATACCGGCCGGCCTTCGGCCGGCCTGGATAGGAATATTTAAAATGTCGGCCGGCCTTTAGTCGAAAAATGTGCAGGCCGGCTGTTTTGGGCCGGGCCGCGCCCACCTCTGCTTCGAATGTTTAATTTTTAGAATTTCATTTTTAAAACTTGAAGTTTGTTTGTCTTCAGTGGATTTAGTTTTTGTGCTGGCTTTAATCATATTACGTGTTGTTATAACAGTGCAAAGGTTCCAAATATAACATTTTTGCAATTTCTTCGGTTTTTACCTTTTTTAACATATATATCTTCTTTGCTTTGGGATTTTGGGAGATTCAAGCCCTTTGGCCCCTCTTCAGGATACTTTGCTTGGTTCTTACTTTTTCCTAATTGTAAGTGAAAAATATTCTACATTTTTTGATAGGTAATACAGATTTTCCTAATATTTTCGTCACATGTTTTGATTCTAACATACTACAAATGCATTATAGGTATAATGTTAATTTCCGTTTGCGCTCTTTTGCAGAAATTAGTAATTTATGACGATGCCCTGCTTCACAAAACAAATTCTTTTTAAATAAGATACTACCGCCGGACACTACAGTTTTGTAAAAATTTTAATTAAATCAAAATTCTAATATTGTTTTAAAAATTAATGATTTAATAAGTTACCCAACATAAGTGCATGAATTGCCCAACTTTTTAAAAAGAATTACTCAACACGATAGCATTCATTACTCATATGATTACTATGGTTTGCTCAATTAGTGAGCATGATTTACTCAACCCACTACAATGGGTTAGCTCAACTCTTATAGTACAAATTGTTCAACAAGAGAGTAAAATTAGCTCAATTGTTTTTACTCAAGTCTATTAAGCAAATTTTGTTCAACAGTTGAGTCAGCGCATTTTGTACTTAAATGTTGAGCACCGAATCCTCAAACTTGATTAAAATATGCTGAAATTTTTTTACTGCTCACTTCGCTCTCTCCTACAGCAAATCGGTAAAATACCCATCGGATTTGGTCAGTTCTTTCTTATGCCATGATACAGGACTTCACTTGATAATTACAACGTTTTTGAGTTTTCATATTTAATTCCTTCGCTGCCCATTCCTTATTATCAAAAGCTTAATGCAAACAATGATTCTGGCAGAAGTATTTAGGGTAGCATCAAACATTCATAAGACACTTGTGTGTATTGGCCCCGAAGTTTGTGCTCCTAATAGACGAAGGTCCTCGCTAACGTCAATCGGTTTCCTACAAAATACAATGTGGGTACTCCGTTTCTGTATTCTTTTATAGCATTACAGGTTGGATATAAAGAATAGAAACCCCAAATAGAATAGGTCGCAGTAGTAGAGCTAATAATTATATTTTTCTAAATGGCGACAACTTTGTTGTAAACTGATGAGTATAAAAACAAGCTATATATTTAGCTTGTTTGAATTCTTCATGTTATCTGTGCTGTGTGTACTTGGCTCACAAAACATGACTATATTTCAATTCACGAATTTCTTTATACTTTTATACAAGTAATGAATTTCATAGACCGATCAAAATTACAAAATACATTCTGTATTTTACAAATTTAACCATTACTATGCTACGACGAGTCCTACGACCCATGTCACCAATTAGCTAATGTTTATGTACAGTACCTTAAAGCACTACTCTCCGATTACTATTCACGTAACCTTAGATAGCCATAATAATCCCATCAAGAATTAAGACATAAATACTTGAACAAGAAAAATTACGTAGCCTACGAGTGCATAGTTAGATATACTGTACAATATTTGTGTACTACTATACTTTGGGTTTACTCCTGCCCATCAGCAAGACTAGATCATTGTATTTCGAAAATAAACAGTCCAGAAACAAATCTCTGAAAAGTAGTAAAATAATTTTTCTATCCAACGCATTTCATCCGCTTATAAAGGTATAGCATTCGTTGGATTTAAATATTCACTACTTCGTTCTTGCTCGTTTAAGCAAATCGCCATATTTTAAGTTTTTTATATATATGTTCATAAAATGCTTTAAATGGATTTCTTTAAGAACTTTTTGCAGTTGTGCAGACATAAAATAAGCCTATATAAAATATGTGGTGTGTTTGAAATCATTCTAAATGACGGAAAACACAGTCTTAGCATACATTGTAAGGCATCCATGGGGTTAATAAAACCGTGAATCAGTCTCTGTCTCTATATACTCGTTATTACATAAATATTGCCACATTTCTGTGTGTGTATTACACAAATAATATTTCTCTCGCATCACAAACAAAAGGCAGAACAAATGTGTTAAGTGTATATAATGGAGTAGTAGTAATATCCGAAGTAGAAGCATATTAGATAGATATCAAAGGAGACTGACTGGCGTCAGCTGAAGGTCTTTTTGTCTCAAAGACATGGAGTGGTTATTCAAACACACGTGTATGTTATGAATATTGAATGATATACCTTGAAGTAAAACATATTATATACGCGCAAAAGATTTACAAATATGGCAGTTTGGAGCTTAGGGAATTATAAACATTTAACTGATTTTTAAATTGCCTTAAATGAATATCTGTATGAAATGTTTTCAGTTTCGTAAGCCTATATTAAAATTGCGGTGTATTTGAAATGATTCTAAATGACAAAAAATACAGTCTTAGCATAGATCGTAAGGTAAACCATTGTATCACAAAAACCGGAAATTAGTCTCTAATTGTAATTACATATTCCGACATTTCCATTTGAGTATTACATCTGTTTTTCAAATTATTTGTTATGCATGACAAGCAGACATGGAAATGAATCAATAAGAAATTAATATTATTTCTGTCGAATCACAAACGAAATGAAGTAAGTGTATACCTTATCATAGAGTTACATTTAGAAGTAGTAATATCTGAAGCATTAGACGCAGATATCAAAGTGGACTGACTGGCGTCAGTGGAAGGTCTTTTGTTTCTAAGCTAGACATGAAGTAGGGATTCAAACACACATGTATATTATAAATAATGGATGATAACTAGAAGGAAAGAATAGTCTATTTAGATAGCTCATACTTCAACCTAAAGAATTTCCGAATAATGCAGATTGGAGCTGGGTATTTCTCCCAGTGGTCTTTTAAAGGTTTGATAACTGTAATTCCGTGAAATATTTTTTGGAGGTGCTACATAAGTGAACGGTAAAATACAAAACCGTATTTACCCGAAAAATTTGGATTTTTTTGGTATTAAGTAGTAGTTTTAATCCCAAAAATATAATTATATCACACGTTATATAAAATTTACTACAATTTATTAATGAGCATGACCTATTGAAAACCGCTGTAATCTATAAATCGGGCTTTTCTTGTTCCAAAGCAAACCAAAATAAAGTTTTAAAATTTTTAAAGGTTGCTTTTGGTGTGTTTAAAATTTGCATGTCAATTTTCCCGTTTTGTTTGACACTGTAATAATAAATAGCCCAGCATCGAGCTGGTCTGGTACTCTGTTTTCGTTATTTGAAGTATCGTGTTATCGTTCCGTCTTTGTTTGCTTTCATAAGCTTTATATATAGAATGGCTTCGAGCTGAACATGAAAACTATAAAGGAAGGAAGTCAAATTTCCTCAACAGTACAGACGTTTCTTGACACTTTATACTTACAAATCTCATTCCTTCTTCTATACAATTTTTTGTTTCTTTACATCGCCCAGTGCGCTCTAACCAGATATAATTTTAACATTAAATAAGTATCAATATTTGTTTTATGCATTCATTCGTTCTATTTTTATTATTTTTTGTTATTATTAACAAAGTTCAATGTTTTCGAAATTTATCATTTTATAGTAATTGTGATTTCAACATGATTACTTTTAATCAATCCCAGTGGCAGACAGAATTTATGCTGTCCAACCAAAATGGCCAACCCTGGACTTTGGCAACATCAAATTATAATAAAACAATTTTCGGTCGTCATCCAGATAATTCACGAGACCTGTCAAGAAATTTGTGCACTGCAAATATACTAATAGAGCCGTACCCTGGTTTTGAAAATCTGGTCATTTTTTGGAAAAGAAATAAATCGATTTAATTCAAGATTCATAATCGTCATTAAAGATGAATTGGAAAACAATGAATTCAAAATGGCAATTAAGACTGATTCAAGATTTGGTGTCCCCACTCTTTATATTGGCAATGATAGGTGGGAACAATTATTCGGTTTTACACGACAATTCTCTACAATCCTACCACAGAGTTCCCAGTTTTTCGTAAACTTGAAATTGGAGACTCGGAAGAAATATGGGAAAGAATTTGGAATAAATTGAATGGGAATCTTCAAGAAATTCAAATTGGTTGTCTTTTAAGCAGTCTGTCATCACCAAACGGACAAACCAGAAAAAGGGCAATATGTAGGAAATCAATCTATACAACAATGAAAGCTCAATATTATTGTCAAAATTCAGTAAGGGCTGTTGAATTAATGGCTGAAAGATTGAACTTCACTGCAGTATATGCAAAGAGATATAATACTCTAAAACAAGAACATAAGCGATGTGGAAGAATTATTATGTTTTTCTCTTCGGTGAAGCCTTATGACATACGTTGGTATGAAACTCTTTTCATTGAATTCTTTAGGGAAAGGATTCCGTATTATTGCGAAGCCAATCATCGTTTTCTTGATATTCCTTTGACAGTTCTGATTCAAAATACATTTGATGATTATTGCTGGTGGCTGATATTCTCCCTAATCCCCATTTCATTTTATCTTTTGGGCTTAAGAATCACATCTGCCTATAAGAAATTCGAGTTCATTATTGTATCTACAATATCCGTTCTATTATATCAGGAAGTGTCTAATAAGGGGAGGAACATTTTGTACTTGGTAATTGTGACCATGGGATTTGTAATTGCTATTCAATATGATACGTGGATAACAAGCGAGATTATTGCACCACCCGACAGGAAACAATTTATAGACTTTAAAGATCTCATCGAAAACGGATACAAGTTGTTCTTAGAGAAAGACGATAGACGTAGTGTGGATGACGAGAAGCCCGAGTATTTTGAGAAATATAAAATTTTGGAAAGATATAACAAAAGTATCTACAAATTCGATTTTGAAATCGATACATCACCTGAAGACAAGAAAAGGAGTAACACCTATATTAGATGGAAGTTGTTGACTAACTTTTCATTGAAGCTCTTTGTCGTTAGTGACAAAACGGAGAGTGAACTCTTCGTACACTTAATACCATCAATAGTGTCTTCAGATGGAGTTTGCATGACAGTAAAAGAAACCGATCTTGAAAATCCGATAACTTATGAATTCAGAGATTGTTATCGTTATAAATTCCAATCATATATTTATGACATGCAAGAGAGAGGATTTTTGATATATTTTAAACAACAATACAATTTCGACTATCAATTAGATTACAGTCTATCCTATGCCGAACTGAAGTATGAAGAGTCTCGGAGTGTGGCGATAAGTCTTTCGATGAAGATACATACCATTTTCTTCGTTTGTGGATACTTCTTACTTGGCTCATTTATCACTCTGCTCCTAGAAAGATTGTGGCATCATAGACAAAATTTGCAAGTAATCCTTTTAGAGATTTTAGAAAAAACTAAAAATATTCTGAAAAAGGTTAAAAGTGAAAATCGTGTGTTTCCAGTGGCAATGGAAGACGTCTTTGATTTGCGTAAGCCATTTTTAATAAATAAGGATTTCCTAAGTTAATTAGATCACAAGTTCAAACTCCGGCCATGTAATTTGAAATATTTTGGTGAAGTAATTCAGAAATTTTTTAAATATAAAACTAAAATGCTCAAGTTAATAGAATCAATTGGGTAGATAGTTTATTTTTTATTATATATATTTCAAATTTTAACAATTTTATTTCATATTTTGATTTAACTAAACATGCATTGTCCTTTCAGGAAAAAGGTTTTAATAGTTGATTTTTTTGAATTGAACATGCAGCTAACAATATTCTAAAGGTGGATAAAGAACACAACAGTGACCAGTTCTTACCTGCAACTACCGATGCCATGTGACGGCTGAACTTATTGAACATGGGTCTCCGATAGCTTTATCATTTCATCTCTGCTCATTTTCGTTTGTATTGAATGGAATGGACGCAAGGCCATAGCGAGGCTGCACGTTCTCCAGTGCCCTCTTCTCCGAAATCGAGAAAAATAAATAAAATTTTGTCTAAATGCACAAAAAATCGCTAAAATCATCAAATTGTTTCTCAATATTTTTTGTTGCTCACCCTTGGCCATATTTGTAGATACGTGCCTGAATAGAGGGTTACCATAGTTGCCTAGTACATTACGTATCTACTTGTAAACTGTATGTATTTGTATTACCTATACTTTCTCTCTTTGTTCAATTCGCTGTCTACTACTGCAGAATTGTGAGGTTTTGCTCATTTCATTAGTAGTTCTTGCGATTGCCATGCTATATCGGTAAAAATTTCAGAAATACTTTAATCGATAATTACAACGTTTTTAACTTATCATTTGTAATCCCATCACTTGCTATTCCTTGTGATCAATAAATTGTTTCTGACAGACCTATTTAAGATATCATCAAATTTTTATAACATACTTGTGCGTGCTTTTGCTCGGAAGTTTGTGGTCGTAATACATGAGCCACTTTGAATGATTTAGTGTTTTGCTTCAGATTTAGAAAATTCGTGAATATTCCACAATTTATGGTCTACATGTCTACAGGTTCTTCCTAATACAGGATCAGGATAATAAAAGTATATTAATTCAAATACTTTGTATTTACAAAGGAAACATAATAATCTATGGGTGTTTATATGGGGTGTTTTCGAAATTGTTATTATTACTTTGATGGATGGCCTTCTAAATTTCTCTTGAGGGCTGGATTTGCCCCATAGCTGGGTTCACCATATATTATGATTTTACTTATGCTTTGAGAATTTGCTAATAGGATAATATAGTCTATAAAAGCACTTCTTAATTCTTAATATATTTTATTTCATTTTATGTACTAATAAAACTTGATAGATTCTCGCGTTGTTATTTTACCCAGGGCCTCGCAAAAGTCAGGGCTTGACTACAACGACCTCTGGAAACATCCGATTTCTGCCTCGAAAACTTTTCGCAGCAGTTTTTAATAATTTATTTAGCATTTTGGTAACGATTAATTTCAGCATTAATCTACAGTTCAAAAGCCATTCCAGAAAAAGGGAGATGAATGATCCCAGTAGAAAGTATCCACAAAAAAATAGTATGGGTTTTCATTAGCAGACTAACAGCCACCGCTCGAGTTTCTTGATGCTTCATGCAGTTTTGAGTTAGATATTTTAAACGGTAAATCAAATCTGAGATCATGTTGTTGCTTGAAATATTTTTAGAAAACCTCTCTCTTGCATGGCTTGAAAATATGATTTAAAACTATAACTGTAGCAATCTGTGAATCTATAAGACATCGGTTCAACAAGATCTGTTTCCTTTACAGTCATGCAAATTACGTCAGAATGTATTTTGGAGGGTATTAAGGGCAACGGTGTATTGTCTATTCTTTCTTTATTATGTAAATCAAATAGTTTCATTGAAAAGTTGGTCAACAATTTTTGATTTACTTTCAAAGGACTCATTTTCATGTCGTTGGAGGTTGCATTAGTTTGCCAATCGAATCTGTAGACACTCAAATTAATTTTATCCAAAACTTTGTATTTTTCAAAAAACTCAATTTTCTCTTCATCGATATCCCTTCTTGTGTCTCTCTGCAACAACAACTTAAATCGATTTTCCACGAGATCTTTAAAGTCCACAAACTGTTTTCTGTCTGGTCACCACCATAAATGATCAGATCCACAATGATCTCTGTTGTTACCCACGTCTCATATAGAGTAGCAATTACAAATCCCATGGACACAATTACCAAATACAGAATGTTTCTTCATTTATTGGAAACATCCTGATTTAAAAGAACGCATACTGTGGATACAATAATAAACTCCAATTTCTCATAAAAAGTAGAAATGCTAAAGCTCAAAATATAAAATGAAACGGGGAACAGTGAGAATATCAGCCACCAACAATAATCATCAAAAGTATTTTGGATCAGAACTGTCAAAGGAGTGTCGAGGAAATTAGGATTGGCTTCACAGTAATATGGAATCAACTCTCGAAAATTTTCAATGAATAAAATTCTCTGCCATTGCAAATCATAAGTGTCTAAAAATGTCGATAACATGGATATAAATCCACATTGTGTGTGTTCGTCTTTTAGACTGTCTAAACTCTTTGCATATACAGTAGTGAAATTTATTCTTTTCGCCATCAATTCTAAAGCTCTTATTGAATTTCGACATTTATAATTCATTTTGTAGTCTAGTAGACTGATTTCCTGCATTTTCTAACCAACATTTTAGTCGAAGGTCCTCGCTGACGTCAATCGATTTCCTACAAAATACATAGAGGACAGAAATTATTTGAAATAGGAAAATGAAAAAAAGTAGATCTTCAGTGGACATTTTTAGGTCTGTTTTTCTGTGCACTTTTTTATTGTTAAGTGACATCTTTGGTCAAAAAAATTCATTTTTCAGTATTTCAGGGCCTATGTGAAATAACACCAAAAAAACGGAATATGAAATATGAAATGGGTTACGGCTAGTACGTAGGTACGAAAATGCCAAATAATGTCGGATGCACTACAGCCGCATAGCTTGTGCATCAGACATTTCCTTTTTCACAGTTATGACCTTTGACCTCGTTAAGGAGCCCTCGGTTGCCTAAATAGGTACTTATTTGGTCTTTACTATAACTTTAGCTGGCAAACGACACCTTACATAAGCATATTTTAACGAAAAATTATATTTGACCTCTGATATCTCGTAGAGGTCAACAATTTTGAAATATTTTTTTCCTCTGACAATCATAACTTTAAAAGGGCTTTATTTTTAATCGGGCAGAATTTTGACGAAACAATTCCTTATATGAAAAACTGCTTATTTCAAAATTTTTTTCGCAATTTTGAAAGGGAAGAAATTTGAATTTTTGGCTAATTCCTAGTATAATGAGTTTCGGAGCTATTTCATATTCCGTTTTTTTAGTGTTATTTCACATAGGCACTAAAATACTGAAAAATGAATTTTTTTGACCAATGATGACACTTAACAATAAAAAAGTGCACAGAAAAACAGAACTAAAAATGTCCACTGAAGACCTACTTTTTTTCATTTTCCTATTTCAAATAATTTCTGTGTGTTCTCTGAATTCATTTCTTCGTGGTTTTATGTGTTCCTGCATATAAATATTGATTATTTAACCTTTTCATATAGTTGTATTCGTAGAATGATACTCAATATGAATTTCGGTTTTTCATCCTTGAATTTAAATAATTGAAAATTCTAGAGCCCTGATACGAAGACCCTTTTAAGTCACCCAAATTTTGAATGTCCTAAATAATACTCCCTTCTCTTTGTTCTCTTAATTCATTTCTTCGTGGTTTTATGTGTTCCTGCATATAAATATTGATAATTAAACCTTTTCATATAGTTGCATTCGTAGAATGATACTCAATATGAATTTTCGTTTTTCAATCTTGAATATAAATAATTGAAAATTGTTGAGCTTGAGACGAAGACCCTTTTAAGTCAATCAAATTTTTATTGACCCCACTAATACCTATGTTTTTATGTCCTTAAAATGATTTTCTTTGTAGTTCTATGTAATCCAGCTATATTTTTTGATGACTTAACCCTACCATATAGTTGTATTCGTAGAATGATAGTCAACAAGAAAACTATCTTTTCAATCTTGGATTCAAAAAATTGAAAATTCTAGAATTCTGAAGGAGAATCTAATTTAAGTCACCCAAATTTTGAATGTCCTAAATAATACTCCCTTCTCTTTGTTCTCTTAATTCATTTCTTCGTGGTTTTATGTGTTCCTCCATATAAATATTGATAATGTAACCTGTTCATATAGTTGTATTCGTAGAATGATACTCAATACAAATTTTGATTTTTCAATCTTGATTTTAAATAATAGAAAATTCTAGAGCTTGTGACGAAGACCCTTTTAAGCCAGTCAAATTTTTATTGACCCCACTAATACCTATGTTTTTATGTCCTTAAAATGATTTTCTTTGTAGTTCTATGTAATCTAACTATAATTTTGGATGATTTAACCGTACCATATAGTTGTATTCGTAGAATGATAGTCAACAAGAAAACTATCTTTTCAATCTTGGATTCAAATAATTGAAAATTCTAGAGCTCGAGACGAAGACCCTTTTAAGCCAGTCAAATTTTTATTGACCCCACTAATACCTTTGTTTCTATGTCCTTAAAATGATTTTCTTTGTAGTTCTATGTAATCTAGCTATATTTTTTGATGATTTAACCCTACCATATAGTTGTATTCGTAGAATGATAGTCAACAAGAAAACTATCTTTTCAATCTTGGATTCAAATAATTGAAAGTTCTATAGAGCTCTGAAGGAGAATCTAATTTAAGTCACCCAAATTTTGAATGTCCTAAATAATACTCCCTTCTCTTTGTCCTCCCAATTCATTTCTTCGTGGTTTTATGTGTTCCTGCATATAAATATTGATAATGTAACCTGTTCATATAGTTGTATTCGTAGAATGATACTCAATATGAATTTTGATTTTTCAATCTTGGATTCAAATAATTGAAAATTCTAGAGCTCGAGACGAAGACCCTTTTAAGTCACCCAAATTTTGAATGTCCTAAATAATACTCCCTTCTCTTTGTTCTCTTAATTCATTTCTTCGTGGTTTTATGTGTTCCTGCATATAAATATTGATAATTAAACCTTTTCATATAGTTGCATTCGTAGAATGATACTCAATATGAATTTTCGTTTTTCAATCTTGAATATAAATAATTGAAAATTGTTGAGCTTGAGACGAAGACCCTTTTAAGTCAATCAAATTTTTATTGACCCCACTAATACCTATGTTTTTATGTCCTTAAAATGATTTTCTTTGTAGTTCTATGTAATCCAGCTATATTTTTTGATGACTTAACCCTACCATATAGTTGTATTCGTAGAATGATAGTCAACAAGAAAACTATCTTTTCAATCTTGGATTCAAATAATTGAAAGTTCTATAGAGCTCTGAAGGAGAATCTAATTTAAGTCACCCAAATTTTGAATGTCCTAAATAATACTCTTTTTTCTTTGTTCTCTTAATTCATTCCTTCGTGGTTTTATGTGTTCCTGCATATAAATATTGATAATGTAACCTGTTCATATAGTTGTATTCGTAGAATGATACTCAATATGAATTTTGATTTTTCAATCTTGGATTCAAATAATTGAAAATTCTAGAGATCGAGACGAAGGCCCTTTTAAAGCAATCAAATTTTTATTGACCCCACTAATACCTATTTTTTTATGTCCTTAAAATGATTTTCTTTGTAGTTCTATGTAATCTAGCTATATTTTTTGATGATTTAACTCTACCATATAGTTGTATTCGTAGAATGATAGTCAACAAGAAAACTATCTTTTCAATCTGGGATTCCAATAATTGAAAGTTCTATAGAGCTCTGAAGGAGAATCTAATTTAAGTCACCCAAATTTTGAATGTCCTAAATAATACTCCCTTTTTATTGTTCTCTTAATTCATTTCTTCGTGGTTTTTATAGGTTCCTGCATATAAATATTGATAATGTAACCTATTCATATAGTTGTATTCGTAGAATGATACTCAATATGAATTTTGATTTTTCAATCTTGGATTCAAATAATTTAAAATTCTAGCTCGAGACGAAGACCCTTTTAAGTCAGTCAAATTTTATTGACCCCACTAATACCTATGTTTTTATGTCCTTAAAATGAGTTTCTTTGTAGTTCTATGTAATCTAGCTATATTTTTTGATGATTTAACCCTACCATATAGTTGTATTCGTAGAATGATAGTCAACAAGAAAACTATCTTTTCAATCTTGGATTCAAATAATTGAAAGTTCTATAGAGCTCTGAAGGAGAATCTAATTTAAGTCACCCAAATTTTGAATGTCCTAAATAATACTCCCTTTTGTTTGTTCTCTTAATTCATTTCTTTGTGGTTTTATGAGTTCCAGCATATATATTGATAATTTAACCTTTTCATATAGTTGTATTCGTAGAATGATACCCAATATGAACTTTCGTTTTTCAATCTTGGATTCAAATAATTGAAAATTCTAGCTCGAGACGAAGACCCTTTTAAGTCAATCAAATTTTATTGACCCCACTAATACCTATGATTTTATGTCCTTAAAATGAGTTTCTTTGTAGTTCTATGTAATCTAGCTATATTTTTTGATAGTTTAACCCTACCATATATTTGTATTCGTAGAATGATAGTCAACAAGAAAACTATCTTTTCAATTTTGGATTCAAAAAATTGAAAATTCTAGAGCTCTGAAGGCGAACCTAATTTAAGTCACCCAAAATTTTGAATGTCCTAAGTAATACTCCCTTCTCTTTGTCCTCTTAATTCATTTCTTTGTGGTTTTATGTGTTCCAGCATATATATATTGATAATTTAACCTTTTCATATAGTTGTATTCGTAGAATGATACCCAATATGAACTTTCGTTTTTCAATCTTGGATTCAAATAATTGAAAATTCTAGCTCGAGACGAAGACTCTTTAAGTCAATCAAATTTTATTGACCCCACTAATGCCTATGTTTTTATGTCCTTAAAATGATTTTCTTTGTAGTTCTATATGTAATCTAACTATAATTTTGGATGATTTAACCGTACCATATAGTTGTATTCGTAGAATGATAGTCAACAAGAAAACTATCTTTTCAATCTTGGATTCAAATAATTGAAAATTCTAGCTCGAGACGAAGACCCTTTTAAGTCAATCAAATTTTATTGACCCCACTAATACCTATGTTTTTATGTCCTTAAAATGAGTTTCTTTTTGTATTTCTATGTAATCTAGCTATATTTTTTGATGATTTAACCCTACCATATATTTGTATTCGTGGAATGATAGTCAACAAGAAAACTATCTTTTCAATCTTGGATTCAAAAAATTGAAAGTTCTAGAGCTCTGAAGGAGAACCTAATTTAAGTCACCCAAAATTTTGAATGTCCTAAGTAATCCTCCCTTCTCTTTGTCCTCTTAATTCATTTCTTTGTGGTTTTATGTGTTCCAGCATATATATATTGATAATTTAACCTTTTCATATAGTTGTATTCGTAGAATGATACCCAATATGAACTTTCGTTTTTCAATCTTGGATTCAAATAATTGAAAATTCTAGCTCGAGACGAAGACCCTTTTAAGTCAATCAAATTTTATTGACCCCACTAATACCTATGTTTTTATGTCCTTAAAATGAGTTTCTTTGTAGTTCTATGTAATCTAGCTATATTTTTTGATGATTTAACCCTACCATATATTTGTATTCGTGGAATGATAGTCAACAAGAAAACTATCTTTTCAATCTTGGATTCAAATAATTGAAAATTCTAGAGCTCGAGACGAAGACCCTTTTAAGCCAGTCAAATTTTTATTGACCCCACTAATACCTTTGTTTCTATGTCCTTAAAATGATTTTCTTTGTAGTTCTATGTAATCTAGCTATATTTTTTGATGATTTAAACCTACCATATAGTTGTATTCGTAGAATGATAGTCAACAAGAAAACTATCTTTTTCAATCTTGGATTCAAATAATTGAAAGTTCTATAGAGCTCTGAAGGAGAATCTAATTTAAGTCACCCAAATTTTGAATGTCCTAAGTAATACTCCCTTCTCTTTGTCCTCTTAATTCATTTCTTTGTGGTTTTATGTGTTCCAGCATATATATATTGATAATTTAACCTTTTCATATAGTTGTATTCGTAGAATGATACCCAATATGAACTTTCGTTTTTCAATCTTGGATTCAAATAATTGAAAATTCTAGCTCGAGACGAAGACTCTTTAAGTCAATCAAATTTTATTGACCCCACTAATGCCTATGTTTTTATGTCCTTAAAATGATTTTCTTTGTAGTTCTATGTAATCTAACTATAATTTTGGATGATTTAACCGTACCATATAGTTGTATTCGTAGAATGATAGTCAACAAGAAAACTATCTTTTCAATCTTGGATTCAAATAATTGAAAATTCTAGCTCGAGACGAAGACCCTTTTAAGTCAGTCAAATTTTATTGACCCCACTAATACCTATGTTTTTATGTCCTTAAAATGAGTTTCTTTGTAGTTCTATGTAATCTAGCTATATTTTTTGATGATTTAACCCTACCATATAGTTGTATTCGTAGAATGATAGTCAACAAGAAAACTATCTTTTCAATCTTGGATTCAAATAATTGAAAGTTCTATAGAGCTCTGAAGGAGAATCTAATTTAAGTCACCCAAATTTTGAATGTCCTAAATAATACTCCCTTTTGTTTGTTCTCTTAATTCATTTCTTTGTGGTTTTATGAGTTCCAGCATATATATTGATAATTTAACCTTTTCATATAGTTGTATTCGTAGAATGATACCCAATATGAACTTTCGTTTTTCAATCTTGGATTCAAATAATTGAAAATTCTAGCTCGAGACGAAGACCCTTTTAAGTCAATCAAATTTTATTGACCCCACTAATACCTATGATTTTATGTCCTTAAAATGAGTTTCTTTGTAGTTCTATGTAATCTAGCTATATTTTTTGATAGTTTAACCCTACCATATATTTGTATTCGTAGAATGATAGTCAACAAGAAAACTATCTTTTCAATTTTGGATTCAAAAAATTGAAAATTCTAGAGCTCTGAAGGCGAACCTAATTTAAGTCACCCAAAATTTTGAATGTCCTAAGTAATACTCCCTTCTCTTTGTCCTCTTAATTCATTTCTTTGTGGTTTTATGTGTTCCAGCATATATATATTGATAATTTAACCTTTTCATATAGTTGTATTCGTAGAATGATACCCAATATGAACTTTCGTTTTTCAATCTTGGATTCAAATAATTGAAAATTCTAGCTCGAGACGAAGACTCTTTAAGTCAATCAAATTTTATTGACCCCACTAATGCCTATGTTTTTATGTCCTTAAAATGATTTTCTTTGTAGTTCTATGTAATCTAACTATAATTTTGGATGATTTAACCGTACCATATAGTTGTATTCGTAGAATGATAGTCAACAAGAAAACTATCTTTTCAATCTTGGATTCAAATAATTGAAAATTCTAGCTCGAGACGAAGACCCTTTTAAGTCAATCAAATTTTATTGACCCCACTAATACCTATGTTTTTATGTCCTTAAAATGAGTTTCTTTGTATTTCTATGTAATCTAGCTATATTTTTTGATGATTTAACCCTACCATATATTTGTATTCGTGGAATGATAGTCAACAAGAAAACTATCTTTTCAATCTTGGATTCAAAAAATTGAAAGTTCTAGAGCTCTGAAGGAGAACCTAATTTAAGTCACCCAAAATTTTGAATGTCCTAAGTAATCCTCCCTTCTCTTTGTCCTCTTAATTCATTTCTTTGTGGTTTTATGTGTTCCAGCATATATATATTGATAATTTAACCTTTTCATATAGTTGTATTCGTAGAATGATACCCAATATGAACTTTCGTTTTTCAATCTTGGATTCAAATAATTGAAAATTCTAGCTCGAGACGAAGACCCTTTTAAGTCAATCAAATTTTATTGACCCCACTAATACCTATGTTTTTATGTCCTTAAAATGAGTTTCTTTGTAGTTCTATGTAATATAGCTATATTTTTTGATGATTTAACCCTACCATATATTTGTATTCGTGGAATGATAGTCAACAAGAAAACTATCTTTTCAATCTTGGATTCAAATAATTGAAAATTCTAGAGCTCGAGACGAAGACCCTTTTAAGCCAGTCAAATTTTTATTGACCCCACTAATACCTTTGTTTCTATGTCCTTAAAATGATTTTCTTTGTAGTTCTATGTAATCTAGCTATATTTTTTGATGATTTAAACCTACCATATAGTTGTATTCGTAGAATGATAGTCAACAAGAAAACTATCTTTTCAATCTTGGATTCAAATAATTGAAAGTTCTATAGAGCTCTGAAGGAGAATCTAATTTAAGTCACCCAAATTTTGAATGTCCTAAGTAATACTCCCTTCTCTTTGTCCTCTTAATTCATTTCTTTGTGGTTTTATGTGTTCCAGCATATATATATTGATAATTTAACCTTTTCATATAGTTGTATTCGTAGAATGATACCCAATATGAACTTTCGTTTTTCAATCTTGGATTCAAATAATTGAAAATTCTAGCTCGAGACGAAGACTCTTTAAGTCAATCAAATTTTATTGACCCCACTAATGCCTATGTTTTTATGTCCTTAAAATGATTTTCTTTGTAGTTCTATGTAATCTAACTATAATTTTGGATGATTTAACCGTACCATATAGTTGTATTCGTAGAATGATAGTCAACAAGAAAACTATCTTTTCAATCTTGGATTCAAATAATTGAAAATTCTAGCTCGAGACGAAGACCCTTTTAAGTCAGTCAAATTTTATTGACCCCACTAATACCTATGTTTTTATGTCCTTAAAATGAGTTTCTTTGTAGTTCTATGTAATCTAGCTATATTTTTTGATGATTTAACCCTACCATATAGTTGTATTCGTAGAATGATAGTCAACAAGAAAACTATCTTTTCAATCTTGGATTCAAATAATTGAAAGTTCTATAGAGCTCTGAAGGAGAATCTAATTTAAGTCACCCAAATTTTGAATGTCCTAAATAATACTCCCTTTTGTTTGTTCTCTTAATTCATTTCTTTGTGGTTTTATGAGTTCCAGCATATATATTGATAATTTAACCTTTTCATATAGTTGTATTCGTAGAATGATACCCAATATGAACTTTCGTTTTTCAATCTTGGATTCAAATAATTGAAAATTCTAGCTCGAGACGAAGACCCTTTTAAGTCAATCAAATTTTATTGACCCCACTAATACCTATGATTTTATGTCCTTAAAATGAGTTTCTTTGTAGTTCTATGTAATCTAGCTATATTTTTTGATAGTTTAACCCTACCATATATTTGTATTCGTAGAATGATAGTCAACAAGAAAACTATCTTTTCAATTTTGGATTCAAAAAATTGAAAATTCTAGAGCTCTGAAGGCGAACCTAATTCTAAGTCACCCAAAATTTTGAATGTCCTAAGTAATACTCCCTTCTCTTTGTCCTCTTAATTCATTTCTTTGTGGTTTTATGTGTTCCAGCATATATATATTGATAATTTAACCTTTTCATATAGTTGTATTCGTAGAATGATACCCAATATGAACTTTCGTTTTTCAATCTTGGATTCAAATAATTGAAAATTCTAGCTCAGAGACGAAGACTCTTTAAGTCAATCAAATTTTATTGACCCCACTAATGCCTATGTTTTTATGTCCTTAAAATGATTTTCTTTGTAGTTCTATGTAATCTAACTATAATTTTGGATGATTTAACCGTACCATATAGTTGTATTCGTAGAATGATAGTCAACAAGAAAACTATCTTTTCTAAATCTTGGATTCAAATAATTGAAAATTCTAGCTCGAGACGAAGACCCTTTTAAGTCAATCAAATTTTATTGACCCCACTAATACCTATGTTTTTATGTCCTTAAAATGAGTTTCTTTGTATTTCTATGTAATCTAGCTATATTTTTTGATGATTTAACCCTACCATATATTTGTATTCGTGGAATGATAGTCAACAAGAAAACTATCTTTTCAATCTTGGATTCAAAAAATTGAAAGTTCTAGAGCTCTGAAGGAGAACCTAATTTAAGTCACCCAAAATTTTGAATGTCCTAAGTAATCCTCCCTTCTCTTTGTCCTCTTAATTCATTTCTTTGTGGTTTTATGTGTTCCAGCATATATATATTGATAATTTAACCTTTTCATATAGTTGTATTCGTAGAATGATACCCAATATGAACTTTCGTTTTTCAATCTTGGATTCAAATAATTGAAAATTCTAGCTCGAGACGAAGACCCTTTTAAGTCAATCAAATTTTTATTGACCCCACTAATACCTATGTTTTTATGTCCTTAAAATGAGTTTCTTTGTAGTTCTATGTAATCTAGCTATATTTTTTGATGATTTAACCCTACCATATATTTGTATTCGTGGAATGATAGTCAACAAGAAAACTATCTTTTCAATCTTGGATTCAAATAATTGAAAATTCTAGAGCTCGAGACGAAGACCCTTTTAAGCCAGTCAAATTTTTATTGACCCCACTAATACCTTTGTTTCTATGTCCTTAAAATGATTTTCTTTGTAGTTCTATGTAATCTAGCTATATTTTTTGATGATTTAAACCTACCATATAGTTGTATTCGTAGAATGATAGTCAACAAGAAAACTATCTTTTCAATCTTGGATTCAAATAATTGAAAGTTCTATAGAGCTCTGAAGGAGAATCTAATTTAAGTCACCCAAATTTTGAATGTCCTAAGTAATACTCCCTTCTCTTTGTCCTCTTAATTCATTTCTTTGTGGTTTTATGTGTTCCAGCATATATATATTGATAATTTAACCTTTTCATATAGTTGTATTCGTAGAATGATACCCAATATGAACTTTCGTTTTTCAATCTTGGATTCAAATAATTGAAAATTCTAGCTCGAGACGAAGACTCTTTAAGTCAATCAAATTTTATTGACCCCACTAATGCCTATGTTTTTATGTCCTTAAAATGATTTTCTTTGTAGTTCTATGTAATCTAACTATAATTTTGGATGATTTAACCGTACCATATAGTTGTATTCGTAGAATGATAGTCAACAAGAAAACTATCTTTTCAATCTTGGATTCAAATAATTGAAAATTCTAGCTCGAGACGAAGACCCTTTTAAGTCAATCAAATTTTATTGACCCCACTAATACCTATGTTTTTATGTCCTTAAAATGAGTTTCTTTGTATTTCTATGTAATCTAGCTATATTTTTTGATGATTTAACCCTACCATATATTTGTATTCGTGGAATGATAGTCAACAAGAAAACTATCTTTTCAATCTTGGATTCAAAAAATTGAAAGTTCTAGAGCTCTGAAGGAGAACCTAATTTAAGTCACCCAAAATTTTGAATGTCCTAAGTAATCCTCCCTTCTCTTTGTCCTCTTAATTCATTTCTTTGTGGTTTTATGTGTTCCAGCATATATATATTGATAATTTAACCTTTTCATATAGTTGTATTCGTAGAATGATACCCAATATGAACTTTCGTTTTTCAATCTTGTATTCAAATAATTGAAAATTCTAGCTCGAGACGAAGACCCTTTTAAGTTAATCAAATTTTATTGACCCCACTAATACCTATGTTTTTATGTCCTTAAAATGAGTTTCTTTGTAGTTCTATGTAATCTAGCTATATTTTTTGATGATTTAACCCTACCATATATTTGTATTCGTGGAATGATAGTCAACAAGAAAACTATCTTTTCAATCTTGGATTCAAATAATTGAAAATTCTAGAGCTCGAGACGAAGACCCTTTTAAGCCAGTCAAATTTTTATTGACCCCACTAATACCTTTGTTTCTATGTCCTTAAAATGATTTTCTTTGTAGTTCTATGTAATCTAGCTATATTTTTTGATGATTTAAACCTACCATATAGTTGTATTCGTAGAATGATAGTCAACAAGAAAACTATCTTTTCAATCTTGGATTCAAATAATTGAAAGTTCTATAGAGCTCTGAAGGAGAATCTAATTTAAGTCACCCAAATTTTGAATGTCCTAAATAATACTCTTTTTTCTTTGTTCTCTTAATTCATTTCTTCGTGGTTTTATGTGTTCCTGCATATAAATATTGATAATGTAACCTGTTCATATAGTTGTATTCGTAGAATGATACTCAATATGAATTTTGATTTTTCAATCTTGGATTCAAATAATTGAAAATTCTAGAGATCGAGACGAAGGCCCTTTTAAAGCAATCAAATTTTTATTGACCCCACTAATACCTATTTTTTTATGTCCTTAAAATGATTTTCTTTGTAGTTCTATGTAATCTAGCTATATTTTTTGATGATTTAACTCTACCATATAGTTGTATTCGTAGATAGATAGTCAACAAGAAAACTATCTTTTTAATCTGGGATTCCAATAATTGAAAGTTCTATAGAGCTCTGAAGGAGAATCTAATTTAAGTCACCCAAATTTTGAATGTCCTAAATAATACTCCCTTTTTATTGTTCTCTTAATTCATTTCTTCGTGGTTTTTATAGGTTCCTGCATATAAATATTGATAATGTAACCTATTCATATAGTTGTATTCGTAGAATGATACTCAATATGAATTTTGATTTTTCAATCTTGGATTCAAATAATTGAAAATTCTAGCTCGAGACGAAGACCCTTTTAAGTCAATCAAATTTTATTGACCCCACTAATACCTATGTTTTTATGTCCTTAAAATGAGTTTCTTTGTAGTTCTATGTAATCTAGCTATATTTTTTGATGATTTAACCCTACCATATAGTTGTATTCGTAGAATGATAGTCAACAAGAAAACTATCTTTTCAATCTTGGATTCAAATAATTGAAAGTTCTATAGAGCTCTGAAGGAGAATCTAATTTAAGTCACCCAAATTTTGAATGTCCTAAATAATACTCCCTTTTGTTTGTTCTCTTAATTCATTTCTTTGTGGTTTTATGTGTTCCAGCATATATATTGATAATTTAACCTTTTCATATAGTTGTATTCGTAGAATGATACCCAATATGAACTTTCGTTTTTCAATCTTGGATTCAAATAATTGAAAATTCTAGCTCGAGACGAAGACCCTTTTAAGTCAATCAAATTTTATTGACCCCACTAATACCTATGTTTTTATGTCCTTAAAATGAGTTTCTTTGTAGTTCTATGTAATCTAGCTATATTTTTTGATGATTTAACCCTACCATATATTTGTATTCGTAGAATGATAGTCAACAAGAAAACTATCTTTTCAATCTTGGATTCAAAAAATTGAAAATTCTAGAGCTCTGAAGGAGAACCTAATTTAAGTCACCCAAATTTTGAATGTCCTAAATAATACTCCCTTTTGTTTGTTCTCTTAATTCATTTCTTCGTGGTTTTATGTGTTCCTGCATATAAATATTGATAATGTAACCTTTTCACATAGTTGTATTCGTAGAATGATACTCAATATGAATTTTGATTTTTCAATCTTGAATTTAAATAATTGAAAATTCTAGAGCTTGTGACGAAGACCCTTTTAAGCCAGTCAAATTTTTATTGACCCTACTAAAACCTATGTTTTTATGTCCTTAAAATGATTTTCTTTGTAGTTCTATGTAATCTAGCTATAATTTTGGATGATTAAACCGTACTATATAGTTGTATTCGTAGAATGATAGTCAACAAGAAAACTATCTTTTCAATCTTGGATTCCAATAATTGAAAATTCTAGAGCTCGAGACGAAGACATTTTTAAGTCAATCAAAATTTATTGACCCCACTAATACCTATGTTTTTATTTCCTTAAAATGAGTTTCTTTGTAGTTCTATGTAATCTAGCTATATTTTTTGATGATTTAACCCTACCATATATTTGTATTCGTGGAATGATAGTCATCAAAAAAACTATCTTTTCAATCTTGGATTCAAAAAATTGAAAGTTCTAGAGCTCTGAAGGAGAACCTAATTTAAGTCACCCAAATTTTGAATGTCCTAAATAATACTCCCTTTTGTTTGTTCTCTTAATTCATTTCTTCGTGGTTTTATGTGTTCCTGCATATAAATATTGATAATGTAACCTTTTCACATAGTTGTATTCGTAGAATGATACTCAATATGAATTTTGATTTTTCAATCTTGAATTTAAATAATTGAAAATTCTAGAGCTTGTGACGAAGACCCTTTTAAGCCAGTCAAATTTTTATTGACCCTACTAAAACCTATGTTTTTATGTCCTTAAAATGATTTTCTTTGTAGTTCTATGTAATCTAGCTATAATTTTGGATGATTAAACCGTACTATATAGTTGTATTCGTAGAATGATAGTCAACAAGAAAACTATCTTTTCAATCTTGGATTCCAATAATTGAAAATTCTAGAGCTCGAGACGAAGACATTTTTAAGTCAATCAAAATTTATTGACCCCACTAATACCTATGTTTTTATTTCCTTAAAATGAGTTTCTTTGTAGTTCTATGTAATCTAGCTATATTTTTTGATGATTTAACCCTACCATATATTTGTATTCGTGGAATGATAGTCATCAAAAAAACTATCTTTTCAATCTTGGATTCAAAAAATTGAAAGTTCTAGAGCTCTGAAGGAGAACCTAATTTAAGTCACCCAAATTTTTAATGTCCTAAATAATACTCCCTTCTCTTTGTTCTCTTAATTCATTTCTTCGTGGTTTTATGTGTTCCTGCATATAAATATTGATAATGTAACCTGTTCATATAGTTGTATTCGTAGAATGATACTCAATACAAATTTTGATTTTTCAATCTTGATTTTAAATAATAGAAAATTCTAGAGCTTGTGACGAAGACCCTTTTAAGCCAGTCAAATTTTTATTGACCCCACTAATACCTATGTTTTTATGTCCTTAAAATGATTTTCTTTGTAGTTCTATGTAATCTAACTGTAATTTTAGATGATTTAACCGTACCATATAGTTGTATTCGTAGAATGATAGTCAACAAGAAAACTATCTTTTCAATCTTGGATTTAAAAAATTGAAAATTCTAGAGCTCGAGACGAAGACCCTTTTAAGTCAGTCAAATTTTTATTGACCCACTAATACCTTCGTTTTTATGTCCTTAAAATGATTTTCTTGGTCGTTCTATGTAATCTAGCTATATTTTTTGATGATTTAACACTACGATATAGTTGTATTCGTAGAATGATAGTCAACAAGAAAACTATCTTTTCAATCTTGGATTCAAAAAATTGAAAATTCTAGAGCTCTGAAGGAGAACCTAATTTAAGTCCCTCAAACATTTGAATGTCCTAAGTAATACTCCCTTCTCTTTGTCCTCTTAATTCATTTCTTCGTGGTTTTATGTGTTCCTGCATATAAATATTGATAATTAAACCTTTTCATATAGTTGCATTCGTAGAATGATACTCAATATGAATTTTCGTTTTTCAACCTTGAATATAAATAATTGAAAATTGTTGAGCTTGAGACGAAGACCCTTTCAAGTCAATCAAATTTTTATTGACCCCACTAATACCTATGTTTTTATGTCCTTTAAAATGATTTTCTTTGTAGTTCTATGTAATCCGGCTATATTTTTTGATGACTTAACCCTACCATATAGTTGTATTCGTAGAATGATAGTCAACAAGAAAACTATCTTTTCAATCTTGGATTCAAAAAATTGGAAATTCTAGAGCTCAGAAGGAGAATCTAATTTAAGTCACCCAAATTTTGAATGTCCTAAATAATACTCCCTTCTTTTTGTTCTTTTAATTCATTTTTGCCGTGGTTTTATGTGTTCCTGCATATAAATATTGATAATATAACCTGTTCATATAGTTGTATTCGTAGAGTGATACTCAATACAAATTTTGATTTTTCAATCTTGAATTTGAAAAATTGAAAATTCTAGAGCTTGAGACGAAGACCCTTTTAAGTCAGTCAAATTTTTATTGACCCCACTAATACCTATGTTTTTATGTCCTTAAAATGATTTTCTTTGTAGTTCTATGTAATCTAACTATAATTTTGGATGATTTAACCGTACCATATAGTTGTATTCGTAGAATGATAGTCAACAAGAAAACTATCTTTTCAATCTTGGATTCAAATAATTGAAAATTCTAGAGCTAGAGACGAAGACCCTTTTAAATCAATCAAATTTTTTTGACCCCACTAATACCTTTGTTTCTATGTCCTTAATATGATTTTCTTTGTAGTTCTATGGAATCTAGCTATATTTTTTGATGATTTAACCCTACCATATAGTTGTATTCGTAGAATGATAGTCAACAAGAAAACTATCTTTTCAATCTTGGATTCAAATAATTGAAAATTCTAGAGGTCGAGACGAAGACCCTTTTAAGTCAGTCAAATTTTTATTGACCCCACTAATACCTTCGTTTTTATGTCCTTAAAATGATTTTCTTGGTCGTTCTATGTAATCTAGCTATATTTTTTGATGATTTAACCGTACCATATAGTTGTATTCGTAGAATGATAGTCAACAAGAAAACTATCTTTTCAATCTTGGATTCAAATAATTGAAAGTTCTATAGAGCTCTGAAGGAGAATCTAATTTAAGTCACCCAAATTTTGAATGTCCTAAATAATACTCCCTTTTGTTTGTTCTCTTAATTCATTTCTTCGTGGTTTTATGTGTTCCTGCATATAAATATTGATAATGTAACCTGTTCACATAGTTGTATTCGTAGAATGATACTCAATATGAATTTTGATTTTTTAATCTTGAATTTAAATAATTGAAAATTCTAGAGCTCGAGACGAAGACCCTTTTAAGCCAGTCAAATTTTTATTGACCCCACTAATACCTATGTTTTTATGTCCTTAAAATGAGTTTCTTTGTAGTTCTATGTAATCTAGCTATATTTTTTGATGATTTAACCCTACCATATAGTTGTATTCGTAGAATGATAGTCAACAAGAAAACCATCTTTTCAATCTTGGATTAAAAAAATTGAAAATTCTAGAGCTCTGAAGGATAATCTAATTTAAGTCACCCAAATTTTGAATGTCCTAAATAATACTCCCTTCTCTTTGTTCTCTTAATTCATTTCTTCGTGGTTTTATGTGTTCCTCCATATAAATATTGATAATGTAACCTGTTCATATAGTTGTATTCGTAGAATGATACTCAATACAAATTTTGATTTTGCAATCTTGATTTGAAATAATAGAAAATTCTAGAGCTTGTGACGAAGACCCTTTTAAGCCAGTCAAATTTTTATTGACCCCACTAATACCTATGTTTTTATGTCCTTAAAATGATTTTCTTTGTAGTTCTATGTAATCTAACTGTAATTTTAGATGATTTAACACTACGATATAGTTGTATTCGTAGAATGATAGTCAACAAGA
The DNA here is from genome assembly GCA_020055645.1 of Tomocerus qinae. Lineage (NCBI taxonomy): Eukaryota > Metazoa > Arthropoda > Collembola > Entomobryomorpha > Tomoceridae > Tomocerus > Tomocerus qinae. The sequence continues at coordinate 10,931,757 of CM034546.1, read as the reverse complement.
AAACTATCTTTTCAATCTTGGATTCAAAAAATTGAAAATTCTAGAGCTCGAGACGAAGACCCTTTTAAGTCAGTCAAATTTTTATTGACCCCACTAATACCTTTGTTTTTATGTCCTTAAAATGATTTTCTTGGTCGTTCTATGTAATCTAGCTATATTTTTTGATGATTTAACACTACGATATAGTTGTATTCGTAGAATGATAGTCAACAAGAAAACTATCTTTTCAATCTTGGATTCAAAAAATTGAAAATTCTAGAGCTCTGAAGGAGAACCTAATTTAAGTCACTCAAATTTTGAATGTCCTAAGTAATACTCCCTTCTCTTTGTCCTCCCAATTCATTTCTTCGTGGTTTTATGTGTTCCTGCATGTTGTCGATCAGTAGTGTGTAAGTAGGAGTAAGATTAGTAAGTAGCATAGGTTAGTCGGTGCAGTCTAGTGCCATCTGTTATTTATTAAAGCTTGTTTGATTATTGAATTTAGTTAAGATATTCTGTAATAGGCTAATCATTTCAACGAATTTGAACTGACCAATAGCAAATAAGACATTACCGTTAAGATTTAGCTTGTAAGCATTTTTGGAATGAACGAGACAGAACTTGTGTAGACGTACGACTGAAAGTGTGTGCTTTTTGTTCCTCTCGGGAGAGAGATGAATTTTGTGAATTTTCCGAAGAAAATTCAAACTTTTGAAATTAAATAAAGAGTGTTTGTGACCTGTGTGACTGGAATACTGTTGCGTATTTCCTTTTATTGTCATCGTCATATTTTAGCCTAGTACACACTACACAGTTCGAGATAGGTGACATTAGCTGATAGTCATCCATCACCGAGTAAAATAAATCCAGTCAGGCTATTGACTGGTTGGTCCTTCGTCCGTATTGTATAGACATTTGACCCTGATAGTGCATAAACCGAAGCTCTATTTTTCGGACAGAAAAATAGCGTTCTACGGTCAGATATAGACAAGTCTGGCCGGAACATTGGCCCTTCTAGAGCCGGATCGTTGACGGACTGCCGACAAGTGCAACCAGCCCATAAGTGAAAGTGAAGTTTTGTGAACTTTAATCCACCAATCAGAAAGTGAAAATGGGAGGGAGTCGCAAAAGCATCCGAAATCCACCCGCCATAGACAGGTACGGTGAAGTTATTCCGACAGTCCCCAGAAAGAGGACAGTGAAGAAACCAGCAGTCGTGGATGATGCCAACAGTGAAACCGGAAGCCGCCTGACAGGAAAAAGTAAGGCTTCCAGAGCCAGTTCAATTCAACGACGGAAGTTAGAAGCAGAAGTTCAAGCGATGAATGAACTCTCAGGAATTGAAGACGAACTTTCTGCAATTGAAATAATTAAATTGGAGCGGAAAAAGCTGTTGGCCCAGAAAAAATTGGAGCTTGAAAAAATCATCCTCGAAGAAGAAGGTGGCGATGAATCAGATGACGATTCTCAAAAGTTGAGTGACGAAGACGACGAAGAGAAAGTGCAAGAGTGGCTAGAGAAAGATGGAAGAAAATCAGATTGTAGCTCATTAAATTCTGAAGAAAGAAAGGAAATGAACAAATGGTATCAAACTGAACAGGAAGAAGAAAAGGTACGTCCTCCGTCTCCAATTGTCACTCCAGCCACCGAAATGAAAATGATGACTCAGACCATGACGAAAATGTTTGAGGCAATGGAAAATCGAATGGCAGGGACCCCGAAGGAGCCTCAAAGTATGTACAAATACCTGGCACGACAGACCGTCGCGAAGGAGTTGCCCATCTTCACTGGAGACCCTGTGGAATGGCCAAACTTCATCAGCCAGTACAAGTCGACAACCGAAGCCTGCGAGTTCAGCAATATTGAAAATATTGTCCGTCTTCAGAAGAGCCTAAAAGGTAAGGCAAAAGACGCAGTGCAGTGCATGTTGGCTTTTCCCGAGAAACTCCCGGAAGTCATGCAGTGTCTCGAAGAGAACTTTGGCAGACCGGAAGTGATCCTCAAGATGTTGACTCAGAGAGCTGAACAAATGATGAGTGTTCGAGATGAGAAGCCCGACGCCCTTATGGATTTAGCAAATGCAGTAAGAAATCTCACATCTACTGCAGAAATATTAAATAAAACGGAATATCTCAGTAACCCTTACCTGATGGAGAAGTTGACGGAGAAACTGTCACCAGCCATGAGACGGGAGTGGGGACTAAAAGTCATTGATACTGAAGAAGGAACTGCAAGACTAAAAGAATTCTCGTCTTGGTTGAACCGAATGGCCAAGGCAGTTAGAGCCGTGTCTACGTCGCAATTTTCCTCTTGTAGTACCGAAGAGAAAAAACAGAAACACACCAGAGGTCGTGAAAAATGGCGAGGTGAAATGGTGGCAGCGCTAGAGGAAAAAGAAGTCAGTGAAAATTGCTGTGGCTTCTGCAGAAGATTTGGCCACCACATTACCAGCTGCAGACAATTTGGCAAGAAGTCAGTTGATGAAAGATGGAAACACGTAATGGAGGAAAAGCTTTGTTTTTCCTGCCTTGAGTTTGGACACAGATCTGAAAACTGTCCGAAGAAAAAGAAATGCGGAAAGGACGGATGCGAAGTGTTCCACCACAATGCTCTTCACCCCAAGAAAAGAGAAACCCCGACTCAGCGGAAGGAACCGGAAGTTCCAAATCAAGTGTCACACACCTTTGAAGACTGTGGAAAAGTTCCCCTTTGTGTCTTACCTGTGACTGTCAGTGGTCCAAAAGGTAAATTTCAAACGTATGCCATGCTTGATAGTGCTGCAACAGTGACACTCATTGACTCTGAGGTTGCAGCTAAGATTGGCTCATCTGGACAGAAACGACCTTTGAAGATTCAATGGATCGATTCAAAAACAAATACAGAATCAGAATCAATGGAAGTGAAATTGAAAATCAAAGGAGCCAATAATCATGTGTTCAATTGTGACAATTTTCAGACAGTGAATAGTTTATCCTTACCTGTGGAGAATGTCAATGTAAGAAAAATTAAATCGAATTGGAGACACTTGAGAAGAGCCTGTCTTCCCAATTTAGAAAATGCGAAGCCGAAAATCTTAATCGGACTGAACAACGCACACCTAATTGTCCCGTTGGAGGTTTTGGAAGGTCCTGGAAATGCCCCAATCGCTGTGAAGACAAGGTTAGGTTGGGCACTATATGGAAAGTCCAGCGAGTATCGTGGTCGAGTTGATCACGGATTTGTTTGTCACGTGTTTCGGAGCCCCGATGATGAATTACATCAAATGGTTAAAAATTCATTCAGAATAGAGGAACTTGGTGTCAAGATCTCCGATGACAATTTGATGTCCAAGGAAGACAAACGGACTCAGGAAATTACTGAGAAGACCACCCGAAGAATTCAAGGTGGATGGGAAACTGGATTGCTCTGGAAAGAAGACGATGTGAAACTACCTGAAAGCAAGACCATGGCCCTCAATCGTCTATATTCCATCGAAAGAAAAATGGACAAAAATCCAGTCTTTGCTGACCAGTACTGTGGTAAGATTGAGGAATATATGGCAAAAGGTTTTGTGCGAAAATTGTCGGATGTAGAAGTAACCCGGAGTGACCCGAAGACATGGTACCTACCTCACTTTGCAGTTTTCAATCCAAATAAGCCGAAGAAAATCCGACTTGTGTTTGATGCGGCAGCAAAGTCTCGAGGAGTGAGTTTGAACGACAAACTACTTAAAGGGATTGATTTGTTGAAGCCTCTACCTGCTGTTATTTGTAAGTTTCGACAAAAACGTATTGCATTCGGAGCGGACATAAAGGATATGTTCCACCGTGTCAAGATCAGAAAAGAAGATCTTGCAGCCCAGCGGTTCCTCTGGAGAGGAATGAATCGAAATGTGCCACCGGATACTTATGTCATGGACGTCATGATATTTGGTGCAGTGTCGTCACCTTATTCGGCCCAGGAAGTTAAGAACAGGAATGCTCTAACCTTGGATCCTCGTCCTTCTGAAAATACAATCAGCGCTATAGTTGATCGCCACTACATGGACGATTACCTGGACAGCTGCAGCACCGAAGACGAAGCCCAGAAATTAATTCTGGAAGTGGTCGATGTTCACAAGGAGGGAGGCTTCGAAATCTGCAACTGGATTTGCAGCGACCCGAAAGTCCTTGATGTGTTACCCGAACATCTCCGAGCCATTGGAAAAGAAGCTATAAACCTTGAAGGAGAAAGCAGTACTGGGGAAGTAGTAACCGAACGAGTTCTTGGTCTTCATTGGGATCCAAACAAGGATGTCTTTCTTTTTACTACCAAGTTGAAGAAAATTGAAGAAAATATAATTAATGGAACCAAGAGACCCACTAAGCGAGAAGCTTTGTCGTTAGTGATGTCGGTGTTTGATCCTCTCGGTTTCCTGACCCATCTTACCATTCGGGCGAAAATTCTACTGCAGGACGTCTGGAGATCAGAAATTGGATGGGATGACAAGTTGCCGCCGGAGCCCCAGGAAAAGTGGATGTGTTGGCTGAATGAGTTACAGAATATCGACAATTTTGAGGTACCAAGATGTTTTTTCCAAAATATCGATGCCGAGACAGACACCTCGTTACACATATTCTGCGACGCTAGTGAACAAGCCTTCGCAGCAGTGGCGTATTTAAGGTTCAAAATAGGCAACAAGATCGAGACAGCTTTCGTGATGGCCAAGTCAAGAGTAGCCCCATTGCGGCCTGAATCAATTCCAAGGCTGGAATTGCAAGCCGCTCTTCTAGGATCCCGCATGGCGAAGACTATTTCAGAGTACCTCGAAATAGATGCTGGAGAAACACATTTCTGGACGGACTCAAAGACAGTGCTTTGTTGGTTGCGGTCAGATGGACGAAGTTTCAAGCCGTTCGTGGCCCATCGAATTGGGGAAATCCTGGAAAGCACTGAAGTGAAGAACTGGCACTGGGTGCCCACCAAAGAAAACGTCGCCGACGAGGCCACTCGAGATGGAAATCCGGCTGACACACGGCCTGGGAGCAGATGGTTGAGAGGACCTTCCTACTTGTTAAAGGAACCAGAGGAATGGCCCAAAGAATTGTCTATCACAGAAATTAAAGCTGGTGTGAACGAAATGGATCTGGAGCCGAAGAAAATGCTGGTAGCGAGCATCACATTTGCTCAGGAGGGTCTTCCGGACGTGGCAAGATTTTCATCGTGGCTCAGACTCATCAGAACCACTGCTTGGATGTCACGGTTCACTGGAAAAGCCCGAAAGCTGAACGTGGAGCATGGTGAATTGTCGGTTAAAGAAATGTTCGATGCCGAAATTCTATGGCTCAGAAAATCTCAGGAGGAAAGTTTCGCAGCAGAGACAGCTACATTAAGGAAAGGGGAGAAGTTACCTAATTCCAGTCGACTGAAGAGACTTGTTCCTGCACTGAATGACCAGGGCCTAATTGTGGTACGAGGAAGAATTGACGAAGCCGCCCACTTGGGGTCCCCGTCACATCGACCAATAATTCTGGACCCAAAACATCCTTACACTATACTGATGTTGCAGCATATGCATAACAAGGCTGGACACCAGGGGACGGAGCGTGTGATGAATGAGCTGCGACAGACATTTTGGATTATCGATGCTCGAGCAGCTTTGAAGCGGACTCAGAAGAACTGTCAAGTCTGCAAGATAAGAAAAGTTGTGCCTGTACAGGCTGAGATGGGGATGCTACCTCATTTCCGTGTAAATCCTCAGCCGAGGCCTTTTACCTATACTGGATTGGACTACTTTGGCCCTTATGATGTTACAATCGGCCGAAGACATGAAAAAAGATACGGCGCCCTTTTTACGTGCCTGACAACTAGAGCTGTGCACCTGGAACTGGCAGGAAGTCTTACAACCGATTCTTGCATCATGGCTTTGCGTCGTTTTATGGCAAGAAGAGGATCTCCGAAAGAGATTTGGTCTGACAACGGGACCAACTTCCATGGAGCAAGAAATGAACTACAGAAGTCGCTTAAGGAACTAGATCAAAGCAAGATAACTAGTGAACTAGCTGTGAAGGATGTCCAGTAGAAGTTCATACCACCCTCTGCCCCAGAAATGGGAGGGGCCTGGGAACGCCTAGTTCTCTCAGTCAAGAATGCTTTAAATGCAGTGCTAAATACCCGATCACCGAAAGAGGAAGTTCTGCAGACACTGATGGCAGAAGCAGAATATTCGGTCAACAGCCGGCCGCTGACTCATGTCTCAGATGATCCTAATGACAGAGAAAGCTTAACTCCGAACCACTTTCTCCTTGGAGGAAATGGTGGAATGAGGATCGCTGGAGAATTCTCAGAACAAGATTTGTTTACCCGGAAGGAGTGGAGAATTTCTCAAAAGCTGGCGGACATGTTTTGGCAACGCTGGGTAAAGGAGTACCTTCCCACATTGACCCGAAGAACAAAAGACACAGGGAACAAGAGGAACGTGAAAGTCGGAGACTTGGTGTTCATCGCTGACGGGGACCTCAAGCGAAACTCTTGGCCAAGAGGAATCGTAGAAAAGGTTTTTCCGGGGAAGGATAATGTCGTACGAGTTGTGGAGGTACGGACAAACCAAGGAAACTTTCGGCGACCGATTTCTAAAGTGTGCCTGATCGACGTTGGACCGGAAGTAGATGTCCCCTAAGAGCATCTACTGGGGGAAGTATGTTGTCGATCAGTAGTGTGTAAGTAGGAGTAAGATTAGTAAGTAGCATAGGTTAGTCGGTGCAGTCTAGTGCCATCTGTTATTTATTAAAGCTTGTTTGATTATTGAATTTAGTTAAGATATTCTGTAATAGGCTAATCATTTCAACGAATTTGAACTGACCAATAGCAAATAAGACATTACCGTTAAGATTTAGCTTGTAAGCATTTTTGGAATGAACGAGACAGAACTTGTGTAGACGTACGACTGAAAGTGTGTGCGTTTTGTTCCTCTAGGGAGAGAGATGAATTTTGTGAATTTTCCGAAGAAAATTCAAACTTTTGAAATTAAATAAAGAGTGTTTGTGACCTGTGTGACTGGAATACTGTTGCGTATTTCCTTTTATTGTCATCGTCACATTTCATCGTCATATTTTAGCCTAGTACACACTACACAGTTCGAGATAGGTGACATTAGCTGATAGTCATCCATCACAGAGTAAAATAAATCCAGTCAGGCTATTGACTGGTTGGTCCTTCGTCCGTATTGTATAGACACTTGACCCTGATAGTGCATAAACCGAAGCTCTATTTTTCGGACAGAAAAATAGCGTTCTACGGTCAGATATAGACAAGTCTGGCCGTAACACTGCATATAAATATTGATAATTAAACCTTTTCATATAGTTGCATTCGTAGAATGATACTCAATATGAATTTTCGTTTTTCAATCTTGAATATAAATAATTGAAAATTGTTGAGCTTGAGACGAAGACTCAAGTCAATCAAAATTGACTTAACCCTACCATATAGTTGTATTCGTAGAATGATAGTCAACAAGAAAACTATCTTTTCAATCTTGGATTCAAAAAATTGAAAATTCTAGAGCTCTGAAGGAGAATCTAATTTAAGTCACGCAAATTTTGAATGTCCTAAATAATACTCCCTTCTTTTTGTTCTTTTAATTCATTTTTACCGTGGTTTTATGTGTTCCTGCATATAAATATTGATAATATAACCTGTTCATATAGTTGTATTCGTAGAGTGATACTCAATACAAATTTTGATTTTTCAATCTTGAATTGGAAAAATTGAAAATTCTAGAGCTTGAGACGAAGACCCTTTTAAGTCAGTCAAATTTTTATTGACCCCACTAATACCTATGTTTTTATGTCCTTAAAATGATTTTCTTTGTAGTTCTATGTAATCTAACTATAATTTTGGATGATTTAACCGTACCATATAGTTGTATTCGTAGAATGATAGTCAACAAGAAAACTATCTTTTCAATCTTGGATTCAAATAATTGAAAGTTCTATAGAGCTCTGAAGGAGAATCTAATTTAAGTCACCCAAATTTTGAATGTCCTAAATAATACTCCCTTTTGTTTGTTCTCTTAATTCATTTCTTCGTGGTTTTATGTGTTCCTGCATATAAATATTGATAATGTAACCTGTTCACATAGTTGTATTCGTAGAATGATACTCAATATGAATTTTGATTTTTTAATCTTGAATTTAAATAATTGAAAATTCTAGAGCTTGTGACGAAGACCCTTTTAAGCCAGTCAAATTTTTATTGACCCCACTAATACCTATGTTTTTATGTCCTTAAAATGAGTTTCTTTGTAGTTCTATGTAATCTAGCTATATTTTTTGATGATTTAACCCTACCATATATTTGTATTCGTAGAATGATAGTCAACAAGAAAACTATCTTTTCAATCTTGGATTAAAAAAATTGAAAATTCTAGAGCTCTGAAGGAGAATCTAATTTAAGTCAACCAAATTTTGAATGTCCTAAATAATACTCCCTTCTCTTTGTTCTCTTAGTTCATTTCTTCGTGGTTTTATGTGTTCCTCCATATAAATATTGATAATGTAACCTGTTCATATAGTTGTATTCGTAGAATGATACTCAATACAAATTTTGATTTTTCAATCTTGATTTTAAATAATAGAAAATTCTAGAGCTTGTGACGAAGACCCTTTTAAGCCAGTCAAATTTTTATTGACCCCACTAATACCTATGTTTTTATGTCCTTAAAATGATTTTCTTTGTAGTTCTATGTAATCTAACTGTAATTTTAGATGATTTAACCGTACCATATAGTTGTATTCGTAGAATGATAGTCAACAAGAAAACTATCTTTTCAATCTTGGATTCAAATAATTGAAAATTCTAGAGCTCGAGACGAAGACCCTTTTAAGTCAGTCAAATTTTTATTGACCCCACTAATACCTTCGTTTTTATGTCCTTAAAATGATTTTCTTGGTCGTTCTATGTAATCTAGCTATATTTTTTGATGATTTAACACTACGATATAGTTGTATTCGTAGAATGATAATCAACAAGAAAACTATCTTTTCAATCTTGGATTCAAAAAATTGAAAATTCTAGAGCTCTGAAGGAGAACCTAATTTAAGTCACTCAAATTTTGAATGTCCTAAGTAATATTCCCTTCTCTTTGTCCTCCCATTCATTTCTTCGTGGTTTTATGTGTTCCTGCATATAAATATTGATAATTAAACCTTTTCATATAGTTGCATTCGTAGAATGATACTCAATATGAATTTTCGTTTTTCAATCTTGAATATAAATAATTGAAAATTGTTGAGCTTGAGACGAAGACCCTTTCAAGTCAATCAAATTTTTATTGACCCCACTAATACCTATGTTTTTATGTCCTTAAAATGAGTTTCTTTGTAGTTCTATGTAATCTAGCTATATTTTTTGATGATTTAACCCTACCATATATTTGTATTCGTAGAATGATAGTCAACAAGAAAACTATCTTTTCAATCTTGGATTAAAAAAATTGAAAATTCTAGTGCTCTGAAGGAGAATCTAATTTAAGTCACCCAAATTTTGAATGTCCTAAATAATACTCCCTTCTCTTTGTTCTCTTAATTCATTTCTTCGTGGTTTTATGTGTTCCTCCATATAAATATTGATAATGTAACCTGTTCATCTAGTTGTATTCGTAGAATGATACTCAATACAAATTTTGATTTTTCAATCTTGATTTTAAATAATAGAAAATTCTAGAGCTTGTGACGAAGACCCTTTTAAGCCAGTCAAATTTTTATTGACCCCACTAATACCTATGTTTTTATGTCCTTAAAATGATTTTCTTTGTAGTTCTATGTAATCTAACTGTAATTTTAGATGATTTAACCGTACCATATAGTTGTATTCGTAGAATGATAGTCAACAAGAAAACTATCTTTTCAATCTTGGATTCAAATAATTGAAAATTCTAGAGCTCGAGACGAAGACCCTTTTAAATCAGTCAAATTTTTATTGACCCCACTAATACCTTCGTTTTTATGTCCTTAAAATGATTTTCTTGGTCGTTCTATGTAATCTAGCTATATTTTTTGATGATTTAACACTACGATATAGTTGTATTCGTAGAATGATAATCAACAAGAAAACTATCTTTTCAATCTTGGATTCAAAAAATTGAAAATTCTAGAGCTCTGAAGGAGAACCTAAATTAAGTCACTCAAATTTTGAATGTCCTAAGTAACACTCCCTTCTCTTTGTCCTCCCAATTCATTTCTTCGTGGTTTTATGTGTTCCTGCATATAAATATTGATAATTAAATCTTTTCATATAGTTGCATTCGTAGAATGATACTCAATATGAATTTTCGTTTTTCAATCTTGAATATAAATAATTGAAAATTGTTGAGCTTGAGACGAAGACCCTTTCAAGTCAATCAAATTTTTATTGACCCCACTAATACCTATGTTTTTATGTCCTTAAAATGAGTTTCTTTGTAGTTCTATGTAATCTAGCTATATTTTTTGATGATTTAACCCTACCATATATTTGTATTCGTAGAATGATAGTCAACAAGAAAACTATCTTTTCAATCTTGGATTAAAAAAATTGAAAATTCTAGAGCTCTGAAGGAGAATCTAATTTAAGTCACCCAAATTTTGAATGTCCTAAATAATACTCCCTTCTCTTTGTTCTCTTAATTCATTTCTTCGTGGTTTTATGTGTTCCTCCATATAAATATTGATAATGTAACCTGTTCATATAGTTGTATTCGTAGAATGATACTCAATACAAATTTTGATTTTTCAATCTTGATTTTAAATAATAGAAAATTCTAGAGCTTGTGACGAAGACCCTTTTAAGCCAGTCAAATTTTTATTGACCCCACTAATACCTATGTTTTTATGTCCTTAAAATGATTTTCTTTGTAGTTCTATGTAATCTAACTGTAATTTTAGATGATTTAACCGTACCATATAGTTGTATTCGTAGAATGATAGTCAACAAGAAAACTATCTTTTCAATCTTGGATTCAAATAATTGAAAATTCTAGAGCTCGAGACGAAGACCCTTTTAAGTCAGTCAAATTTTTATTGACCCCACTAATACCTTCGTTTTTATGTCCTTAAAATGATTTTCTTGGTCGTTCTATGTAATCTATCTATATTTTTTGATGATTTAACACTACGATATAGTTGTATTCGTAGAATGATAATCAACAAGAAAACTATCTTTTCAATCTTGGATTCAAAAAATTGAAAATTCTAGAGCTCTGAAGGAGAACCTAATTTAAGTCACTCAAATTTTGAATGTCCTAAGTAATACTCCCTTCTCTTTGTCCTCCCAATTCATTTCTTCGTGGTTTTATGTGTTCCTGCATATAAATATTGATAATTAAACCTTTTCATATAGTTGCATTCGTAGAATGATACTCAATATGAATTTTCGTTTTTCAATCTTGAATATAAATAATTGAAAATTGTTGAGCTTGAGACGAAGACCCTTTCAAGTCAATCAAATTTTTATTGACCCCACTAATACCTATGTTTTTATATCCTTTAAAATGATTTTCTTTGTAGTTCTATGTAATCCAGCTATATTTTTTGATGACTTAACCCTACCATATAGTTGTATTCGTAGAATGATAGTCAACAAGAAAACTATCTTTTCAATCTTGGATTCAAAAAATTGAAAATTCTAGAGCTCTGAAGGAGAATCTATATTAAGTCTCCTAAATTTTGAATGTCCTAAATAATACTCCCTTCTTTTTGTTCTTTTAATTCATTTTTACCGTGGTTTTATGTGTTCCTGCATATAATTATTGATAATATAACCTGTTCATATAGTTGTATTCGTAGAGTGATACTCAATACAAATTTTGATTTTTCAATCTTGAATTGGAAAAATTGAAAATTCTAGAGCTTGAGACGAAGACCCTTTTAAGTCAGTCAAATTTTTATTGACCCCACTAATACCTATGTTTTTATGTCCTTAAAATGATTTTCTTTGTAGTTCTATGTAATCTAACTATAATTTTGGATGATTTAACCGTACCATATAGTTGTATTCGTAGAATGATAGTCAACAAGAAAACTATCTTTTCAATCTTGGATTCAAATAATTGAAAATTCTAGAGCTAGAGACGAAGACCCTTTTAAATCAATCAAATTTTTTTGACCCCACTAATACCTTTGTTTCTATGTCCTTAATATGATTTTCTTTGTAGTTCTATGGAATCTAGCTATATTTTTTGATGATTTAACCCTACCATATAGTTGTATTCGTAGAATGATAGTCAACAAGAAAACTATCTTTTCAATCTTGGATTCAAAAAATTGAAAATTCTAGAGCTCTGAAGGAGAACCTAATTTAAGTCACTCAAATTTTGAATGTCCTAAGTAATACTCCCTTCTCTTTGTCCTCTTAATTCATTTCTTCGTGGTTTTATGTGTTCCTGCATATAAATATTGATAATTAAACCTTTTCATATAGTTGCATTCGTAGAATGATACTCAATATGAATTTTCGTTTTTCAACCTTGAATATAAATAATTGAAAATTGTTGAACTTGAGACGAAGACCCTTTCAAGTCAATCAAATTTTTATTGACCCCACTAATACCTATGTTTTTATGTCCTTTAAAATGATTTTCTTTGTAGTTCTATGTAATCCAGCTATATTTTTTGATGACTTAACCCTACCATATAGTTGTATTCGTAGAATGATAGTCAACAAGAAAACTATCTTTTCAATCTTGGATTCAAAAAATTGGAAATTCTAGAGCTCAGAAGGAGAATCTAATTTAAGTCACCCAAATTTTGAATGTCCTAAATAATACTCCCTTCTTTTTGTTCTTTTAATTCATTTTTGCCGTGGTTTTATGTGTTCCTGCATATAAATATTGATAATATAACCTGTTCATATAGTTGTATTCGTAGAGTGATACTCAATACAAATTTTGATTTTTCAATCTTGAATTTGAAAAATTGAAAATTCTAGAGCTTGAGACGAAGACCCTTTTAAGTCAGTCAAATTTTTATTGACCCCACTAATACCTATGTTTTTATGTCCTTAAAATGATTTTCTTTGTAGTTCTATGTAATCTAACTATAATTTTGGTTGATTTAACCGTACCATATAGTTGTATTCGTAGAATGATAGTCAACAAGAAAACTATCTTTTCAATCTTGGATTCCAATAATTGAAAGTTCTATAGAGCTCTGAAGGAGAATCTAATTTAAGTCACCCAGATTTTGAATGTCCTAAATAATACTCCCTTTTGTTTGTTCTCTTAATTCATTTCTTCGTGGTTTTATGTGTTCCTCCATATAAATATTGATAATGTAACCTGTTCATATAGTTGTATTCGTAGAATGATACTCAATACAAATTTTAATTTTTCAATCTTGATTTTAAATAATAGAAAATTCTAGATCTTGTGACGAAGACCCTTTTAAGTCAGTCAAATTTTTATTGACCCCACTAATACCTATGTTTTTATGTCCTTAAAATGATTTTCTTTGTAGTTCTATGTAATCTAACTGTAATTTTAGATGATTTAACCGTACTATATAGTTGTATTCGTAGAATGATAGTCAACAAGAAAACTATCTTTTCAATCTTGGATTCAAATAATTGAAAATTCTAGAGCTCGAGACGAAGACCCTTTTAAGTCAGTCAAATTTTTATTCACCCCACTAATACCTATGTTTTTATATCCTTTAAAATGATTTTCTTTGTAGTTCTATGTAATCCAGCTATATTTTTTGATGACTTTACCCTACCATATAGTTGTATTCGTAGAATGATAGTCAACAAGAAAACTATCTTTTCAATCTTGGATTCAAAAAATTGAAAATTCTAGAGCTCTGAAGGAGAATCTATAATAAGTCTCCTAAATTTTGAATGTCCTAAATAATACTCCCTTCTTTTTGTTCTTTTAATTCATTTTTACCGTGGTTTTATGTGTTCCTGCATATAAATATTGATAATATAACCTGTTCATATAGTTGTATTCGTAGAATGATAGTCAACAAGAAAACTATCTTTTCAATCTTGGATTCAAAAAATTGGAAATTCTAGAGCTCAGAAGGAGAATATAATTTAAGTCACCCAAATTTTGAATGTCCTAAATAATACTCCCTTTTGTTTGTTCTCTTAATTCATTTTTGCCGTGGTTTTATGTGTTCCTGCATATAAATATTGATAATGTAACCTGTTCATATAGTTGTATTCGTAGAATGATACTCAATACAAATTTTGATTTTTCAATCTTGATTTTAAATAATAGAAAATTCTAGAGCTTGTGACGAAGACCCTTTTAAGCCAGTCAAATTTTTATTGACCCCACTAATACCTATGTTTTTATGTCCTTAAAATGATTTTCTTTGTAGTTCTATGTAATCTAACTGTAATTTTAGATGATTTAACCGTACCATATAGTTGTATTCGTAGAATGATAGTCAACAAGAAAACTATCTTTTCAATCTTGGATTCAAATAATTGAAAATTCTAGAGCTCGAGACGAAGACCCTTTTAAGTCAGTCAAATTTTTATTGACCCCACTAATACCTTCGTTTTTATGTCCTTAAAATGATTTTCTTGGTCGTTCTATGTAATCTAGCTATATTTTTTGATGATTTAACACTGCGATATAGTTGTATTCGTAGAATGATAATCAACAAGAAAACTATCTTTTCAATCTTGGATTCAAAAAATTAAAAATTCTAGAGCTCTGAAGGAGAACCTAATTTAAGTCACTCAAATTTTGAATGTCCTAAGTAATACTCCCCTTCTCTTTGTCCTCCCAATTCATTTCTTCGTGGTTTTATGTGTTCCTGCATATAAATATTGATAATTAAACCTTTTCATATAGTTGCATTCGTAGAATGATACTCAATATGAATTTTCGTTTTTCAATCTTGAATATAAATAATTGAAAATTGTTGAGCTTGAGACGAAGACCCTTTCAAGTCAATCAAATTTTTATTGACCCCACTAATACCTATGTTTTTATATCCTTTAAAATGATTTTCTTTGTAGTTCTATGTAATCCAGCTATATTTTTTGATGACTTAACCCTACCATATAGTTGTATTCGTAGAATGATAGTCAACAAGAAAACTATCTTTTCAATCTTGGATTCAAAAAATTGAAAATTCTAGAGCTCTGAAGGAGAATCTATATTAAGTCTCCTAAATTTTGAATGTCCTAAATAATACTCCCTTCTTTTTGTTCTTTTAATTCATTTTTACCGTGGTTTTATGTGTTCCTGCATATAAATATTGATAATATAACCTGTTCATATAGTTGTATTCGTAGAATGATACTCAATACAAATTTTGATTTTTCAATCTTGATTTTAAATAATAGAAAATTCTAGAGCTTGTGACGAAGACCCTTTTAAGCCAGTCAAATTTTTATTGACCCCACTAATACCTATGTTTTTATGTCCTTAAAATGATTTTCTTTGTAGTTCTATGTAATCTAACTGTAATTTTAGATGATTTAACCGTACCATATAGTTGTATTCGTAGAATGATAGTCAACAAGAAAACTATCTTTTCAATCTTGGATTCAAATAATTGAAAATTCTAGAGCTCGAGACGAAGACCCTTTTAAGTCAGTCAAATTTTTATTGACCCCACTAATACCTTCGTTTTTATGTCCTTAAAATTATTTTCTTGGTCGTTCTATGTAATCTATCTATATTTTTTGATGATTTAACACTACGATATAGTTGTATTCGTAGAATGATAATCAACAAGAAAACTATCTTTTCAATCTTGGATTCAAAAAATTGAAAATTCTAGAGCTCTGAAGGAGAACCTAATTTAAGTCACTCAAATTTTGAATGTCCTAAGTAATACTCCCTTCTCTTTGTCCTCCCAATTCATTTCTTCGTGGTTTTATGTGTTCCTGCATATAAATATTGATAATTAAACCTTTTCATATAGTTGCATTCGTAGAATGATACTCAATATGAATTTTCGTTTTTCAATCTTGAATATAAATAATTGAAAATTGTTGAGCTTGAGACGAAGACCCTTTCAAGTCAATCAAATTTTTATTGACCCCACTAATACCTATGTTTTTATATCCTTTAAAATGATTTTCTTTGTAGTTCTATGTAATCCAGCTATATTTTTTGATGACTTAACCCTACCATATAGTTGTATTCGTAGAATGATAGTCAACAAGAAAACTATCTTTTCAATCTTGGATTCAAAAAATTGAAAATTCTAGAGCTCTGAAGGAGAATCTATATTAAGTCTCCTAAATTTTGAATGTCCTAAATAATACTCCCTTCTTTTGTTCTTTTAATTCATTTTTACCGTGGTTTTATGTGTTCCTGCATATAATTATTGATAATATAACCTGTTCATATAGTTGTATTCGTAGAGTGATACTCAATACAAATTTTGATTTTTCAATCTTGAATTGGAAAAATTGAAAATTCTAGAGCTTGAGACGAAGACCCTTTTAAGTCAGTCAAATTTTTATTGACCCCACTAATACCTATGTTTTTATGTCCTTAAAATGATTTTCTTTGTAGTTCTATGTAATCTAACTATAATTTTGGATGATTTAACCGTACCATATAGTTGTATTCGTAGAATGATAGTCAACAAGAAAACTATCTTTTCAATCTTGGATTCAAATAATTGAAAATTCTAGAGCTAGAGACGAAGACCCTTTTAAATCAATCAAATTTTTTTGACCCCACTAATACCTTTGTTTCTATGTCCTTAATATGATTTTCTTTGTAGTTCTATGGAATCTAGCTATATTTTTTGATGATTTAACCCTACCATATGGTTGTATTCGTAGAATGATAGTCAACAAGAAAACTATCTTTTCAATCTTGGATTCAAAAAATTGAAAATTCTAGAACTCTGAAGGAGAACCTAATTTAAGTCACTCAAATTTTGAATGTCCTAAGTAATACTCCCTTCTCTTTGTCCTCTTAATTCATTTCTTCGTGGTTTTATGTGTTCCTGCATATAAATATTGATAATTAAACCTTTTCATATAGTTGCATTCGTAGAATGATACTCAATATGAATTTTCGTTTTTCAACCTTGAATATAAATAATTGAAAATTGTTGAACTTGAGACGAAGACCCTTTCAAGTCAATCAAATTTTTATTGACCCCACTAATACCTATGATTTTATGTCCTTTAAAATGATTTTCTTTGTAGTTCTATGTAATCCAGCTATATTTTTTGATGACTTAACCCTACCATATAGTTGTATTCGTAGAATGATAGTCAACAAGAAAACTATCTTTTCAATCTTGGATTCAAAAAATTGAAAATTCTAGAGCTCTGAAGGAGAATCTATAATAAGTCTCCTAAATTTTGAATGTCCTAAATAATACTCCCTTCTTTTTGTTCTTTTAATTCATTTTTACCGTGGTTTTATGTGTTCCTGCATATAAATATTGATAATATAACCTGTTCATATAGTTGTATTCGTAGAATGATAGTCAACAAGAAAACTATCTTTTCAATCTTGGATTCAAAAAATTGGAAATTCTAGAGCTCAGAAGGAGAATATAATTTAAGTCACCCAAATTTTGAATGTCCTAAATAATACTCCCTTTTGTTTGTTCTCTTAATTCATTTTTGCCGTGGTTTTATGTGTTCCTGCATATAAATATTGATAATGTAACCTGTTCATATAGTTGTATTCGTAGAATGATACTCAATACAAATTTTGATTTTTCAATCTTGATTTTAAATAATAGAAAATTCTAGAGCTTGTGACGAAGACCCTTTTAAGCCAGTCAAATTTTTATTGACCCCACTAATACCTATGTTTTTATGTCCTTAAAATGATTTTCTTTGTAGTTCTATGTAATCTAACTGTAATTTTAGATGATTTAACCGTACCATATAGTTGTATTCGTAGAATGATAGTCAACAAGAAAACTATCTTTTCAATCTTGGATTCAAATAATTGAAAATTCTAGAGCTCGAGACGAAGACCCTTTTAAGTCAGTCAAATTTTTATTGACCCCACTAATACCTTCGTTTTTATGTCCTTAAAATGATTTTCTTGGTCGTTCTATGTAATCTAGCTATATTTTTTGATGATTTAACACTGCGATATAGTTGTATTCGTAGAATGATAATCAACAAGAAAACTATCTTTTCAATCTTGGATTCAAAAAATTAAAAATTCTAGAGCTCTGAAGGAGAACCTAATTTAAGTCACTCAAATTTTGAATGTCCTAAGTAATACTCCCTTCTCTTTGTCCTCCCAATTCATTTCTTCGTGGTTTTATGTGTTCCTTCATATAAATATTGATAATTAAACCTTTTCATATAGTTGCATTCGTAGAATGATACTCAATATGAATTTTCGTTTTTCAATCTTGAATATAAATAATTGAAAATTGTTGAGCTTGGAGACGAAGACCCTTTCAAGTCAGTCAAATTTTTATTGACCCCACTAATACCTATGTTTTTATATCCTTTAAAATGATTTTCTTTGTAGTTCTATGTAATCCAGCTATATTTTTTGATGACTTAACCCTACCATATAGTTGTATTCGTAGAATGATAGTCAACAAGAAAACTATCTTTTCAATCTTGGATTCAAAAAATTGAAAATTCTAGAGCTCTGAAGGAGAATCTATATTAAGTCTCCTAAATTTTGAATGTCCTAAATAATACTCCCTTCTTTTTGTTCTTTTAATTCATTTTTACCGTGGTTTTATGTGTTCCTGCATATAAATATTGATAATATAACCTGTTCATATAGTTGTATTCGTAGAATGATACTCAATACAAATTTTAATTTTTCAATCTTGATTTTAAATAATAGAAAATTCTAGAGCTTGTGACGAAGACCCTTTTAAGTCAGTCAAATTTTTATTGACCCCACTAATACCTATGTTTTTATGTCCTTAAAATGATTTTCTTTGTAGTTCTATGTAATCTAACTGTAATTTTAGATGATTTAACCGTACTATATAGTTGTATTCGTAGAATGATAGTCAACAAGAAAACTATCTTTTCAATCTTGGATTCAAATAATTGAAAATTCTAGAGCTCGAGACGAAGACCCTTTTAAGTCAGTCAAATTTTTATTGACCCCACTAATACCTATGTTTTTATATCCTTTAAAATGATTTTCTTTGTAGTTCTATGTAATCCAGCTATATTTTTTGATGACTTAACCCTACCATATAGTTGTATTCGTAGAATGATAGTCAACAAGAAAACTATCTTTTCAATCTTGGATTCAAAAAATTGAAAATTCTAGAGCTCTGAAGGAGAATCTATAATAAGTCTCCTAAATTTTGAATGTCCTAAATAATACTCCCTTCTTTTTGTTCTTTTAATTCATTTTTACCGTGGTTTTATGTGTTCCTGCATATAAATATTGATAATATAACCTGTTCATATAGTTGTATTCGTAGAATGATAGTCAACAAGAAAACTATCTTTTCAATCTTGGATTCAAAAAATTGGAAATTCTAGAGCTCAGAAGGAGAATATAATTTAAGTCACCCAAATTTTGAATGTCCTAAATAATACTCCCTTTTGTTTGTTCTCTTAATTCATTTTTGCCGTGGTTTTATGTGTTCCTGCATATAAATATTGATAATGTAACCTGTTCATATAGTTGTATTCGTAGAATGATACTCAATACAAATTTTGATTTTTCAATCTTGATTTTAAATAATAGAAAATTCTAGAGCTTGTGACGAAGACCCTTTTAAGCCAGTCAAATTTTTATTGACCCCACTAATACCTATGTTTTTATGTCCTTAAAATGATTTTCTTTGTAGTTCTATGTAATCTAACTGTAATTTTAGATGATTTAACCGTACCATATAGTTGTATTCGTAGAATGATAGTCAACAAGAAAACTATCTTTTTCAATCTTGGATTCAAATAATTGAAAATTCTAGAGCTCGAGACGAAGACCCTTTTAAGTCAGTCAAATTTTTATTGACCCCACTAATACCTTCGTTTTTATGTCCTTAAAATGATTTTCTTGGTCGTTCTATGTAATCTAGCTATATTTTTTGATGATTTAACACTGCGATATAGTTGTATTCGTAGAATGATAATCAACAAGAAAACTATCTTTTCAATCTTGGATTCAAAAAATTAAAAATTCTAGAGCTCTGAAGGAGAACCTAATTTAAGTCACTCAAATTTTGAATGTCCTAAGTAATACTCCCTTCTCTTTGTCCTCCCAATTCATTTCTTCGTGGTTTTATGTGTTCCTGCATATAAATATTGATAATTAAACCTTTTCATATAGTTGCATTCGTAGAATGATACTCAATATGAATTTTCGTTTTTCAATCTTGAATATAAATAATTGAAAATTGTTGAGCTTGAGACGAAGACCCTTTCAAGTCAATCAAATTTTTATTGACCCCACTAATACCTATGTTTTTATATCCTTTAAAATGATTTTCTTTGTAGTTCTATGTAATCCAGCTATATTTTTTGATGACTTAACCCTACCATATAGTTGTATTCGTAGAATGATAGTCAACAAGAAAACTATCTTTTCAATCTTGGATTCAAAAAATTGAAAAATTCTAGAGCTCTGAAGGAGAATCTATATTAAGTCTCCTAAATTTTGAATGTCCTAAATAATACTCCCTTCTTTTTTGTTCTTTTAATTCATTTTTACCGTGGTTTTATGTGTTCCTGCATATAAATATTGATAATATAACCTGTTCATATAGTTGTATTCGTAGAGTGATACTCAATACAAATTTTGATTTTTCAATCTTGAATTGGAAAAATTGAAAATTCTAGAGCTTGAGACGAAGACCCTTTTAAGTCAGTCAAATTTTTATTGACCCCACTAATACCTATGTTTTTATGTCCTTAAAATGATTTTCTTTGTAGTTCTATGTAATCTAACTATAATTTTGGATGATTTAACCGTACCATATAGTTGTATTCGTAGAATGATAGTCAACAAGAAAACTATCTTTTCAATCTTGGATTCAAATAATTGAAAATTCTAGAGCTAGAGACGAAGACCCTTTTAAATCAATCAAATTTTTTTGACCCCACTAATACCTTTGTTTCTATGTCCTTAATATGATTTTCTTTGTAGTTCTATGGAATCTAGCTATATTTTTTGATGATTTAACCCTACCATATAGTTGTATTCGTAGAATGATAGTCAACAAGAAAACTATCTTTTCAATCTTGGATTCAAAAAATTGGAAATTCTAGAGCTCAGAAGGAGAATATAATTTAAGTCACCCAAATTTTGAATGTCCTAAATAATACTCCCTTTTGTTTGTTCTCTTAATTCATTTTTGCCGTGGTTTTATGTGTTCCTGCATATAAATATTGATAATGTAACCTGTTCATATAGTTGTATTCGTAGAATGATACTCAATACAAATTTTGATTTTTCAATCTTGATTTTAAATAATAGAAAATTCTAGAGCTTGTGACGAAGACCCTTTTAAGTCAGTCAAATTTTTATTGACCCCACTAATACCTATGTTTTTATGTCCTTAAAATGATTTTCTTTGTAGTTCTATGTAATCTAACTGTAATTTTAGATGATTTAACCGTACTATATAGTTGTATTCGTAGAATGATAGTCAACAAGAAAACTATCTTTTCAATCTTGGATTCAAATAATTGAAAATTCTAGAGCTCGAGACGAAGACCCTTTTAAGTCAGTCAAATTTTTATTGACCCCACTAATACCTATGTTTTTATATCCTTTAAAATGATTTTCTTTGTAGTTCTATGTAATCCAGCTATATTTTTTGATGACTTAACCCTACCATATAGTTGTATTCGTAGAATGATAGTCAACAAGAAAACTATCTTTTCAATCTTGGATTCAAAAAATTGAAAATTCTAGAGCTCTGAAGGAGAATCTATATTAAGTCTCCTAAATTTTGAATGTCCTAAATAATACTCCCTTCTTTTTGTTCTTGCAATTCATTTTTACCGTGGTTTTATGTGTTCCTGCATATAAATATTGATAATATAACCTGTTCATATAGTTGTATTCGTAGAATGATAGTCAACAAGAAAACTATCTTTTCAATCTTGGATTCAAAAAATTGGAAATTCTAGAGCTCAGAAGGAGAATATAATTTAAGTCACTCAAATTTTGAATGTCCTAAATAATACTCCCTTTTGTTTGTTCTCTTAATTCATTTCTTCGTGGTTTTATGTGTTCCTCCATATAAATATTGATATTGTAACCTGTTCATATAGTTGTATTCGTAGAATGATACTCAATACAAATTTTGATTTTTCAATCTTGATTTTAAATAATAGAAAATTCTAGAGCTTGTGACGAAGACCCTTTTAAGTCAGTCAAATTTTTATTGACCCCACTAATACCTATGTTTTTATGTCCTTAAAATGATTTTCTTTGTAGTTCTATGTAATCTAACTGTAATTTTAGATGATTTAACCGTACTATATAGTTGTATTCGTAGAATGATAGTCAACAAGAAAACTATCTTTTCAATCTTGGATTCAAATAATTGAAAATTCTAGAGCTCGAGACGAAGACCCTTTTAAGTCAGTCAAATTTTTATTGACCCCACTAATACCTATGTTTTTATATCCTTTAAAATGATTTTCTTTGTAGTTCTATGTAATCCAGCTATATTTTTTGATGACTTAACCCTACCATATAGTTGTATTCGTAGAATGATAGTCAACAAAAAAACTATCTTTTCAATCTTGGATTCAAAAAATTAAAAATTCTAGAGCTCTGAAGGAGAATCTATATTAAGTCTCCAAAATTTTGAATGTCCTAAATAATACTCCCTTCTTTTTGTTCTTTTAATTCATTTTTACCGTGGTTTTATGTGTTCCTGCATATGAATATTGATAATATAACCTGTTCATATAGTTGTATTCGTAGAATGATAGTCAACAAGAAAACTATCTTTTCAATCTTGGATTCAAAAAATTGGAAATTCTAGAGCTCAGAAGGAGAATATAATTTAAGTCACCCAAATTTTGAATGTCCTAAATAATACTCCCTTCTTTTTGTTCTTTTAATTCATTTTTGCCGTGGTTTTATGTGTTCCTGCATATAAATATTGATAATATAACCTGTTCATATAGTTGTATTCGTAGAGTGATACTCAATACAAATTTTGATTTTTCAATCTTGAATTTGAAAAATTGAAAATTCTAGAGCTTGAGACGAAGACCCTTTTAAGTCAGTCAAATTTTTATTGACCCCACTAATACCTATGTTTTTATGTCCTTAAAATGATTTTCTTTGTAGTTCTATGTAATCTAACTATAATTTTGGTTGATTTAACCGTACCATATAGTTGTATTCGTAGAATGATAGTCAACAAGAAAACTATCTTTTCAATCTTGGATTCAAATAATTGAAAGTTCTATAGAGCTCTGAAGGAGAATCTAATTTAAGTCACCCAAATTTTGAATGTCCTAAATAATACTCCCTTTTGTTTGTTCTCTTAATTCATTTCTTTGTGGTTTTATGTGTTCCTCCATATAAATATTGATAATGTAACCTGTTCATATAGTTGTATTCGTAGAATGATACTCAATACAAATTTTGATTTTTCAATCTTGATTTTAAATAATAGAAAATTCTAGAGCTTGTGACGAAGACCCTTTTAAGCCAGTCAAATTTTTATTGACCCCACTAATACCTATGTTTTTATGTCCTTAAAATGATTTTCTTTGTAGTTCTATGTAATCTAACTGTAATTTTAGATGATTTAACCGTACCATATAGTTGTATTCGTAGAATGATAGTCAACAAGAAAACTATCTTTTCAATCTTGGATTCAAATAATTGAAAATTCTAGAGCTCGAGACGAAGACCCTTTTAAGTCAGTCAAATTTTTATTGACCCCACTAATACCTTCGTTTTTATGTCCTTAAAATGATTTTCTTGGTCGTTCTATGTAATCTAGCTATATTTTTTGATGATTTAACACTACGATATAGTTGTATTCGTAGAATGATAATCAACAAGAAAACTATCTTTTCAATCTTGGATTCAAAAAATTAAAAATTCTAGAGCTCTGAAGGAGAACCTAAATTAAGTCACTCAAATTTTGAATGTCCTAAGTAATACTCCCTTCTCTTTGTCCTCCCAATTCATTTCTTCGTGGTTTTATGTGTTCCTGCATATAAATATTGATAATTAAACCTTTTCATATAGTTGCATTCGTAGAATGATACTCAATATGAATTTTCGTTTTTCAATCTTGAATATAAATAATTGAAAATTGTTGAGCTTGAGACGAAGACCCTTTCAAGTCAATCAAATTTTTATTGACCCCACTAATACCTATGTTTTTATATCCTTTAAAATGATTTTCTTTGTAGTTCTATGTAATCCAGCTATATTTTTTGATGACTTAACCCTACCATATAGTTGTATTCGTAGAATGATAGTCAACAAGAAAACTATCTTTTCAATCTTGGATTCAAAAAATTGAAAATTCTAGAGCTCTGAATGAGAATCTATATTAAGTCTCCTAAATTTTGAATGTCCTAAATAATACTCCCTTCTTTTTGTTCTTTTAATTCATTTTTACCGTGGTTTTATGTGTTCCTGCATATAAATATTGATAATATAACCTGTTCATATAGTTGTATTCGTAGAGTGATACTCAATACAAATTTTGATTTTTCAATCTTGAATTGGAAAAATTGAAAATTCTAGAGCTTGAGACGAAGACCCTTTTAAGTCAGTCAAATTTTTATTGACCCCACTAATACCTATGTTTTTATGTCCTTAAAATGATTTTCTTTGTAGTTCTATGTAATCTAACTATAATTTTGGATGATTTAACCGTACCATATAGTTGTATTCGTAGAATGATAGTCAACAAGAAAACTATCTTTTCAATCTTGGATTCAAATAATTGAAAATTCTAGAGCTAGAGACGAAGACCCTTTTAAATCAATCAAATTTTTTTGACCCCACTAATACCTTTGTTTCTATGTCCTTAATATGATTTTCTTTGTAGTTCTATGGAATCTAGCTATATTTTTTGATGATTTAACCCTACCATATAGTTGTATTCGTAGAATGATAGTCAACAAGAAAACTATCTTTTCAATCTTGGATTCAAAAAATTGGAAATTCTAGAGCTCAGAAGGAGAATATAATTTAAGTCACCCAAATTTTGAATGTCCTAAATAATACTCCCTTCTTTTTGTTCTTTTAATTCATTTTTGCCGTGGTTTTATGTGTTCCTGCATATAAATATTGATAATATAACCTGTTCATATAGTTGTAT
This sequence comes from Tomocerus qinae, assembly GCA_020055645.1. Lineage (NCBI taxonomy): Eukaryota > Metazoa > Arthropoda > Collembola > Entomobryomorpha > Tomoceridae > Tomocerus > Tomocerus qinae. Next base: position 10,906,585 of record CM034546.1, on the reverse strand, counting down.
TCGTAGAGTGATACTCAATACAAATTTTGATTTTTCAATCTTGAATTTGAAAAATTGAAAATTCTAGAGCTTGAGACGAAGACCCTTTTAAGTCAGTCAAATTTTTATTGACCCCACTAATACCTATGTTTTTATGTCCTTAAAATAATTTTCTTTGTAGTTCTATGTAATCTAACTATAATTTTGGTTGATTTAACCGTACCATATAGTTGTTTTCGTAGAATGATAGTCAACAAGAAAACTATCTTTTCAATCTTGGATTCAAATAATTGAAAGTTCTATAGAGCTCTGAAGGATAATCTAATTTAAGTCACCCAAATTTTGAATGTCCTAAATAATACTCCCTTTTGTTTGTTCTCTTAATTCATTTCTTCGTGGTTTTATGTGTTCCTGCATATAAATATTGATAATGTAACCTGTTCACATAGTTGTATTCGTAGAATGATACTCAATATGAATTTTGATTTTTTAATCTTGAATTTAAATAATTGAAAATTCTAGAGCTTGTGACGAAGACCCTTTTAAGCCAGTCAAATTTTTATTGACCCCACTAATACCTATGTTTTTATGTCCTTAAAATGAGTTTCTTTGTAGTTCTATGTAATCTAGCTATATTTTTTGATGACTTAACCCTACCATATATTTGTATTCGTAGAATGATAGTCAACAAGAAAACTATCTTTTCAATCTTGGATTAAAAAAATTGAAAATTCTAGAGCTCTGAAGGAGAATCTAATTTAAGTCACCCAAATTTTGAATGTCCTAAATAATACTCCCTTCTCTTTGTTCTCTTAATTCATTTCTTCGTGGTTTTATGTGTTCCTCCATATAAATATTGATAATTGTTGTCGACACACGGAACGAACACGGAAATATTCAGTTTTTAAAGTGAAATTCATTTATTTGTAGTATTGTGAAATATTTATTTGCTACATTTTGGTATCTATTTATTTATTGTCTAGCAATACGAAATTATTTAAATTATGAATATTATGTATTTAAGATAATTAATAATTTTTAATGATTAAATGTGTATTTAGAAAATATGTTTATGCAAAAACAAATACTAGAGATCATGAGGATTCGAATGATGTATAATATGTGTATGAAATGTTATGTTTATGATCTGAAATTTAGTGTTGTAGGCAGAAGTCGGTGGTGAAAAATCGTGTACATAGTATATGTAAAAAATGGGATTGTACGGATAAGGCCAGTACAGTGATCTGTAATAAGATACTTGCTCATATTGAAAGGTGTATGCCTAGAGCTGCCTTTATTTGTTGATTTGACTGGTGACATAAGGCCTTGAGTGCCGGATCACAGTCTGACCTTTCCGTACAAGCCTGATTTATTGTAAATCTGTATGGCTGTATGTGTGTTTGTATTGAAATAAAGAAATTGTCTCAGTTCCCATAACTGTCACGTGGTCTTGTGTACCTCATTGTAGCATAATCATCTGATAGAGATAAGTGTATTAACTCGATTAGCCCAGGTCCTCGGATCCAAGGTGAAAGGTTAAGCATACATTGTCTCTGTATTTAGTTTGATTGTTAAGAATTCAATTAGCCCAGGTCCTCGGATCAAAGGTGAACGATTCTTAGAAACAGTCAGCTAAATACTATCAGAGTAGAATTGCCTTTAAGGCTGGTCCTTCGAGAAAGAGAAAAGAGGCTCTATTAAGCAGACTTGAGCTTTGCGAGATAGCGTCTTACGGTTAGACAGAGAGACGTAGCTGGCCGTAACATTGGTCCTTCGAGCCGGATCATCGGTGACAAGTGACAGTACAAAGTTCGAAGTGTAACAATGGCTGACAAGCAAAATCCTATTGAAAGGAAAAGTGCCCGTCTCCAGGGTGTAGCCCCGGAAGTCGTAGATTATGAAGTATTGAATACCCGCAGACAGCGGAAGCCAGCAGCAGATCGAAACGCTCTGGAAATTTCTGATGACAAAAGTACTGCAAGTTACGCCACAACTATGAGTAAGTCCTCTAAGGCAAGTTGTGCTTCCCGGAGGAAGTTGGAAGCCGAATTAGAGGCAATGAGAAAGATCGAGGAACTTGAAACTCGAGAACTTGCTAGTATTGAACGAAAGAAGATGTTGGCTCAGAAAGAGTTAGAGCTACAATTAGCCATTATTGAGGAAGAGGAGAATGAAACTTTGAGTTCCAATGGCAGTAACTATCAGAGTATGATAGATGATGAATTTCAGGAGGGAGAAAACGGTGATGACTTTCCACCTCCTCCAGTTGATCCAGCAAACAATGCTGAGAATGATGCCAAGTCACATACTCCAATAGAGCAAGCTGAAGTAGACAGATTACTTTGCACAGAAGTAACAGTGCCTGTGTCGCCACCTAGTGCTCCAAGTGATATGGAGAAGATGGCTCAAGCCTTTACTGATATGTTCAAGACGATCAAAACCGAAATATCGGGGAAACCAAAGGAACCCCAAAATATGAGTAAGTATCTGGCACGGCAAACAGTAGCCAAGGAATTGCCTGTATTCTCTGGAGATCCAGTAGAATGGCCAAATTTCCTAAGTCAGTACAAATCTACTACTGAAGCTTGTGAATTCAGTAACATTGAGAATATTGCTCGCCTCCAAAAGTGTCTACGTGGAAAGGCGAAAGAAGCAGTACAGTGCATGTTGGCAGTTCCTGAGAAGCTGCCTGAGATCATGACATGCTTAGGAGAGAACTTTGGCCGACCGGATGTCATCTTGATGATGTTGACTGAGCGTGCCGAGCGAATGGCAAGCTGTCGAGATGACAAGCCAGAGACTCTCACGGATTTGGCAAATGCTGTTAGGAACCTTACCTCCACAGCAGAAATCTTAAAACGACAGGATTATTTGGCCAATCCACATCTGATAAAGAAATTATTTGATAAACTGTCTCCACAAATGAAACTGAGTTGGGGACTGAAATTACGAAAGTCTGAAGATCGTGTAACTAAACTTCATGACTTTTCCATTTGGTTGAACGAAATGGCCGAAGCTGTCAGAATGGTGACAATACCACAAACCTCTGTTTCCGAAGAGAAAAGGGACAGAAATGGTAAAGGCCGAGATGCCAAGCGAGGAGCTGTAGTGGCTGCTGTAGCAGAGAAGAAATGCTGCAGCTACTGTAAGAAGTTTGGCCATAAAGTCTATACATGCAGAGAATTGCTGCAAAAGTCCACTGAGGAAAGGTGGCAATGGGTTCTGTCGGAAAGGCTATGTTTCTTCTGTTTGAAACCTGGTCACATGGCTGCAGACTGTGAAGACAAGAAGATCTGTGGTAAAGATGGGTGTGATCAGATACATCATGCTATGCTACACTCGAAACCCAGACAGCCTAGGCATGATAAGCCGAAGCAAGAAAATCATTGTGGACACGTATCGGATTGTGCTGAAGTACCTTTGTGTGTCTTGCCAGTAACTTTGACTGGTCCGAAAGGAAATATTGAGACTTTTGCAATGTTGGATAGTGCTTCTACTGTGTCCCTAATTGAAGCGGACTTGGCTGCCCAAATTGGAGTCTCTGGAGAAAGTGCACCACTAAAGATACAGTGGATAAACTCTGACGGACAGTCTGAAAATTCCATGAAAGTGAAAGCTGGAATTAAAGGACATAATTGTCGATGGTCATATTCTATGGATAATTTGCAGACCATCACACGGCTTTCTTTGCCGAGGGAAACTGTGAATGGCAAGACTTTGAGATGTAAATGGAAACACTTAAGAAGAGCCCCACTGCCGAACTTGGTAAATGCTCAGCCTAAGATATTGATTGGCTTGAATAATGCAAGGCTGATTCTTCCTTTGGAAGCCGTAGAAGGTCCTGGTAATTCTCCAATTGCTGTTAGGACTAGGCTAGGGTGGGCACTCTTTGGAAAATCTAATGGGCATCGCCACAGAGTTGATAGTGGATTTATATGCCATGTATACCGAAATCCTGATGACCAACTGCATCAGATGGTCAAGGATTCCTTTAGAATTGAAGAACTCGGAGTAAAGGTTTCTGAGGACAATCTTATGTCACGAGAGGACAAGAGAACCCGTGACATAACTGATAGAACGACTAAGCGTGTAGAGGGCGGTTGGGAAACTGGTCTTCTATGGAAAGAAGATGATCCAGTATTCCCAGAGAGTAAAACCATGGCTCTAAACAGACTTTACTCCATGGAACGAAAATTAGATAAAAATACAGTCTTTGCGGAACAGTATTGTGCAAAGATTGCAGAATATTTGGCGAAAGGTTTCGTCCATAAACTAAGTGATAAAGAACTTAGTAAGAAAGATTCTAAGATTTGGTATCTTCCTCATTTCGCGGTATTCAATCCGAACAAACCCAAGAAAGTGAGACTTGTGTTTGATGCCGCTGCCAAATCGAGAGGAGTTAGTCTGAATGACAAGTTGATGAAAGGCATGGATTTGTTGAAACCTCTGCCTGGAGTCCTTTGTAAGTTCCGTCAGCGAAGTATTGCCTTTGCAGCTGATATTAAAGATATGTTCCATCGTGTAAAGATTCGTGCGGAAGACTTGCCTGCTCAACGTTTCTTATGGCGTGGAATGGACAGAGATAGAACACCTGACACATATGTGATGGATGTCATGGTTTTTGGTGCGGTGTCTTCCCCTTATTCTGCCCAAGAGGTGAAGAATCGTAATGCTATTACTTTAGATCCTCCAGCATCTGAAAATGGTGTAAGAGCCATATTAGATCGTCATTATATGGATGACTATTTGGACAGCTGTAGTACTGCGGAGGAAGCCAAGAAGTTGATCTTGGAAGTTGTTGAAATCCATAAAAAGGGTGGATTTCAAATATGTAACTGGATTTGTAGTGACCAGAAAATTTTGGATATTCTTCCTGAGGATTTGAGAGCTGTAAGAGAAAAGCCTCTAAATCTGGAAGATACTGGAGAAGCTTCCACTGAAAGAGTTCTTGGATTGCATTGGGATCCAGAACGAGACGTTTTTGTGTTCACGACTAAATTGAAAAAGATTGACAAGGATATCATTGCTGGAGTAAAGGAGCCGACGAAACGAGAAGCTCTATCCTTGGTCATGTCGGTGTTTGATCCACTTGGATTCTTGACTCATTTGACTATTAGAGCAAAAATCCTACTTCAAGATGTGTGGCGTTCTGAGACAGGTTGGGATGAAAAATTACCCCCTGAATCTCAAGAAAAATGGAGTCGTTGGCTAAGTCAATTGCATAATATTGACAAATTTGAAATCCCAAGATGTTATCACCCCCAGATTTGTGATAACACAGAAGTAAGTCTTCATGTGTTCTGTGATGCTAGCGAGCAGGCCTTTGCTGCTGTGGCCTATCTCCGCCTGAAGACTGGAAATTTGATAGTAACTTCGTTAGTAATGGCAAGATCCAGAGTTGCACCATTACGTCCGGAATCCATTCCGAGATTGGAATTACAAGCTGCATTGTTAGGCAGCAGAATGGCAAAGGTTGTCCATGAATATCATGAAATTGAAATCAAGGAGACACATTTCTGGACAGATTCAAAGATAGTTTTGTGTTGGCTTCGTTCAGATGGCAGAAGATTTAAGCCATTTGTTGCCCATCGGATTGGTGAAATTCTTGAAGAGACTGATGTCAAGAATTGGCACTGGGTACCAACAAAAGAGAATGTAGCAGATGAAGCTACACGTGATATTTGTCCTGCTGACATAAGTCCAAGAAGTAGATGGCTAACTGGACCAGAATTTCTTCTGAATGTCACCTGAATTCTGGCCCCCTTGAACTGAGTACTGAAGACATAAAGAAAGACGTTCTAGTAGAAAATCTGGAACAGAAAAAGAATATTGTAGCTAATGTCACAGTAGTTCAGACATGCCTGCCTGTAATAAGTAAATTTTCATCTTGGGTACGGCTGGTACAAGTAACTGCCAGGATGTTGAAGTTTATCTCTCTCTGCAGAAAACAGAATACAGCGAGAGATATTACAGTACTTGATATGCAACAGGCAGAGATATTGTTGTTAAAGTTTGTCCAAGAAGAAAGCTTCTCGGAAGAAATCTCTTGCCTTAAAAAGGGAACTCATGTGTTACGATCAAGTCGACTGAAAAGACTTGTTCCAATATTGAATGAAAAAGGTCTGTTGGTATTGAACGGCAGAATTGGCCAAGCTGGACATTATGGAAGTCCTTCATACCAACCAATTATTTTAGACCCAAGGAGTGATTACACGAAACTGTTGTTACAACACTTACACTCCAAAGCTGGACACCATGGCACAGAACGAGTGCTAAATGAAATAAGGCAGAAGTATTGGATTCTGAACGCTCGAGCTGCCTTAAAGAAAATTGTAAAAAATTGTCAAATGTGTAGAGTGATTAAAGCAGAGCCATGTGAGCCTGAGATGGGAAATTTGCCACATTTCCGAGTAAATCCTCAGCCACGAGCCTTTACTTACACAGGACTAGATTATTTCGGTCCCATGGAAGTGACCATCGGACGAAGACATGAGAAGAGATATGGAGCACTCTTTACCTGTTTAACAACTAGAGCTGTTCATTTAGAAATCGCTGGAAGCTTAAACACTGATTCATGTATTATGGCAATACGTCGATTTATGGCAAGACGTGGAGCGCCGATTGAAATTTGGTCAGACAATGGAACTAACTTTCACGGCGCCAAAAATGAGTTGAAAATTGCTTTAGATGAACTCAATCAAGGTCAAATTATTGATGAACTGGCAGTGAAAGGAGTTGAGTGGAAGTTTATTCCGCCATCAGCGCCACATATGGGAGGTTGTTGGGAAAGACTTGTTCGGTCAGTAAAAGTTGCATTGAATGCCGTACTGAACACCCGAGCTCCCAAGGAAGAAGTTTTGCAAACGCTGATGGTAGAAGCGGAGTACACTGTAAATAGTAGACCACTAACTCATGTGTCCAATGACCCAGAAGACGAAGAAAGTTTGACTCCTAATCACTTTCTAATTGGGAAAGCATGTCAAATGGAAACTCCTGGAACTTTCTCTGATCATGATCTTTGTACGAGAAAGCAGTGGAGAACCTCTCAGAGATTGGCTGATATCTTCTGGCAAAGATGGGTCAAAGAGTACTTGCCAACATTGACCCGAAGATCTAAGGACTTTGGAACTAAACCACCGATAAAGGTTGGTGACCTTGTATTTATCGCTGATGGAAACCTAAAGCGGAATTCTTGGCCGAGAGGAATCGTGGAGAAGGTGTTCCCAGGAAAGGATAATGTCGTACGAGTTGTCGAGATCCGGACCAATCAAGGGACCTTTCGACGACCTGTTGTGAAAGTGTGTGTGATCGACGTGTCTAAGGATGAAGATGTCTCTTAGGAGCATCTACCGGGGGAAGTATGTTGTCGACACACGGAACGAACACGGAAATATTCAGTTTATAAAGTGAAATTCATTTATTTGTAGTATTGTGAAATATTTATTTGCTACATTTTGGTATCTATTTATTTATTGTCTAGCAATACGAAATTATTTAAATTATGAATATTATGTATTTAAGATAATTAATAATTTTTAATGATTAAATGTGTATTTAGAAAATATGTTTATGCAAAAACAAATACTAGAGATCATGAGGATTCGAATGATGTATAATATGTGTATGAAATGTTATGTTTATGATCTGAAATTTAGTGTTGTAGGCAGAAGTCGGTGGTGAAAAATCGTGTACATAGTATATGTAAAAAATGGGATTGTACGGATAAGGCCAGTACAGTGATCTGTAATAAGATACTTGCTCATATTGAAAGGTGTATGCCTAGAGCTGCCTTTATTTGTTGATTTGACTGGTGACATAAGGCCTTGAGTGCCGGATCACAGTCTGACCTTTCCGTACAAGCCTGATTTATTGTAAATCTGTATGGCTGTATGTGTGTTTGTATTGAAATAAAGAAATTGTCTCAGTTCCCATAACTGTCACGTGGTCTTGTGTACCTCATTGTAGCATAATCATCTGATAGAGATAAGTGTATTAACTCGATTAGCCCAGGTCCTCGGATCCAAGGTGAAAGGTTAAGCATACATTGTCTCTGTATTTAGTTTGATTGTTAAGAATTCAATTAGCCCAGGTCCTCGGATCAAAGGTGAACGATTCTTAGAAACAGTCAGCTAAATACTATCAGAGTAGAATTGCCTTTAAGGCTGGTCCTTCGAGAAAGAGAAAAGAGGCTCTATTAAGCAGACTTGAGCTTTGCGAGATAGCGTCTTACGGTTAGACAGAGACACGTAGCTGGCCGTAACAATAATGTAACCTGTTCATATAGTTGTATTCGTAGAATGATACTCAATACAAATTTTGATTTTTCAATCTTGATTTTAAATAATAGAAAATTCTAGAGCTTGTGACGAAGACCCTTTTAAGCCAGTCAAATTTTTATTGACCCCACTAATACCTATGTTTTTATGTCCTTAAAATGATTTTCTTTGTAGTTCTATGTAATCTAACTGTAATTTTAGATGATTTAACCGTACCATATAGTTGTATTCGTAGAATGATAGTCAACAAGAAAACTATCTTTTCAATCTTGGATTCAAATAATTGAAAATTCTAGAGCTCGAGACGAAGACCCTTTTAAGTCAGTCAAATTTTTATTGACCCCACTAATACCTTCGTTTTTTTGTCCTTAAAATGATTTTCTTGGTCGTTCTATGTAATCTAGCTATATTTTTTGATGATTTAACACTACGATATAGTTGTATTCGTAGAATGATAATCAACAAGAAAACTATCTTTTCAATCTTGGATTCAAAAAATTGAAAATTCTAGAGCTCTGAAGGAGAACCTAATTTAAGTCACTCAAATTTTGAATGTCCTAAGTAATACTCCCTTCTCTTTGTCCTCCCAATTCATTTCTTCGTGGTTTTATGTGTTCCTGCATATAAATATTGATAATTAAACCTTTTCATATAGTTGCATTCGTAGAATGATACTCAATATGAATTTTCGTTTTTCAATCTTGAATATAAATAATTGAAAATTGTTGAGCTTGAGACGAAGACCCTTTCAAGTCAATCAAATTTTTATTGACCCCACTAATACCTATGTTTTTATATCCTTTAAAATGATTTTCTTTGTAGTTCTATGTAATCCAGCTATATTTTTTGATGACTTAACCCTACCATATAGTTGTATTCGTAGAATGATAGTCAACAAGAAAACTATCTTTTCAATCTTGGATTCAAAAAATTGAAAATTCTAGAGCTCTGAAGGAGAATCTATATTAAGTCTCCTAAATTTTGAATGTCCTAAATAATACTCCCTTCTTTTTGTTCTTTTAATTCATTTTTACCGTGGTTTTATGTGTTCCTGCATATAAATATTGATAATATAACCTGTTCATATAGTTGTATTCGTAGAGTGATACTCAATACAAATTTTGATTTTTCAATCTTGAATTTGAAAAATTGAAAATTCTAGAGCTTGAGACGAAGACCCTTTTAAGTCAGTCAAATTTTTATTGACCCCACTAATACCTATATTTTTATGTCCTTAAAATGATTTTCTTTGTAGTTCTATGTAATCTAACTATAATTTTGGATGATTTAACCGTACCATATAGTTGTATTCGTAGAATGATAGTCAACAAGAAAACTATCTTTTCAATCTTGGATTCAAATAATTGAAAATTCTACAGCTAGAGACGAAGACCCTTTTAAATCAATCAAATTTTTTTGACCCCACTAATACCTATGTTTTTATGTCCTTAAAATGATTTTCTTTGTAGTTCTATGTAATCTAACTATAATTTTGGATGATTTAACCATACCATATAGTTGTATTCGTAGAATGATAGTCAACAAGAAAACTATCTTTTCAATCTTGGATTAAAAAAATTGAAAATTCTAGAGCTCTGAAGGAGAATCTAATTTAAGTCACCCAAATTTTGAATGTCCTAAATAATACTCCCTTCTCTTTGTTCTCTTAATTCATTTCTTCGTGGTTTTATTTGTTCCTCCATATAAATATTGATAATGTAACCTGTTCATATAGTTGTATTCGTAGAATGATATTCAATACAAATTTTGATTTTTCAATCTTGATTTGAAATAATAGAAAATTCTAGAGCTTGTGACGAAGACCCTTTTAAGCCAGTCAAATTTTTATTGACCCCACTAATACCTATGTTTTTATGTCCTTAAAATGATTTTCTTTGTAGTTCTATGTAATCTAACTGTAATTTTAGATGATTTAACCGTACCATATAGTTGTATTCGTAGAATGATAGGCAACAAGAAAACTATCTTTTCAATCTTGGATTCAAATAATTGAAAATTCTAGAGCTCGAGACGAAGACCCTTTTAAAGCAATCAAATTTTTATTGACCCCACTAATACCTATGTTTTTTTGTCCTTAAAATGATTTTCTTTGTAGTTCTATGTAATCTAGCTATATTTTTTGATGATTTAACCCTACCATATAGTTGTATTCGTAGAATGATAGTCAACAAGAAAACTATCTTTTCAATCTTGGATTCAAATAATTGAAAGTTCTATAGAGCTCTGAAGGAGAATCTAATTTAAGTCACCTAAATTTTGAATGTCCTAAGTAATACTCCCTTCTCTTTGTCCTCCCAATTCATTTCTTCGTGGTTTTATGTGTTCCTGCATATAAATATTGATAATTAAACCTTTTCATATAGTTGCATTCGTAGAATGATACTCAATATGAATTTTCGTTTTTCAATCTTGAATATAAATAATTGAAAATTGTTGAGCTTGAGACGAAGACTCAAGTCAATCAAATTTTTATTGACCCCACTAATACCTATGTTTTTATGTCCTTTAAAATGATTTTCTTTGTAGTTCTATGTAATCCAGCTATATTTTTTGATGACTTAACCCTACCATATAGTTGTATTCGTAGAATGATAGTCAACAAGAAAACTATCTTTTCAATCTTGGATTCAAAAAATTGAAAATTCTAGAGCTCTGAAGGAGAATCTAATTTAAGTCACCCAAATTTTGAATGTCCTAAATAATACTCCCTTCTTTTTGTTATTTAAATCATTTTTACCGTGGTTTTATGTGTTCCTGCATATAAATATTGATAATATAACCTGTTCATATAGTTGTATTCGTAGAGTGATACTCAATACAAATTTTGATTTTTCAATCTTGAATTTGAAAAATTGAAAATTCTAGAGCTTGAGACGAAGACCCTTTTAAGTCAGTCAAATTTTTATTGACCCCACTAATACCTATGTTTTTATGTCCTTAAAATGATTTTCTTTGTAGTTCTATGTAATCTAACTATAATTTTGGTTGATTTAACCGTACCATATAGTTGTATTCGTAGAATGATAGTCAACAAGAAAACTATCTTTTCAATCTTGGATTCAAATAATTGAAAGTTCTATAGAGCTCTGAAGGAGAATCTAATTTAAGTCACCCAAATTTTGAATGTCCTAAATAATACTCCCTTTTGTTTGTTCTCTTAATTCATTTCTTCGTGGTTTTATGTGTTCCTGCATATAAATATTGATAATGTAACCTGTTCACATAGTTGTATGCGTAGAATGATACTCAATATGAATTTTGATTTTTTAATCTTGAATTTAAATAATTGAAAATTCTAGAGCTTGTGACGAAGACCCTTTTAAGCCAGTCAAATTTTTATTGACCCCACTAATACCTATGTTTTTATGTCCTTAAAATGAGTTTCTTTGTAGTTCTATGTAATCTAGCTATATTTTTTGATGATTTAACCCTACCATATATTTGTATTCGTAGAATGATAGTCAACAAGAAAACTATCTTTTCAATCTTGGATTAAAAAAATTGAAAATTCTAGAGCTCTGAAGGAGAATCTAATTTAAGTCACCCAAATTTTGAATGTCCTAAATAATACTCCCTTCTCTTTGTTCTCTTAATTCATTTCTTCGTGGTTTTATGTGTTCCTCCATATAAATATTGATAATGTAACCTGTTCATATAGTTGTATTCGTAGAATGATACTCAATACAAATTTTGATTTTTCAATCTTGATTTTAAATAATAGAAAATTCTAGAGCTTGTGACGAAGACCCTTTTAAGCCAGTCAAATTTTTATTGACCCCACTAATACCTATGTTTTTATGTCCTTAAAATGATTTTCTTTGTAGTTCTATGTAATCTAGCTGTAATTTTAGATGATTTAACCGTACCATATAGTTGTATTCGTAGAATGATAGTCAACAAGAAAACTATCTTTTCAATCTTGGATTCAAATAATTGAAAATTCTAGAGCTCGAGACGAAGACCCTTTTAAGTCAGTCAAATTTTTATTGACCCCACTAATACCTTCGTTTTTATGTCCTTAAAATGATTTTCTTGGTCGTTCTATGTAATCTAGCTATATTTTTTGATGATTTAACACTACGATATAGTTGTATTCGTAGAATGATAATCAACAAGAAAACTATCTTTTCAATCTTGGATTCAAAAAATTGAAAATTCTAGAGCTCTGAAGGAGAACCTAATTTAAGTCACTCAAATTTTGAATGTCCTAAGTAACACTCCCTTCTCTTTGTCCTCCCAATTCATTTCTTCGTGGTTTTATGTGTTCCTGCATATAAATATTGATAATTAAACCTTTTCATATAGTTGCATTCGTAGAATGATACTCAATATGAATTTTCGTTTTTCAATCTTGAATATAAATAATTGAAAATTGTTGAGCTTGAGACGAAGACCCTTTCAAGTCAATCAAATTTTTATTGACCCCACTAATACCTATGTTTTTATATCCTTTAAAATGATTTTCTTTGTAGTTCTATGTAATCCAGCTATATTTTTTGATGACTTAACCCTACCATATAGTTGTATTCGTAGAATGATAGTCAACAAGAAAACTATCTTTTCAATCTTGGATTCAAAAAATCGAAAATTCTAGAGCTCTGAAGGAGAATCTATATTAAGTCTCCTAAATTTTGAATGTCCTAAATAATACTCCCTTCTTTTTGTTCTTTTAATTCATTTTTACCGTGGTTTTATGTGTTCCTGCATATAAATATTGATAATATAACCTGTTCATATAGTTGTATTCGTAGAGTGATACTCAATACAAATTTTGATTTTTCAATCTTGAATTTGAAAAATTGAAAATTCTAGAGCTTGAGACGAAGACCCTTTTAAGTCAGTCAAATTTTTATTGACCCCACTAATACCTATGTTTTTATGTCCTTAAAATGATTTTCTTTGTAGTTCTATGTAATCTAACTATAATTTTGGTTGATTTAACCGTACCATATAGTTGTATTCGTAGAATGATAGTCAACAAGAAAACTATCTTTTCAATCTTGGATTCAAATAATTGAAAGTTCTATAGAGCTCTGAAGGAGAATCTAATTTAAGTCACCCAAATTTTGAATGTCCTAAATAATACTCCCTTTTGTTTGTTCTCTTAATTCATTTCTTCGTGGTTTTATGTGTTCCTGCATATAAATATTGATAATGTAACCTGTTCACATAGTTGTATGCGTAGAATGATACTCAATATGAATTTTGATTTTTTAATCTTGAATTTAAATAATTGAAAATTCTAGAGCTTGTGACGAAGACCCTTTTAAGCCAGTCAAATTTTTATTGACCCCACTAATACCTATGTTTTTATGTCCTTAAAATGAGTTTCTTTGTAGTTCTATGTAATCTAGCTATATTTTTTGATGATTTAACCCTACCATATATTTGTATTCGTAGAATGATAGTCAACAAGAAAACTATCTTTTCAATCTTGGATTCAAAAAATTGAAAAATTCTAGAGCTCTGAAGGAGAATCTAATTTAAGTCACCCAAATTTTGAATGTCCTAAATAATACTCCCTTCTCTTTGTTCTCTTAATTCATTTCTTCGTGGTTTTATGTGTTCCTCCATATAAATATTGATAATGTAACCTGTTCATATAGTTGTATTCGTAGAATGATACTCAATACAAATTTTGATTTTTCAATCTTGATTTTAAATAATAGAAAATTCTAGAGCTTGTGACGAAGACCCTTTTAAGCCAGTCAAATTTTTATTGACCCCACTAATACCTATGTTTTTATGTCCTTAAAATGATTTTCTTTGTAGTTCTATGTAATCTAGCTGTAATTTTAGATGATTTAACCGTACCATATAGTTGTATTCGTAGAATGATAGTCAACAAGAAAACTATCTTTTCAATCTTGGATTCAAATAATTGAAAATTCTAGAGCTCGAGACGAAGACCCTTTTAAGTCAGTCAAATTTTTATTGACCCCACTAATACCTTCGTTTTTATGTCCTTAAAATGATTTTCTTGGTCGTTCTATGTAATCTAGCTATATTTTTTGATGATTTAACACTACGATATAGTTATATTCGTAGAATGATAGTCAACAAGAAAACTATCTTTTCAATCTTGGATTCAAAAAATTGAAAATTCTAGAGCTCTGAAGGAGAACCTAATTTAAGTCACTCAAATTTTGAATGTCCTAAGTAATACTCCCTTCTCTTTGTCCTCCCAATTCATTTCTTCGTGGTTTTATGTGTTCCTGCATATAAATATTGATAATTAAACCTTTTCATATAGTTGCATTCGTAGAATGATACTCAATATGAATTTTCGTTTTTCAATCTTGAATATAAATAATTGAAAATTGTTGAGCTTGAGACGAAGACCCTTTCAAGTCAATCAAATTTTTATTGACCCCACTAATACCTATGTTTTTATATCCTTTAAAATGATTTTCTTTATAGTTCTATGTAATCCAGCTATATTTTTTGATGACTTAACCCTACCATATAGTTGTATTCGTAAAATGATAGTCAACAAGAAAACTATCTTTTCAATCTTGGATTCAAAAAATCGAAAATTCTAGAGCTCTGAAGGAGAATCTATATTAAGTCTCCTAAATTTTGAATGTCCTAAATAATACTCCCTTCTTTTTGTTCTTTTAATTCATTTTTACCGTGGTTTTATGTGTTCCTGCATATAAATATTGATAATATAACCTGTTCATATAGTTGTATTCGTAGAGTGATACTCAATACAAATTTTGATTTTTCAATCTTGAATTTGAAAAATTGAAAATTCTAGAGCTTGAGACGAAGACCCTTTTAAGTCAGTCAAATTTTTATTGACCCCACTAATACCTATATTTTTATGTCCTTAAAATGATTTTCTTTGTAGTTCTATGTAATCTAACTATAATTTTGGATGATTTAACCGTACCATATAGTTGTATTCGTAGAATGATAGTCAACAAGAAAACTATCTTTTCAATCTTGGATTCAAATAATTGAAAATTCTAGAGCTAGAGACGAAGACCCTTTTAAATCAATCAAATTTTTATTGACCCCACTAATACCTATGTTTTTATGTCCTTTAAAATGATTTTCTTTGTAGTTCTATGTAATCCAGCTATATTTTTTGATGACTTAACCCTACCATATAGTTGTATTCGTAGAATGATAGTCAACAAGAAAACTATCTTTTCAATCTTGGATTCAAAAAATTGAAAATTCTAGAGCTCTGAAGGAGAATCTAATTTAAGTCACCCAAATTTTGAATGTCCTAAATAATACTCCCTTCTTTTTGTTCTTTTAATTCATTTTTACCGTGGTTTTATGTGTTCCTGCATATAAATATTGATAATATAACCTGTTCATATAGTTGTATTCGTAGAGTGATACTCAATACAAATTTTGATTTTTCAATCTTGAATTTGAAAAATTGAAAATTCTAGAGCTTGAGACGAAGACCCTTTTAAGTCAGTCAAATTTTTATTGACCCCACTAATACCTATGTTTTTATGTCCTTAAAATGATTTTCTTTGTAGTTCTATGTAATCTAACTATAATTTTGGTTGATTTAACCGTACCATATAGTTGTATTCGTAGAATGATAGTCAACAAGAAAACTATCTTTTCAATCTTGGATTCAAATAATTGAAAGTTCTATAGAGCTCTGAAGGAGAATCTAATTTAAGTCACCCAAATTTTGAATGTCCTAAATAATACTCCCTTTTGTTTGTTCTCTTAATTCATTTCTTCGTGGTTTTATGTGTTCCTGCATATAAATATTGATAATGTAACCTGTTCACATAGTTGTATGCGTAGAATGATACTCAATATGAATTTTGATTTTTTAATCTTGAATTTAAATAATTGAAAATTCTAGAGCTTGTGACGAAGACCCTTTTAAGCCAGTCAAATTTTTATTGACCCCACTAATACCTATGTTTTTATGTCCTTAAAATGAGTTTCTTTGCAGTTCTATGTAATCTAGCTATATTTTTTGATGATTTAACCCTACCATATATTTGTATTCGTAGAATGATAGTCAACAAGAAAACTATCTTTTCAATCTTGGATTAAAAAAATTGAAAATTCTAGAGCTCTGAAGGAGAATCTAATTTAAGTCTCCCAAATTTTGAATGTCCTAAATAATACTCCCTTCTCTTTGTTCTCTTAATTCATTTCTTCGTGGTTTTATGTGTTCCTCCATATAAATATTGATAATGTAACCTGTTCATATAGTTGTATTCGTAGAATGATACTCAATACAAATTTTGATTTTTCAATCTTGATTTTAAATAATAGAAAATTCTAGAGCTTGTGACGAAGACCCTTTTAAGCCAGTCAAATTTTTATTGACCCCACTAATACCTATGTTTTTATGTCCTTAAAATGATTTTCTTTGTAGTTCTATGTAATCTAGCTGTAATTTTAGATGATTTAACCGTACCATATAGTTGTATTCGTAGAATGATAGTCAACAAGAAAACTATCTTTTCAATCTTGGATTCAAATAATTGAAAATTCTAGAGCTCGAGACGAAGACCCTTTTAAGTCAGTCAAATTTTTATTGACCCCACTAATACCTTCGTTTTTATGTCCTTAAAATGATTTTCTTGGTCGTTCTATGTAATCTAGCTATATTTTTTGATGATTTAACACTACGATATAGTTGTATTCGTAGAATGATAATCAACAAGAAAACTATCTTTTCAATCTTAGATTCAAAAAATTGAAAATTCTAGAGCTCTGAAGGAGAACCTAATTTAAGTCACTCAAATTTTGAATGTCCTAAGTAATACTCCCTTCTCTTTGTCCTCCCAATTCATTTCTTCGTGGTTTTATGTGTTCCTGCATATAAAAATTGATAATTAAACCTTTTCATATAGTTGCATTCGTAGAATGATACTCAATATGAATTTTCGTTTTTCAATCTTGAATATAAATAATTGAAAATTGTTGAGCTTGAGACGAAGACCCTTTCAAGTCAATCAAATTTTTATTGACCCCACTAATACCTATGTTTTTATGTCCTTTAAAATGATTTTCTTTGTAGTTCTATGTAATCCAGCTATATTTTTTGATGACTTAACCCTACCATATAGTTGTATTCGTAGAATGATAGTCAACAAGAAAACTATCTTTTCAATCTTGGATTAAAAAAATTGAAAATTCTAGAGCTCTGAAGGAGAATCTAATTTAAGTCACCCAAATTTTGAATGTCCTAAATAATACTCCCTTCTTTTTGTTCTTTTAATTCATTTTTACCGTGGTTTTATGTGTTCCTGCATATAAATATTGATAATATAACCTGTTCATATAGTTGTATTCGTAGAGTGATACTCAATACAAATTTTGATTTTTCAATCTTGAATTTGAAAAATTGAAAATTCTGGGGCTTGAGACGAAGACCCTTTTAAGTCAGTCAAATTTTTATTGACCCCACTAATGCCTATGTTTTTATGTCCTTAAAATGATTTTCTTTGTAGTTCTATGTAATCTAACTATAATTTTGGTTGATTTAACCGTACCATATAGTTGTATTCGTAGAATGATAGTCAACAAGAAAACTATCTTTTCAATCTTGGATTCAAATAATTGAAAGTTCTATAGAGCTCTGAAGGAGAATCTAATTTAAGTCACCCAAATTTTGAATGTCCTAAATAATACTCCCTTTTGTTTGTTCTCTTAATTCATTTCTTCGTGGTTTTATGTGTTCCTGCATATAAATATTGATAATGTAACCTGTTCACATAGTTGTATGCGTAGAATGATACTCAATATGAATTTTGATTTTTTAATCTTGAATTTAAATAATTGAAAATTCTAGAGCTTGTGACGAAGACCCTTTTAAGCCAGTCAAATTTTTATTGACCCCACTAATACCTATGTTTTTATGTCCTTAAAATGAGTTTCTTTGTAGTTCTATGTAATCTAGCTATATTTTTGATGATTTAACCCTACCATATATTTGTATTCGTAGAATGATAGTCAACAAGAAAACTATCTTTTCAATCTTGGATTAAAAAAATTGAAAATTCTAGAGCTCTGAAGGAGAATCTAATTTAAGTCACCCAAATTTTGAATGTCCTAAATAATACTCCCTTCTCTTTGTTCTCTTAATTCATTTCTTCGTGGTTTTATGTGTTCCTCCATATAAATATTGATAATGTAACCTGTCCATATAGTTGTATTCGTAGAATGATACTCAATACAAATTTTGATTTTTTCAATCTTGATTTTAAATAATAGAAAATTCTAGAGCTTGTGACGAAGACCCTTTTAAGCCAGTCAAATTTTTATTGACCCCACTAATACCTATGTTTTTATGTCCTTAAAATGATTTTCTTTGTAGTTCTATGTAATCTAGCTGTAATTTTAGATGATTTAACCGTACCATATAGTTGTATTCGTAGAATGATAGTCAACAAGAAAACTATCTTTTCAATCTTGGATTCAAATAATTGAAAATTCTAGAGCTCGAGACGAAGACCCTTTTAAGTCAGTCAAATTTTTATTGACCCCACTAATACCTTCGTTTTTATGTCCTTAAAATGATTTTCTTGGTCGTTCTATGTAATCTAGCTATATTTTTTGATGATTTAACACTACGATATAGTTGTATTCGTAGAATGATAATCAACAAGAAAAACTATCTTTTCAATCTTGGATTCAAAAAATTGAAAATTCTAGAGCTCTGAAGGAGAACCTAATTTAAGTCACTCAAATTTTGAATGTCCTAAGTAATACTCCCTTCTCTTTGTCCTCCCAATTCATTTCTTCGTGGTTTTATGTGTTCCTGCATATAAATATTGATAATTAAACCTTTTCATATAGTTGCATTCGTAGAATGATACTCAATATGAATTTTCGTTTTCAATCTTGAATATAAATAATTGAAAATTGTTGAGCTTGAGACGAAGACCCTTTCAAGTCAATCAAATTTTTATTGACCCCACTAATACCTATGTTTTTATATCCTTTAAAATGATTTTCTTTGTAGTTCTATGTAATCCAGCTATATTTTTTGATGACTTAACCCTACCATATAGTTGTATTCGTAAAATGATAGTCAACAAGAAAACTATCTTTTCAATCTTGGATTCAAAAAATCGAAAATTCCAGAGCTCTGAAGGAGAATCTATATTAAGTCTCCTAAATTTTGAATGTCCTAAATAATACTCCCTTCTTTTTGTTCTTTTAATTCATTTTTACCGTGGTTTTATGTGTTCCTGCATATAAATATTGATAATATAACCTGTTCATATAGTTGTATTCGTAGAGTGATACTCAATACAAATTTTGATTTTTCAATCTTGAATTTGAAAAATTGAAAATTCTAGAGCTTGAGACGAAGACCATTTTAAGTCAGTCAAATTTTTATTGACCCCACTAATACCTATATTTTTATGTCCTTAAAATGATTTTCTTTGTAGTTCTATGTAATCTAACTATAATTTTGGATGATTTAACCGTACCATATAGTTGTATTCGTAGAATGATAGTCAACAAGAAAACTATCTTTTCAATCTTGGATTCAAATAATTGAAAATTCTAGAGCTAGAGACGAAGACCATTTTAAATCAATCAAATTTTTTTGACCCCACTAATACCTATGTTTTTATGTCCTTAAAATGATTTTCTTTGTAGTTCTATGTAATCTAACTATAATTTTGGATGATTTAACCATACCATATAGTTGTATTCGTAGAATGATAGTCAACAAGAAAACTATCTTTTCAATCTTGGATTAAAAAAATTGAAAATTCTAGAGCTCTGAAGGAGAATCTAATTTAAGTCACCCAAATTTTGAATGTCCTAAATAATACTCCCTTCTCTTTGTTCTCTTAATTCATTTCTTCGTGGTTTTATTTGTTCCTCCATATAAATATTGATAATGTAACCTGTTCATATAGTTGTATTCGTAGAATGATATTCAATACAAATTTTGATTTTTCAATCTTGATTTGAAATAATAGAAAATTCTAGAGCTTGTGACGAAGACCCTTTTAAGCCAGTCAAATTTTTATTGACCCCACTAATACCTATGTTTTTATGTCCTTAAAATGATTTTCTTTGTAGTTCTATGTAATCTAACTGTAATTTTAGATGATTTAACCGTACCATATAGTTGTATTCGTAGAATGATAGTCAACAAGAAAACTATCTTTTCAATCTTGGATTCAAATAATTGAAAATTCTAGAGCTCGAGACGAAGACCCTTTTAAGTCAGTCAAATTTTTATTGACCCCACTAATACCTTTGTTTTTATGTCCTTAAAATGATTTTCTTGGTCGTTCTATGTAATCTAGCTATAATTTTTGATGATTTAACACTACGATATAGTTGTATTCGTAGAATGATAGTCAACAAGAAAACTATCTTTTCAATCTTGGATTCAAATAATTGAAAGTTCTATAGAGCTCTGAAGGAGAACCTAATTTAAGTCACTCAAATTTTGAATGTCCTAAGTAATACTCCCTTCTCTTTGTCCTCCCAATTCATTTCTTCGTGGTTTTATGTGTTCCTGCATATAAATATTGATAGTTAAACCTTTTCATATAGTTGCATTCGTAGAATGATACTCAATATGAATTTTCGTTTTTCAATCTTGAATATAAATATTTGAAAATTGTTGAGCTTGAGACGAAGACTCAAGTCAATCAAATTTTTATTGACCCCACTAATACCTATGTTTTTATGTCCTTTAAAATGATTTTCTTTGTAGTTCTATGTAATCCAGCTATATTTTTTGATGACTTAACCCTACCATATAGTTGTATTCGTAGAATGATAGTCAACAAGAAAACTATCTTTTCAATCTTGGATTCAAAAAATTGAAAATTCTAGAGCTTTGAAGGAGAATCTAATTTAAGTCACCCAAATTTTGAATGTCCTTAATAATACTCCCTTCTCTTTGTTCTCTTAATTCATTTCTTCGTGGTTTTATGTGTTCCTCCATATAAATATTGATAATGTAACCTGTTCATATAGTTGTATTCGTAGAATGATATTCAATACAAATTTTGATTTTTCAATCTTGATTTGAAATAATAGAAAATTCTAGAGCTTGTGACGAAGACCCTTTTAAGCCAGTCAAATTTTTATTGACCCCACTAATACCTATGTTTTTATGTCCTTAAAATGATTTTCTTTGTAGTTCTATGTATTGACCCCACTAATACCTATGTTTTTATGTCCTTTAAAATGATTTTCTTTGTAGTTCTATGTAATCTAGCTGTAATTTTAGATGATTTAACCGTACCATATAGTTGTATTCGTAGAATGATAGGCAACAAGAAAAACTATCTTTTTCAATCTTGGATTCAAATAATTGAAAATTCTAGAGCTAATTGAAAATTCTAGAGCTCGAGACGAAGACCCTTTTAAGTCAATCAAATTTTTATTGACCCCACTAATACCTATGTTTTTATGTCCTTAAAATGATTTCCTTTGTAGTTCTATGTAATCTAGCTATAATTTTTTGATGATTTAACCCTACCATATAGTTGTATTCGTAGAATGATAGTCAACAAGAAAACTATCTTTTCAATCTTGGATTCAAATAATTGAAAGTTCTATAGAGCTCTGAAGGAGAATCTAATTTAAGTCACCCAAATTTTGAATGTCCTAAGTAATACTCCCTTCTCTTTGTCCTCCCAATTCATTTCTTCGTGGTTTTATGTGTTCCTGCATATAAATATTGATAATTAAACCTTTTTCATATAGTTGCATTCGTAGAATGATACTCAATATGAATTTTCGTTTTTCAATCTTGAATATAAATAATTGAAAATTGTTGAGCTTGAGACGAAGACTCAAGTCAATCAAATTTTTATTGACCCCACTAATACCTATGTTTTTATGTCCTTTAAAATGATTTTCTTTGTAGTTCTATGTAATCCAGCTATATTTTTTGATGACTTAACCCTACCATATAGTTGTATTCGTAGAATGATAGTCAACAAGAAAACTATCTTTTCAATCTTGGATTCAAAAAATTGAAAATTCTAGAGCTCTGAAGGAGAATCTAATTTAAGTCACCCAAATTTTGAATGTCCTAAATAATACTCCCTTCTTTTTGTTCTTTTAATTCATTTTTACCGTGGTTTTATGTGTTCCTGCATATAAATATTGATAATATAACCTGTTCATATAGTTGTATTCGTAGAGTGATACTCAATACAAATTTTGATTTTTCAATCTTGAATTTGAAAAATTGAAAATTCTAGAGCTTGAGACGAAGACCCTTTTAAGTCAGTCAAATTTTTATTGACCCCACTAATACCTATGTTTTTATGTCCTTAAAATGATTTTCTTTGTAGTTCTATGTAATCTAACTATAATTTTGGATGATTTAACCGTACCATATAGTTGTATTCGTAGAATGATAGTCAACAAGAAAACTATCTTTTCAATCTTGGATTCAAATAATTGAAATTCTAGAACTCGAGACGAAGACCCTTTTAAGTCAGTCAAATTTTTATTGACCCCACTAATACCTTTGTTTTTATGTCCTTAAAATGATTTTCTTGGTCGTTCTATGTAATCTAGCTATATTTTTTGATGATTTAACACTACGATATAGTTGTATTCGTAGAATGATAGTCAACAAGAAAACTATCTTTTCAATCTTGGATTCAAATAATTGAAAGTTCTATAGAGCTCTGAAGGAGAATCTAATTTAAGTCACCCAAATTTTGAATGTCCTAAATAATACTCCCTTTTCTTTGTTCTTTTAATTCATTTCTTCGTGGTTTTATGTGTTCCTGCATATAAATATTGATAATGTAACCTGTTCATATAGTTGTATTCGTAGAATGATACTCAATATGAATTTTGATTTTTCAATCTTGAATTTAAATAATTGAAAATTCTAGAGCTTGTGACGAAGACCCTTTTAAGCCAGTCAAATTTTTATTGACCCCACTAATACCTATGTTTTTATGTCCTTAAAATGATTTTCTTTGTAGTTCTATGTAATCTAGCTATATTTTTTGATGATTTAACCCTACCATATAGTTGTATTCGTAGAATGATAGTCAACAAGAAAACTATCTTTTCAATCTTGGATTCAAAAAATTGAAAATTCTAGAGCTCTGAAGG
Source organism: Tomocerus qinae (assembly GCA_020055645.1). Taxonomy (NCBI): domain Eukaryota; kingdom Metazoa; phylum Arthropoda; class Collembola; order Entomobryomorpha; family Tomoceridae; genus Tomocerus; species Tomocerus qinae. The sequence continues at coordinate 10,883,243 of CM034546.1, read as the reverse complement.
AGAACCTAATTTAAGTCACTCAAATTTTGAATGTCCTAAGTAATACTCCCTTCTCTTTGTCCTCCCAATTCATTTCTTCGTGGTTTTATGTGTTCCTGCATATAAATATTGATAATTAAACCTTTTCATATAGTTGTATTCGTAGAATGATACTCAATATGAATTTTCGTTTTTCAATCTTGAATATAAATAATTGAAAATTGTTGAGCTTGAGACGAAGACTCAAGTCAATCAAATTTTTATTGACCCCACTAATACCTATGTTTTTATGTCCTTTAAAATGATTTTCTTTGTAGTTCTATGTAATCCAGCTATATTTTTTGATGACTTAACCCTACCATATAGTTGTATTCGTAGAATGATAGTCAACAAGAAAACTATCTTTTCAATCTTGGATTCAAAAAATTGAAAATTCTAGAGCTCTGAAGGAGAATCTAATTTAAGTCACCCAAATTTTGAATGTCCTAAATAATACTCCCTTCTTTTTGTTCTTTTAATTCATTTTTACCGTGGTTTTATGTGTTCCTGCATATAAATATTGATAATATAACCTGTTCATATAGTTGTATTCGTAGAGTGATACTCAATACAAATTTTGATTTTTCAATCTTGAATTTGAAAAATTGAAAATTCTAGAGCTTGAGACGAAGACCCTTTTAAGTCAGTCAAATTTTTATTGACCCCACTAATACGTATGTTTTTATGTCCTTAAAATGATTTTCTTTGTAGTTCTATGTAATCTAACTATAATTTTGGATGATTTAACACTACCATATAGTTGTTTTCGTAGAATGATAGTCAACAAGAAAACTATCTTTTCAATCTTGAATTTAAATAATTGAAAATTCTAGAGCTTGAGACGAAGACCCTTTTAAGTCAATCAAATTTTTATTGACCCCACTAATACCTATGTTTTTATGTCCTTAAAATGATTTTCTTTGTAGTTCTATGTAATCTAGCTATATTTTTTGATGATTTAACCCTACCATATAGTTGTATTCGTAGAATGATATTCAACAAGAAAACTATCTTTTCAATCTTGGATTCAAAAAATTGAAAATTCTAGAGCTCTGTAGGAGAACCTAATTTAAGTCACCCAAATTTTGAATGTCCTAAGTAATACTCCCTTCTCTTTGTTCTCTTAATTCATTTCTTCGTGGTTTTATGTGTACCTGCATATAAATATTGATAATTTAACCCTTCAGATCCTAGAGTGTCCATATGGACACGGCGCGCTTAGACATATTTTCCTTAGGCAAACTAAATTAAATTTATGTTTGGCACCCAGTACAAACTAAAGGGTATATTTTTGAATGTTTTTGGTAAAATAAATTTTTTTCCATATTGCTTATTTTTGAAAAAAATTACTGTTGACTACAATGATTTGGATCAAAATGGATTTTGCGAAAAGGTAATTTTTTCGAATTGCTTTTTGAAATAGTTAGCCTCCGTATAATAAATAAAAACTTTTCAAACTTTCTCTTTGTTAGTCATAGAATATTTTAAGGTCAAATTTGGACACATTGTGTTTTGTCATTGTGACCTGACATGACATAATACCCTTAGGTGTCCATATGGACACACTAGGCCTTTACGAAATCTCATTAATGTTTTTAGAACACCAAGTGTGATTAAAGCCATGTGAACAGTTTAGACAACTATATATTGAGTTAGGGCGAATATACATATTTCAAGCATATATGCTTATATAAAGGGCGTATATACTTATATATAGGGTGTATATATGGTTATATATAAGGTGTATATTGTTATATATAGGGTGTATATGGTTATATATAGGGTTTATATGGTTATATATAGGACGTATATGCTTATATATAAGGCTTATATGCTTATATATAGGGCTTATATGCTTATATATATAGGGCTTATAGGCTTATATATAGAGCTTATATGCTTATATACGGCTTATATGCTTATAAATAGGGTTTATATGCTTCCATATAGGGCTCATATGCTTATATATAGGGCTTACAGGCTTATATATAGGGCTTATATGCTTATATATAGGGCTTATACTCTTATATATAGGGCTTATATGTTTACATATAGAGTTTATATGCTTATATATAGGGTTTATATGCCTTTATATGTGGCTTATATGCTTTTATATATGGCTAATATGCTTTTATATAGGACTGATATGATTTTATATAGGACTTAAATGCTTTTATATAGGGCGTGTATGCTTATATATAGACCGTATATGCTTATATAGACCGTATATGCTTATATATAGACCGTATATGCTTATATATAGACCGTATATGCTTATATATAGACCGTATATGCTTATATATAGACCGTATATGCTTATATATAGACCGTATATGCTTATATATAGACCGTATATGCTTATATATAGCACTCATATGAATATATCTAGGGCGTATATATTTATATATAGGATGTATATGCTTATATATAGAGCGTAAATGCCTATATATAGAGCGTATTTGCTTATATATAGAGCGTAAATGCCTATATATAGAGCGTATTTGCTTATATATAGAGCGTATATGCTTATATATAGAGCATATATGCTTATATAAGCATGTTAGGTTATTTATTGAGCGAATGTGCTGATAAATAAGATGTAGGTTTTCGTTCTGTAAACCGCAGCCCAACCAAGTGTTCGTTGTTATTTAGCAACCAAAAGGCCTAGCGTGTCCATATGGACACATGAAATTTCTCTGTGACCTTTGACCCGACATGCGCCAAAATTATAATTTATCATGGCTTTTGCAACCTTAACACCTGACTAAAATTTGAAAACGATTTGTCAAAAAAAATTATTCAGGCTCTGAAGGGTTAACCTTTTCATATAGTTGTATTCGTAGAATGATACTCAATATGAATTTTCGTTTTTCAATCTTGAATTTAAATAATTGAAACTTCTAGAGCTTACGACGAAGGCCCTTTTAAGTCAGTCAAATTTTTATAGACCCCACTAATACCTACGTTTTTATTTCCCTTAAATGATTTTCTTTGTAGTTCTATGTAATCTAGCTATATTTTTTGATGATTTAACACTACCATATAGTTGTATTCGTAGAATGATAGTCAACAAGAAAACTATCTTTTCAATCTTGAATTTAAATAATTGAAAATTCTAGAGCTTGAGACGAAGACCCTTTTAAGTCAATCAAATTTTTATTGACCCTACTAATACCTATGTTTTTATGTCCTTAAAATGATTTTCTTTGTAGTTCTATGTAATCTAGCTATATTTTTTGATGATTTAACCCTACCATATAGTTGTATTCGTAGAATGATAGTCAACAAGAAAACTATCTTTTCAATCTTGGATTCAAAAAATTGAAAATTCTAGAGCTCTGTAGGAGAACCTAATTTAAGTCACCCAAATTTTGAATGTCCTAAGTAATACTCCCTTCTCTTTGTTCTTTTAATTCATTTCTTCGTGGTTTTATGTGTTCCTGCATATAAATATTGATAATTTAACCTTTTCATATAGTTGTATTCGTAGAATGACACTCAATATAAATTTTCGTTTTTCAATCTTGAATTTAAATAATTGAAACTTCTAGAGCTTACGACGAAGACCCTTTTAAGTCAGTCAAATTTTTATAGACCCCACTAATACCTACGTTTTTATTTCCCTTAAATGATTTTCTTTGTAGTTCTATGTAATCTAGCTATATTTTTTGATGATTTAACACTACCATATAGTTGTTTTCGTAGAATGAAAGTCAACAAGAAAACTATCTTTTCAATCTTGAATTTAAATAATTGAAAATTCTAGAGCTTGAGACGAAGACCCTTTTAAGTCAATCAAATTTTTATAGACCCCACTAATACCTTCGTTTTTATTTCCTTAAAATGATTTTCTTTGTAGTTCTATGTAATCTAGCTATATTTTTCGATGATTTAACACTACCATATTGTTGTATTCGTAGAATGATAGTCAACAAGAAAACTATCTTTTCAATCTTGGATTCAAAAAATTGAAAATTCTAGAGCTCTGAAGGAGGTTGTCAAAGGTTGAATTAATAATGCCAGCAGTTTGTTTGATTCTTTCGATGTAGTCGTTCAGTGATAAGTTTTTGGTATTTATTGTAGTAGTTGCTATTTGCAAAGCCAACGGAAGATTCCCAAGTAGTACACTCAAATCTTCCAATTGTTTTTCTGTACAAGATTTATCTTTTAAGTTCTTCTTCAAGAATTCAACACTGTCTTTTGTTGGAAATGCATCAAGAATCATTTCTGGTATTTTTCCGTCTCCAGACTCACTTCCCACTCTTTAGTCCTCGATGTGATTAGCGTGTGGAAATTATCATGTTTTGGAAGAACGTCTCGTATTCCTTGGTGGCCTTGATAACATTCGGCATTGTCGTAAATAAAAAGGCATTTTGCTTCTTCCAATTTAGAAAAACACTCTCTTGCGATTGAATTCAGTTTCAGGGTTGCATCAACTTTCAATTCCTTAGCTAATTCAGTAAAAGAAGTCGAAAGATTTTCCTCACCACAATCTATCCAAATGATGTGATCATAATCGGCCTGATAATGTCGAGCAAAACCACTTTGCAATCGTCGTCTTTCCGACCCTCCCATTCCGAAGACGGTGGCTCCTTGGCTGATTACTGTTGACTTGCTTTTACTGCTCGTTAAATGCTCTTTTAAAATGTCAATCAATTTGTTGTGATTCTCCTTCCTTTCGAGAAAAGCCTTTGGAAGACATTTTTCTTCTGGCCACCATTTGGAGTCAAAAATTGGTTCAATTTTAAGCTCCTCGGATAGTACCATATGTAAATCTTCATTGCCTTCTAATATATCGGCACAATGTCCATTTGATGTCTTCCGAAAAATTGAAATAACGTTGATTTTTACACTTTCCCAGTTTCTCTTCATCAGTGAATAAAAAAAGCGGTCATTTCTATCCAAAGGTGTTTCACCTGCCATCTATATCCATACACAGAGTTCATGAGTCATCTGGTACAATTTCAACCACAATTACCTTACACTTAGCTACATAATGTACAGATACATAATAGAGTTTACAAAGTTTTACTTACAATTCGATCCTTCTCGTCTCTTGTAACGACCTCATCTTGTACACAGTGAGCTAAAACCTGATGGAGATTAGTTAAATTTTCTACAAGATAGGCCAAATTTTTAGTATTTCCTCACCCATTTTCTGCGTAGCACTTAGCACTGAATATACAAAACTAATCCATTCAAATACTGCACGTAGCATAAGTAATAATTCAACCCAACAAACCAAATGCATTACAATACGAAACTATCGACCACACAACCTCGGGGATTTTGCTATGCCTCAAGAATTTATTGCTCTTTCTAATGATGTATATATGAGGTTATGTGGTCGGCTATAGCGGCTGTAAGAAATAAAATAATACAAAAAAGTTGACCAAAATAAACATTAAATACTAACATGCACACATGTGTAGGCTCAGAGGTTTCGTAATTATGTGGGTCTGCGTCTAGATTTCTTGCTGTATTGACTATGCCATGAGAGTAGAAACCCGGAACCCTGACTTTTTCACGTGTATGCAATGGCCGTCACCATACTCAAAATACATTGCCTACACCCCTGTGCATGTTAATAAGAACTGTGCAAAAAATATGTTAGTATGGCTAGGGTTGAATTTTTTATTAAAAAAGGTAGGAGTACGATTTTTAAAAAGTATTCCCTTTTTTGTAACTCCTGGTATAGTATACCAGTAGACCTGCTCGACTGCATTTGACTCTCAGTTGTCAACTTGTCATCTCTACTCATAATTACACGTCGTAGCGAATGTCATAGTAAAAGGGTAACCTTTTTCATGAATGAAATTAAATTTTTCATCCATCAAGAAGATTGTTTCTTAAGACGTCAAATTAATTAAAAAAATTACAATAATATTTATATGGAGCTGAATCGAAGTTATGCTTATTTTTAGTTATTTTTAATATATAATATATTTTTAATATCGAAGTTATTGTTGTGATAAATGAGTTGGTTCATGTTGAAGGTTTGAAAAAACTATCGTTGACAGGAAAAAATATGAGTGTTGATGTAAGTGGCCTACAAATCAATGCAGATTTGCAAGACACAAATGTTATCAGAATTAGACGGGACAGTTCTTCCCTTACGCAAAAATCTTGTAAGTTCTACAATAGATCTTATAAGAATGTTGTACGACTGGCCATGCTCATTATTTCTCATATGAATCTTGTATTGATATTACATTCAACTTGTAAGTTCATCGTATTTTAATCTTACATCCTGAAAATATGCAAGTTTGCAATCTCCAAAACCATTTCTCGCAATCCACTAAATTTAATTATCATGGTAACGTAAATATTTGTTTGGAAATTTCATGTTTTCGTCATAATTTTGTCTCGTGAACAGAAAGGAAGTAGAAAATACAATTTTCTGTCAGTCAGCGGTCGCAGTTTTAAATTCCAAAGTTCTTTCTTGTCTTAGGTCTTCGGCTCCAAAAGTACTGCAACTGCATTATCTCTAATTAAAGTGACTCAATAGCGTTTCATCGGAAGTGTATACCAACCGGGTGGACTTATCCTATATTATCAGGTGGCCCGATTGGTATCACGCCTGCGCCAGCTGGCCGTACATACCATCGGGCAGCAGTCCATAAGAAAAGAAGCCTCCTACTTATCTCCATGTATTTTTTCCTAACTACAGAAATCAAGATTTAGGAGGGGTTCCGCACCAATTGCGTTGACAAAATTTTGTCGTTGGATGTGGAATGGCTTTGCTTTTTACTTTTTTACCCAAATTGCAGTTGTTGTTTGAATAAGCCGAATAAAACCTACGGCAAGCCGTAACAAAATTGGACAAAAGGCAAAATGAAATAAAAGACGTTGCACTATGTTCCATTAGCCTTCGTATAGGATACTCTTTCTGTCTGTACGTCCGTCCGGTTATCCGTATGCACAATAACTTTCGAACAGTTTGAGTTAGAATGTTCACATTCTCAGGGTATAATCTAATTATAAATAGGAAGGCCGAGTTCGTAAATGGGCCAAATTGGTCTCACCCTCTGACCGGGGGAGGGGTTTAAAATTTAAGAATATATTTTAATTAAGTCGTTTTCGTTTAAATATTAAACTGCTTTGTATTATATCCGTTCTGCAATGGTTTATTTTCGTAATTTTTACCCATTTTTACTTTGAGGGGATGACTATAACTTTGACCTGCCAGCTATCAAGCGAGCTGTTTCACAACTTTGTACGATGAATATAACCAAAGTTGTAATGATTTTTAGTAATTTCTAAAATTTCTTTCCATTTACCTGTAGGTTGTACCCTGAAGATTTGAATAGCGTCAACCATTCGAAAGTTATCGTGCATGCGGATAACCAGACAGTCAGACGTACAGACAGAAAGTGTATTCCTATACAGAGGAGATGAAATTCTCTGAATAACGCAATGTAATTGTTTTATTGTCTACAATTACCATAAAATATTATTATCATAAGCGGTGAGAATTATGTAAACATTGTAGGTGAATGTCCCCTCCATCCCGGCACCGCAAAAATACAAAATTGATTGAAAGCCTTCCCTTTGCGTATCATCCCTATACACTGTCAGTTGCGAAGCAACGACACGTGATAGGGATGATCCCATTATCTATATTCTATAGGCCACATTACATCTGACATCCTTTCTATTCAAAACCGTAAGAGTCAATGTCAATTACTAATATAGGTTCCTTGGATCGGAGTAGGAGTGGAAACTACTTCCATTACTTTCAAGACATTACGTCGGTCTGTAAAACCATGTTTGTAAAATGTACAGTTACAAAGTTAAGGATAATTTTCGAAAATGTTGATTTCTTTTCTGGATGCTGGATTCTTAAAAACTACCAGACGGATTTGAATGAAAGTTTGTGGAAAGATTCATTGATAGTTAAACCCCGTGGCATATTAACCTGACTCTTGCGGTTTTTTGAATAGAAAGGATGTTAAATGCAATGTTGCCTATAGGATAAGTGCACCCTGTCGGTCATTGGCAAACAAGACTCCAAAAGTATTGCAACTCATTATCTCGAATTAAAAGTTACTCAATTTCGTCGGAAATGTACTACCGACAGGGTGCACTTATCCTATAGGCAACATTGCATTTAACATCCTTTCTATTCAAAAAACCGCAAGAGTCAGGTTAATATGCCACGGGGTTTAACTATCAATGAATCTTTCCACAAACTTTCATTCAAATCCGTCTGGTAGTTTTTAAGAATCCAGCATCCAGAAAAGAAATCAACATTTTCGAAAATTATCCTTAACTTTGTAACTGTACATTTTACAAACATGGTTTTACAGACCGACGTAATGTCTTGAAAGTAATGGAAGTAGTTTCCACTCCTACTCCGATCCAAGGAACCTATATTAGTAATTGACATTGACTCTTACGGTTTTGAATAGAAAGGATGTCAGATGTAATGTGGCCTATAGAATATAGATAATGGGATCATCCCTATCACGTGTCGTTGCTTCGCAACTGACAGTGTATAGGGATGATACGCAAAGGGAAGGCTTTCAATCAATTTTGTATTTTTGCGGTGCCGGGATGGAGGGGACATTCACCTACAATGTTTACATAATTCTCACCGCTTATGATAATAATATTTTATGGTAATTGTAGACAATAAAACAATTACATTGCGTTATTCAGAGAATTTCATCTCCTCTGTATAGGAATACACTTTCTGTCTGTACGTCTGACTGTCTGGTTATCCGCATGCACGATAACTTTCGAATGGTTGACGCTATTCAAATCTTCAGGGTACAACCTACAGGTAAATGGAAAGAAATTTTAGAAATTACTAAAAATCATTACAACTTTGGTTATATTCATCGTACAAAGTTGTGAAACAGCTCGCTTGATAGCTGGCAGGTCAAAGTTATAGTCATCCCCTCAAAGTAAAAATGGGTAAAAATTACGAAAATAAACCATTGCAGAACGGATATAATACAAAGCAGTTTAATATTTAAACGAAAACGACTTAATTAAAATATATTCTTAAATTTTAAACCCCTCCCCCGGTCAGAGGGTGAGACCAATTTGGCCCATTTACGAACTCGGCCTTCCTATTTATAATTAGATTATACCCTGAGAATGTGAACATTCTAAGTTACCCAATTTAGTCGGAAATGTACTACCGATCGGGTGGACTTATCCTATAGGCAACATTACACCTAACATCCTTTCTATTCAAAAAACCGCAAGAGTCAGGTTAATATGCCACGGGGTTTAACTATCAATGAATCCTTCCACAAACTTTCATTCAAATCCGTCTGGTAGTTTTTGAGAAAATTTGAATCCAGCATCCAGAAAATAAATCAACATTTTAGAAAATTATTACGAAGAGGGGCCAGATTTGTTTTCAGTATAGCTAAATATGAAAGCGTCAAAAAGTTATTGACGATTGAAAATAGTTGGCTTCTGCCTAAATATTTGTATAAATTTGAATTATTGAAAGTGACTTATCATCTTATTAATAACGTTGAAGGTCCACCCTATTTTTCGGATTATCTATCTATAGAAAATGTGTCAAGTAGAGAAACAAGAGCAAAAACATATACCTATATAGTACAAAAAAATAAGACTAGTAGCTATTCAGAAAGATCATTTTCTAATCAAGCTGTAACTGAATGGCTTAGGTTACCACAGTACTTAAGGAATGCTAAATCTTATAATGTATTTAAGGCAGAAGTGTATAAATATTTTTTAGATATTCAATTGGGCGAAAGTAATGATAATATATATACAATCTCTCAGTCTGGTTGTTGCTGTGAGAGAGAGAGGTGCATGTGCTTCTGGGTTCTGACAAGAAACTGAAAATTTTCTTGGTAAAAGTGACATTTGAGTAGTGAAAGTGACACCAAAATGGTCATCTGGAGGAGAGGGTTTCAAGAAAATCATCAGTTTTCAATAAAGGTGACTTATTTTGATAAAATTTTGAAGTTTTCGTGATTTGCCATGCCGTCTTTTTGGGAGAATAAGTTCGTAATGAAGCAACGACCATGAGTTGGAAGTCAAGATACTCAAATTTATTTATGCAGATTCGGCCCCGTCATATAGTACAGCATAAAACTTCAGCTCATGCACTCTCTCATACAGTTCTACAAAATAGCCGAGAAGTAAGCACAACAACCAGACTCCCCCATCCAATTGCATTTGGGTTGGGTACATAAGAAACAGCTAAGGTATTCATGTAAGCAAAAATTTTCATTATCTCCAACTGATGTATTGTATATACCTATACTGATCAAAGTATGTAACTGCGTATACTATAACTATAACTGTACAGGTATAGAGTAGTAGGTACGACTAGTAGTATCAATGTGTGGCTGAGGGGGAAAATGCGGAATTAGTAAACTGGGGTTCAGTAACTTGTAATTCAAAAATTCTGCAACCAAAATGTCTAGTAAATTGTAACAGGCAGAATTAGTAGATAAGCAGTACTTTACTTTACGAAAATCGCCCGAAAATCTGTGAAGTATCAGAATAGTAAAGTGTATAAGAAAATGTGCTTACCTTATAGTAATGTATGATTATTCACTATGAGATAAATGAGATTATTGTAAGATTATTTTGAGCTGTAGTTGGATGTCAAATTGAAATGTTGATCTAAATTTTTGTTAATGTAATTCGAAATGATAAATCTGTATTATTTTTGTCTTTAGTTTATGACCATCAATGCGAATCTTATTGTGAAACAATATGTAACTTGATTTTGACATGTGCTATGGGCTACTTGCCCGCAGAGTACATCAATAAAAATATAATGAATGAATGAAATATATACAATCTCTGACTTTTCAAGCTATGACGAAACGATTGACGAAGTTGTAAATTTCTTTCAGTTTTAATAAGCTACTATAGCGTTTTATTCAATTAATCCATGATTATTAACGTTGCAAATTATTGTAAAGTATTTTAAATCATTTAATTCTATAGTAATATACCAATATTTTACTATAAGTTACTATTATAGCGTATTCAGACTAAACATGTAATATTATGCACTAATTGCCTGTAAGTGCATTAACAGCACCAATTACCTTTCTCGGAAAGAAGCTGTTTCTTATAATTAAATAAATAAATAAATAAATTATCAATCCGACGTAATGTCTTGAAAGTAATGAAAGTAGTTTCCACTCCTACTCCGATCTATATAATAGTAACTGACTCTTACGGTTTTGAATAGAAAGGATGTCAGGTGTAATGTGACCTATAGAATAAGTCAACCCGGTCGGTATACACTTCCGATGAAACGCTATTGAGTCACTTTTAATTGGAGATAATGCAGTTGCAGTACTTTTGGAGCCGAAGACCTAAGACAAGAAAGAACTTTGGAATTTAAAATTGCGACCGCTGACTGACAGCAAATTGTATTTTCTATTTCCTTTCTGTTCACGGGGACAAAATTATGACGAAAACATGAAATTTCCAAACAAATATTTATGTTACCATTGGAATTAAATTTAGTGGATTGCGAGAAATAGTTTTGGAGATTGCAAACTTACATATTTTCAGGATGTAAGATTAAAATACGATGAGCTTACAAGTTGAATGTAATATCAATGCAAGATTCATATGAGACATAATGAACATGGCCAGTCGTACAACAATCTTATAAGATCTATTGTAGAACTTATAAGATTTTTGCGTAAGGGATGTATAATTTATACTCGCAACGTAATGTATCAGAATTAAACTAAAAGAATAAACATTTAAAATGAAAAGTATTGGTTTGAGTGTTTAATTGCAAAAACTAATACTACTACGAATGTGTTACTACTGTGTACATCGCTTGAATAACATTAGATATTATCCATTTTAAATGTAATCAAATCACTTTTTGGCGGATATCGTTTAATTTTATCGATGGACCGTTAAATCTTGACCTGTGATTTTGTCTAAACTAGAGGGAACGGTACATTTGTTTTTGGTATCCTGATTTAACAATGTCTTAGCCACAATTTCTTGTTCTTTTGACGTTTTGGGCCATTAGTCGATTTTTACAAACTTTAGTCAAAGTTTACAGTGTTGTTTTAAATCCTAACAAAAATTTTCGTTCTTTTCTCACGTTTACAAAACAGTAACCACTTTCATAAATAAACACATTTTCTTGGAATAAGAGATGTTCCAAACATCTGACTTAAATTCGTGAAGATTATGAAACTTGTGCCAGGGTACCCTCCCCCCGGCCTCCGAAACCCAAGAAAATAAAAGAATTTTTTCGCACTTTCACAAAAATTTGTTGGCCCCTCTACCCACCGATTTTTTTTCTGGCTGCGGCCCTGCTAGGGCCCCGCATGTAAGGGTTCCCTGCGCTAGATGGTTCTCTCTCAGTTCTCCCTCTTTACCTATTAAAAATTTGTTCAGAGTAAATGTTCAGAGAGTATATTATTTATCATTGTAACCAGGGACGACTGAAATAATATGTAACAATATTATTAATGAGATAAATGTAGAACTACAGTAGTAATTAAGTACCTACTAAATACCTACTTCTATGTAAGTTAGTTTATCAAATTGTTAGTAAAAACTGCCCTGACTATTTTCACGACTTTGCCGACTATGATAACTATTGTACAAGGAAAACCAGAAATACTTCTGTAAATTATATTTATTCCATAGGAAGATCAGATAGCTTTAAAAAACGATCTTTTACTACTCAATCTGTTTCACAGTGGTGCAAAATCCCTGATAGCACTAAGAACCTTACTTCAACCGATAAATTTAATACCAGTTTAAACGAATATTTTTTAGAAAAGCAAAAATGCGATTGTGAACTACCTGTAACTACTAGCACTTGTGATTATTCATGTATTTTCTCCGTCGTAAATAACTTGTAATTATTTTATCTTTGTGTTACCAATATTATATTCTCAACATTAAAGTGAATCAATAAAGTGATATTGGCAGTTTAAGGGCCACCGACCGGAGGAAACTGCCAATTATCAATATTAAAATAATAAATAAAATAAATACCATTACCTACTTACCTATCCTGTCTCCAGTCCATGAACTTGACCTGCATGCTGATTTATTCCCCCTTCCGTAATTGTATATTATAAAAACCTACCACCTTCCATATTTACACTTCCTTTAAGGAGTGACAGATTTACTCTGGATGTTCGTTTTAAACTACCTTTGTCAACCGCTATTTATTATTAGACTATGGGCTATATTATGAATTTCGTCTCAAATTCTGAGGGCTCCTCAAGATTCGTTTTAAAATCGGTGAGTGGTCCTCCCTAACCATGGTAATCGAGGACTTGAGTAGCTCTCAGAATCTGAGACGAGGTTCATATTATAGCCCTATAATACACATTACAGATTTTATCATTCGTATTTCGTATACTTACACTTGCACTTGTATCGTTATCCACTATGTAAATCTAAGCCTAATAAATATATCACTTCTATTTCTTTATCTATGTATACAAAACACTAATCCAATTGTGCAAGAGGTTATTTTGTGATTAAGAATTATAATATTAGGTTTTAATGACATAACTAGTTCATTTCCTCATTCGGCACTAAGATTAGAAAACCATATAGTAAATAGCGTTTAAATAACTACAATTTGTTAACACATATAAAATATTTTCACCAATAATATCAAATCAACGACTATCCACTATTTTGTCAAAATTTGTGTAACACACATTCCACAAAATAATATCTAAATAACGTAACAATAAAACCTATTGTTATTTATTACATAGTTTTTGGTACTCTAAGCGAATTGCGTTATAAACGTCAACTTAGCTACTCCATAGCCCTTTTAACTCCTGTAAAATAAACTACATAGTCTTAACTACAACGACAAAGTCTTAAGTTAATGACAATAAATAAAGGTAATTATTCTTCACCATCACCCTTTGCTCCTATATTTGTATGAAGCCATATCAAGCCTGTATTCCCAAAATATTTCCACGGCAAAGGTTGTAGATTTCTCATTCATATTGTATTCAAAACTATTTTGTTTGAGTTTGAAGTAGTTCTATACAGAAGAATTCCTGTCATTCTTATACTTCTCCATGTCAGAAACCATATATTTTTTAGAATTCAAAACAGTTTGCAGGATGTTTCCGTACGATTGACAAACTATTGTGTAAAGTTCGTTTTTCAATATTTTTTGACATTTTTTCATACATAGATTAGATTTCGTAGCGGGGATTCAGCTCCCAAAGCTTCTCTTTTATGTAGTCTTGTTACCAAGTATCACTGCAAAAATTAAGACAGAGAAACTTTTTTGTGCTATATGGTGTGCCTATAGACATTCATTGTTTGGGATTTGGTCACTGTGGTGAACATGAACCCCAACCACGTCGATATTGAGTGGGAGTAAATGCCACAATTCAACTTTTTGCCTGTATCATTAGAATACCTCTCGGATTACATCGAAAGAAGACATTTTTTTGTCAAAGATATTTCGAAAAATGAAATTCGAAATATTTTACAATATCTTTGTGTTAATTTGGACTAGGACGGCTAAGGGCATTCGAAATTTGCCGTTCTATGGGAACTGCGATTTTAACGTTATCACATTTTCTGATTCTGCCTGGCAGACGACATTCCTGTTGGGCAATCAGTATTTACAGCCGTGGACTTTGGCTTCTTACTTGTATGACAGAAATCACTTCAATCGACATGAAGACAACCCACGAGATATTTCCAAAAATTTGTGCAGCCTCAACATTCTTATGGAACCGCACGTATCAATTGACTACCTGACTGCCATATTCGGGAAGGAGATCAATCGCCGCTTCTCCACATTCCTAATTATCTACAAAAAGTAAAGTCAATCCTCAACCTCATCTACAATTTTCGCCTTATTTTAGTGCGGAATTGACCAGTCCTTTGTTTGTATTGGTGATTGACAATGCGACTCATATTTCAGTTTTCACTGGCAGTCTCTACAAACAAAAAAGATTCGTTGCAAATATAGAAATTATGGATGAAGATTGGGAAAGAGTTTGGCACTCCTTAAATGGACATCTGCACGGTACCAGAACCAGTTTTTTTGACTTTATTGATGAAATGCAAAATATCGGTTTTTTGGACATGTGAACCTGGGCGGGAAATTATGCCCACCTTTACAATAAGATTCGGATATGTACCCAGGGTTTCCGAAAGCATTTTTGTTCGGATTCGGCAAGGTACCCCTTCGGATTAGGATATATACCCTTTCGGGAGCTTTCGGATTCGGCTAAATACCATTCGGCTTTCGCATATGTACCTTTCGGCGATCGGCTATCTACCATTCGGCAGTCGGATATGTAACCTGACCCCTCTTTAAATTATTTAGTATTTCGCTTCAGACTTAGAAAATTGGTAAATATTCCATAATTTAGTGTCTACGTGTCTACAGGTTCTTCGTATGCGGTTTACCAGTATGGAATATACAGTTTACCAGGTAGTTCATAGGAAATAGTTTTAGGGCGCCGCGCCCATTAGCTCACCTTTATTATAACCACATAGGCTGTAACGGAAAAAGATAAGCTGCTCTTTGAGAATTGCTCTGTAAAGCAGATTCATTGGAATTGTGTCTATTGCAATTGCTGTGACTATTTAAAGGTTTTATGTCGTGCTTAGAGTTATAGCAGCTACATATTACACTTTTACGGATAAAGTAGGTTGAAGCAAGCAATTGTGTCTATTTATGCATTTACATTGTAAGGGAGTAATTTGTTTCTGAGTAGTCCATTGAACAAGATGAACATAATTCTCAGGATTTTAAATAGTTTGAGAATTGTAATAATATATTTTAGCCTGCTCATATCATCAATAATAATTACTACGAGTGTATAAATAAATAATGGATGAAGCATAACAAATGTCAGTATTTTTAATAAATAAATATTTATTTTTTGATTTCTGAATGCTTAAAGAAATTTAGAACAAGCAATATTTTTAAATCTGTGTACTATAACTTGAAAGCCAAAAGATTCAAGCGAGTTCAATTTCAATGTTCAACATTTAAAACGGCAGGCATGGTTTTTGGGGTATAATCAACGTTTCAAAAAGGAATTTGTGGAAAATGATTCCCGGTAGGCTTCGGCATCATTTGTGGTAGATCCTCGCGTTGTTATTTTACCAGGACTTGACTACAACGACCGGTGGAAACATCAGATTTCTGCCTCGAAACTTTTCGCAGCCGTTTTTAATAACTTATTTTAGCATTTTTGGTAGCGATAATTTTCAGCATAAATCTACTGTACAGCTATTCCAGAAAAAGGAAAAGAAAACAATGATTCTTGAAGAAGTATTTTGGGTCTCATGTCTCATCAAATATTCATTAGACACCTGTGGGTTTTGTTCATAGGCCGATCAAAATTACAAAATACATTCTGTATTTTACAAATTTAACCATTACTATGCTACGACGAGCCCTACGACCCATGTCACCAATCAGCTAATGTTTATGTACAGTACCTTAAAGTAATACTCTCCGATTACTATTCACGTAACCGAAAACAGCCATCATAATCGCATCAAGAATTAAGACATAAATACTTGAACAAGAAAATTACGTAGCCTACGAGTGCATAGTTAGATATACTGTACAATATTTGTTTATTACTATACTTTGGGTTTACACTTTCCCCAAGCCCATCAGCAAGACTAGATCATTGTATTTGGAAACAGTCCAGAAACAAATCTCTGAAAAGTAGTAAAATAATTTTTCTATCCAACGCATTTCATCCTTTTATAAAGGTAATTTATAAAAGTAGCATCCGTTGGATTTAAATACTCACTACTTAGTTCTGGCGCGTTTAAGCAAATCGCCATATTTTTAGTGCAGCTTTAGGTTTTTCGATTTTGGTATAGGTAACCTTAAGCAACGTCTTCTGGAGAGTGACATTTTCTATCTTTCAAATTCAGAGAGACGGTGAAACAAAAGCTGGAAATTCAAATTTTATTTTATCATTTCAAGCTTTAATACTTAGATTACTAATGAAATAATAGGCTTATCGATTATTTTAGATTTATTTTCCACAGTAGAGTGACGAATGTCTGTAATACAGTATCTTTTGTACTTTCACCAAGAAAGACAAATCCATTTCCAGAGAAGAGCCTCTTTGAATTATTTATTTGGTTGAGGCCTTGAGACTTCTGACTTTCGTTGAAACTAAACTCGCGAATGTTATAGAATTCTAATGTCCATAATGCTTTATGCTTAGTCCAACTTCTACAATATCAAAGTTGACTGACTGGCGTCAGTGCTGGAAGGTCTTTGTTTTTAGAGACATGAAGTGGGGATTCAACACACTTGTATATTATAAATAATGGATGATAACTAGAAGGAAAGCATAGTCTATTTAGATAGCTCATACTTAAAGGAACCTAAAGGATTTCCGTACAAGGCAGATTGGACCTGGGTATTTCTCCCAGTGGTCATTTAAAGGTTTGATATCGGTATTTCCATGAAATATTTTTTGGAGGTGCTACATAAGTGAAAGTTGAAATACAAAACCGTATTTACCGGAAAAATTTGGATTTTTTTCGGTATTAAGTTGTAGTTTTAAATCCCAAAAATATAATTATATCACACGTTATATAAAATTTATTACAATTTATTAATGAGCATGACCTATTGAAAACCGCTATAATGTATACGTCGGGCTTTTCTTGTTCCTAGGCAAACCAAAATAAAGTTTTAAAGGTTGCTTTTGGTGTGTTTTAAAATTTGCATGTCCATTTTCCCCGTTTTTGTTTGACACTGTAATAATATATAGCCCAGCATCGAGCAGGACATTGATCTGCTACGCTGTTTTCGTTATTTTAAG
The DNA here is from genome assembly GCA_020055645.1 of Tomocerus qinae. Classification (NCBI taxonomy): domain Eukaryota; kingdom Metazoa; phylum Arthropoda; class Collembola; order Entomobryomorpha; family Tomoceridae; genus Tomocerus; species Tomocerus qinae. The sequence goes on along the minus strand of CM034546.1, from coordinate 10,865,427 downwards.
TATCGTTCTCCTTCCGTCTTTGTTTGCTTTCTTCAGCTTTTATATATGGAATGGCTACGAGCTGAACATAAAAACTATAAAGGAATGAAGTCAATTTTCCTCACAGTACAGACACTTAATACATACTTATATTGAATACAAATCTCGTTCCATCTTCTATACAATTATTTTGTTTCTGCACTGACCAGATATAATTTAAAATTAAATAAGTTCCAATATGTGTTTTATTCATTCATTTATTCCGTTTTTACTATTTATTATTATTACTAACAACGTCCATTCTTTTTCGAAATTTATCATTTTATAGTAGCTGCGATTTCAACATTATTACTTTTAATCAATCCCAATGGCAGACAGAATTTATTTTGTCGAACCAAAATGGCCAACCCTGGACTTTAGCAACATCAAATTATAACACAACGCTTTTCCGTCGTCATGAAAGAAATCCTCGAGATCTATCAAGAAATTTGTGCACTGTAAATATTCTAATAGAGCCAGACCGTGGTTTGGGAAGTCTGGTCATTTTTGGAAAAAGAAATAAACCGATTTAATTCAATATTCATTATCGTCATTAAGGATGAATTGAAAACAATCAAACCAAAAATGGCAATTAAGACTGATTCAAGATTCGGTGTCCCCACTCTTTATATTGGCAATGAAAGGTGGGAACAATTATTCGGTTTACACGACAATTCTCTACAATCCAACCACAGAGTTCCCAGTTTTTCGTAAACTTGAAATTGGAGACTCGGAAGAAGTATGGGAAAGAATTTGGAATAAATTGAATGGGAATCTTCATGAAATTCAAATTGGTTGTCGTTTAAACACTCTGTGGTCATCAAACAGACAAACCAGAAAAATGACTATATGCAGAAAATCAATCTATACAACAATGAAAATTCAATATTATTGTCGAAATTCAGTAAGAGCTGTTGAATTAATGGCTGAAAGATTGAACTTCACTGCAGTATATGCAAGGAGATTAAAAAATCTGAAACACAAACATAAGCGGTGTGGAAGAATTATTATGTTTTCTTCTGCGTTGAAGCCTTATGACCTGAATTGGTATGAAACTTTTTTCATTGAATTCTTTAGGGAAATGATTCCGTATTATTGCGAAGCCAATCATCGTTTTCTTGATACTCCGTTGACAGTTCTTATCCAAAATACATTTGATGATTATTGCTGGTGGCTGATATTCTCACTATTCCCGATTTCATTTTATCTTTTGGGCTTAAGATTTACATCTGCCTATAAGAAATTCGAGTTCATTATTGTATCTACAATATCCGTTCTTTTATATCAGGAAGTCTCCAATAAAGGGAGGAACATTTTGTACTTGGTAATTGTGACCATGGGATTTGTAATTGCTATTCAATATGATACGTGGATAACAAGCGAGATAATTGCACCACCCGACAGGAAACAATTTGTGGACTTTAAAGATCTCATCGAAAACGGATACAAGTTGTTCTTAGAGAGAGACGATAGACGTAGTGTGGATGACGAGAAGCCAAAGTATTTTGAGAAATATAAAATTTTGAAAAGATATAACAAAAGTACTTACAAATTCGATATGGAAATCGATACATCACCTGATGACAAGAAGAGGAGTAACGACTATATTATATGGAACTTGTTGAACAACTTTTCATTGAAGATATTTGTCGTAAAGGACAAAACGGAGAGTGAACACTTCGTACACTTAATACCATCAAAAGTGTCTTCAGATGGTGTTTGCATGACAGTGAAAGAAACCGATCTAGATATTCCGATATCTTACGAATTCAGTGATTGTTACCGATATAAATTCCAATCGTATTTTCATGTCATGCAAGAGAGAGGATTCTTGACGTATTTTAGACAACAATACAATTTCGACTTTCAATTAGAGTACAGACTATCCTATGCCAAACTGAAGTATGAAGAGTCTCGAAGTGTGGCAATAAGTCTTTCGATGAAGATTCACACCATTTTCTTCGTTTGTGGATACTTCTTACTTGGCTCATTTATTACTTTGCTCCTAGAAAGATTTTGGCATCATAGATTGACTTTGCAAGTAATCCTTTTAGAGATTTTAGAAAAAACTAAAAATATTCACAAAAAGGTTAAAAGTGCAAATCGTGTAATTCCTGTTGCAATGGATGATGTCTTTGAATTGCGTAAGCCATTTTTAATAAATAATGATTTCCTAAGTTAATTAGATCACAAGTTTAAACTCCGGCCATGTAATTTGAAATATTTTGGTGAAGTAATTCAGAATTTTTTCAAATCTAATACTGAAATGCTCAAGTTAATGGAATCAATTGGGTAGATAGTTTATTTTTTATTTATATGCGCGTTATACATGTTATAAATTTTAACAATTTTATTTCATATTTAGATTTAACTAAACATGCATCGTCCTTTCAATAAAAGGTTTTAATAGTTGACTTTTTTGAATTGAACATGCAGCTAACAATATTCTGAAGCTGGATAAAGAACACAACAGTAAGCAGTTCTTACCTGTAACTACCGATGCCATGTGACGGTTGAACTTATTAAACATCAATCTCCGATAGCTTTATCATTTATTCATCTCTGCTCATTTTCCTTTGCATTGAATGGAATGGACGCAAGGCCATAGCAAGGCTGCACGTGCACCAGTGTCCCTATCTTCCGAAATCGAGAAAAATAAAGAAAATTTTGTCTAAAAACCCAAAAAATCGCTAAAATTATTATATTGTTTCTCATTATTTTTAGTTGCCCTCACCCATACCATATTTCTAGATATTTCTATTTCCTTTTCGAAGCTTACTTACACTACGGTTATGTAGAATAGTTAATGATTTCCCGTAAGAATTTGAGGTGCCACAATTTCGAAAATTAACTTTGTAGAATAAACATGAATAATGCCAGTCGCCTGGGTAACTGCATCCTGGGAGGGCACAAGGGCACTGCGTATGCCCGTAAGTCTGAAACGTAGTGTAGTCATTTTTTCGTTTCGTAACTCAATTTTTTTGGCTTAGCCTAGGATTTTTACGGAAAGGGGAGGGGTTTGACGTAAGACTTACACTACGGGAGGCTCATTCTTACACTACGGGAAAAAACTAACTGCCTATTGTCTAGTACATTATGTATCTACTTGTAAACTGTATGTACTACTTATACATTCTGTCTTTGTTCAATTCGCTGTCTCTTACGGCAGCATTGTTAGGTTTTGGTCTTCTCATTAGCAATTCTTATGCTTGCAATGTTATATCAGTAAAAATTTCAGAAATTAAAATTACTTTAATTGATAATTACAACGTTTTTAACTTTTCATATGTAAACCCTTCACTTGCCTTGTAATCAATAAATTGTTTCTGATATAAATATTTAAGGTATCATGAAATATTCATTACATACTTGTGTGCTTTCGCTCGGAAGTTTGTGCTTTTAATACATGAAGGTCTTCGCTGACGTCAATCGATTTCCCTCAAAATACAATGTGCTTATTCCGTTTCTAGTGTAAGTATGATGTGTTACATTCTCCCTGTGTTAAAGAGCTGTAATACCTTGCTTTGTTAAGCCTTCGGTAAAAAATACAATTACGTGGTTAGAGAAGAGCCGCTTTGAATTATTTAGTATTTTGCTTCAGACTTAGGAAATTGGTGAATATTCTATAATTTATTGTCTACATATTATAATAATGTCAGCTACTACATTGTAGAGTTGGAAAGAGAACCGATTGGAAACTATAAATTCTTGTGACGGATAATATAAATATCAATTTCAGTTAACATTGTTGGCAAGTTATAAAAATGATTAATTTATTGCTGTTTGTCTTTTTGATAATCGAATCATCTTTTGGATGGAAACTTAAAAACGTCGTAGTCGTAAGCCTCGCAAAAATGTTATATTCATATAATTTTTCTACCAAAATCCTTGATTAGCCTTTATGTGACAGAAGAGAACTTCAATAACAACAGAGAAATAATTTAGGGAATTGTAAATATTCAACGGATTTTAAAATGTTTTAAACGGCTTTAAGAAATTTTTGCAGTCGCGAAAGCCTATGTAAAATTTGTGGTGTATGTGAGATGATTCTAAATGACAATAAACAAGTAAATGGTAAACCATGGCATTAATAAAACCTTGAATTAGTCGCTAATCGTGTTTACATATATATTCCCCCATTTCCATCTCTGGATTTCACCATTTTGTTGAATTAATGGTTAAGCTTTTTCCAGCAGGCGATGATTCAGCAAGAAAATATATTTCTGTCGGATCACAAACGAAATTCATAACAAATGTGTTGAAGAATATAAAATAAGTGAATATTATAATGGAATAGTAGTAATATTTGATGCATTAGATAGGTATCAAGGAAGACTGCATGGCGTCAACAGAAGGCCTTTTTGTCTCAGAGACATGAAGTGGTGGTTCAAACACACGTGTATGTTATGAATATTGAATGATACATGATATAAATAAATAAAGATACCTTGAAGTAAAACACCTTCTACGTAGATAGCTCATCTATCATTTAAAGGGTTTGCACATATGGCAGTTTGGGACTTTGTATTTCTCCCAGTGGTCATTTAAAGGTTTAATAACGGTATTTCCACATTTTTGCATGTACTAAATAAGTGTAAGGTAAACTATAAAACAGCATTTAAAGGAAAAAAATTAATTTTTGTTCGGGATTAAATTGTAGTTCTAAATCCTAAAATATAATTACATCACACGTTATATAACATTTATTGCCCAATGACCATGATCTATTGAAAACTACAATAATGTAAACGTTCGGCTTTTCTTGGTCCTAAAGACAACTAAAAGAAAGTTTTAAAGCTTGCTTTTGGTTTGTTTAAAATTTCCATGTTCATTTTTCCCATTTGGTTGGACAATGTAATAATAAATAGCTGACCATCGAGCAGTAAATTGCATTGGTCTGCTACGCTGACTTCGTTATGCATATTATTTTCCTTCCGTCTTTGTTTGCTATAATAATTCATGTATATAGAATATGGTCTCGAGCTGAACATAAAAATTAAATGAAGTCCATTTTTCTCATAGTACAGATATTTCTTTACACTTTATACTTAACCATGTACACATTTCCAATTCCTTCTTCTATACAGTTTTTTTGTTTCTTTACATTACATATTACGCCCTGACCAAAATTTAACATTAAATAAGTAGCAATGTGTTTTATCAATTCATTTATCCCATTTTTATTATTTTTTATTATTAGTAACAAAGTTCAATGTTTTCGAAATTTATCATTTTATAGTAGTTGTGATTTTAACATGATTACTTTTAATCAATCCCAGTGGCAGACAGAATTTATGTTGTCGAACCAAAATGGCCAACCCTGGACCTTAGCACCATCAAATTATAACAAAACGATTTTCGGTCGTCATGAAAGAAATCCTCAAGATCTGTCAAGAAATTTGTGCACTGTAAATATTCTAATGGAGCCAGACCCTGGTTTAGAAACTCTGGTTATACCTTTTGGAAAAGAAATAAATCGACTGAATTCAAGATTCATAGTCGTCATTAAAAATAAATTCAAAAGAATGAATCAATGGTGGCAATTAAATCTGATTCCAGATTTGGTGTCCCCACTCTTTATATTGGTAATGGAAGGTGGGAACCACTATTCGGTTCACACGCCAATTCTCTACAATCCTTACAAAAGGTTCCCAGTTTTTCGACAGCTTAAAATTGGAGGCTCCGAAGAAATATGGGAAAGGATTTGGAATATCGTTAATGGGAATCTTCATGGAATTCAAATTGGTAATATTTTAAGCACATTTCAGTACGTAGATCCCAGACAACAGCCAATATGCAGAGAAACAATCTACACAACAACAAAAATCAAATATAATTGTCGAAATTCAGTAAGGGCTATTGAATTAATGGCTGAAAGATTGAACTTCACTGCGGTATATGCAAGGAGACATGAAAATCTAAAACAAGAACATAAGCGCTGTGGAATGATTGATATGTTTGCAGCTAAGACGAAGCCTTATAACTTAGATTGGTATGAAACTATTTTCATTGAATGCTTTAAGGAATTGATTCCGTATTACTGCGAAACATATACTCGTTATCTCTACACTCCTTTGACAGTTCTGATTCAAAATACTTTTGATGATTATTGTTGGTGGCTGATATTCTCCTTATTCCCGATTGCATTTTATATTTTGGGCTTAAGAGTTTCCAACTTATACAAGAAGGTCAAGTTCATACTTGTATCCACAATTGCTGTCCTTTTATACCAGGGAGTCTCCAATAAAGGGAGAAATACTTTGTACTTGGTAGTTGTATCCATGGGATTTGTAATTGCTATTCAATATGATACGTGGATAACTAGTGAGATTATTGCACCCGCCGACAGAAAACAATTTGTGGATTTTAAAGACCTCGTTGAAAACGGATACAAGTTGTTTTTACAGAAAGACAAGAAACGAAATTTGAATGAAGAGGGTCACGATTATTTTGAGAAATATAAACTTCTAGATAGATATAACAAAAGTGTCTACATATTCGATTGGGAAATCGATGCATTACCTGATAATAAGGAAATTGGTACTACATATAATAAATGGAAGTTGTTGACCAACTTTTCACTGAAACTCTTTGTCGTAATGGACAAAGTGGAGAGTGAATACCTCGTGCACTTAATACCATCATTTGTGTCTTCAGATGGAGTTTGCATGACAGTAAAAGAAACAGATCTTGCTGATCCGATATCTTATATATTCAATGATTGTTACCGATATAAATTCCAATCGTATTTTCAGACCATGCAAGAAATAGGGATCTTGACATATTTTAGACAACAATACGATTTTGAATTTCAATTAGAGTACAAACTATCCTATACAAAATTGAAGTATGAAGAGTCTCGGAGTAGGTCGATAAGTCTTTTAATGAAGATTCATACCATTTTCTTCGTTTGTGGATACTTCTTACTTGGCTCATTTATTACTCTGCTCCTAGAAAGATTGTGGCATCATAGATTGACTTTGCAAGCAAACGTTACAAAGGTTTTAGAAAAAACTAAACATATTTACAAAAAGGTTAAAAGAGAAAATAGTGTAATTCCTGTTGCAATGGATGACCTCTTTGAATTGCGTAAGACATTTTTAATGAATAATGATTACTCAACTATTCAAATTAATTAAATCACAAGTTGAAACTCCGCTCATATAGAGTTTGAAATATTTGGGGAAAATAAATCAGAATGTTTTATTATTTAAAATTCAAATGTTTAAAGTTTATGCATGGAGTTCAGGGGTGGTTCAAAATGCGGGGAAATTCAATGATGGGCAGGTAATAGGGAAGTATGTAAGGCCACGATTTAAAAATACACATAATGTACTCTATGACAATACAGCAAAATTAATAGGGCATAAAAGTGATTATTTTTTGAAAGCTTGGATTTAGTCCGAGGTTAGTCAGATTAGTCGTAGAAAGACAAAATTGGTCACTAAAAACAGAAAATGTCATTTTATGACAGATTTCATTTAGATTCCTAATTTTTACTTCTGGTTGCGAGGTATTAATTGATTTCATTGGAAAATTGCAATAACTCGCAAACGAAAATAACAATTAGAAATCTAAGTGCAATCTGCTATAAATTGACTTTTTCTGCATTTTTTAATACTAACTTCATCTTTCTACGACCAGTATTCTCGGACTAGGTCAAGTTTCAATAAAAGTTAAACTCAAATGATTATTATTCTATTTTGTATGATAAATAAACGTGGTCCAATTTTGACTTTTTATAATAGTACATTCCTTTTAAGCAGAGTATAAAGTCGCCATGCCGTAAACAATTTTCCAACGGCGTAAATGGTTTAATAACAATAATAAAATAAATTTAACAATTTTTTCGTTTTTACAATACTTCTATGCATTTTATTTGTTCTTTTAAAATCACTAAAGCTTTTGCCATTTAAATTCATAATTAATAGTAAACAGACATTATTAACATTATTTCTGACATTATATGTTCCGCGATCTGACAAAAAACTCCTTACGACATTATCGGCTCATTATTTTATTGTGTAAAAAATACTCAATTGTTTGTCGAGTCCATAAATTTACCATTAATTAATAAAGTTAAAGGCATGGTGTTCTTTGTTTTATTTTAAAGGCTCTTTGATTCACAGTCTATAAAAAGTACACAGGGTTTAAAAGCAGTCTCATTCAATTTATTTTTCTCGGTTTGCCATTTTTATTTTATAGACTATGAAGCTGATATTAATTATTTAATTATTGTTTAAAGACACTTTGGACATGGCCAGACCGACGTCGGAGACAGCAATGAAAACATTTAATTCGAGTGACACTGGTTGTGAGACAAGAAAAATCCAGACTCGCTCATCTTCCCCTTCTGAGGAAGAAACGACATTCTCAAAATCCACCTTTGGTCAATCCAATTTGGTAATTTCAATGTGGACAGTTATCTGAATAATCAAATCTATGAAACAAATTAAATGCCACTTTTAAATTACTATAAACAGACATCTATCGATCTTTTTTTATGCAGAATCCATGCATGCCAACACTTGATGGGGCTTCAATTTCTGATTTACCCGGGTCTTATTCTTCCAAAATCCGTGCAGAGGTAACCGAGGCATCACCATCAGTCAACAGTCTATCCCCCAAACATTCAACATCTTCATCAACGCTTTCAAAAACAGCGATATTTGAAGGAAGGAAGCGAGGAGCAGAATTCAAGGAGATGTCTAAAATTGGTAATTACAATTTTACTGAAAAACTAATACGAAATACTTTAACACCTCTTTTAACAACGACGACAACGAGTGTCTTCTACTGAGATTTTATTTTTTATACGACCTTGGACCAGAGATCGGCATCGATATTTCCGGCCCGGCCCGGCCCGGCCTTTTGAAGGAATTTTTTTGATAACATTTTGGCCGGCCGGCCTTCGGCCGGCCATTGAAGTTGTAAAAAAATTTCGGCCGGCCTGCGGCCGGCCATAAGGTACTTGACAATAATGTCGGCCGGCCTGCGGCCGGCCAGTAGCTACATAACAGTGATGTCGGCCGGCCTGCGGCCGGCCAGTTCCTAAAAGACAGTAATGCCGGCCGGCCTGCGGCCGGCCATTAGCTACATAACAATGATGTCGGCCGGCCTGCGGCCGGCCAGTATCTAGGACACAGTAATATCGGCCGGCCTGCGGCCGGCCAATACCTAATGACAGTAATGTCGGCCGGCCTGCGGCCGGCCAGTAGTTACATGACAATAAGGTCGGCAGGCCAGTACCAAGTTTTTAAAAAATGAAATTATTTTGAAATGAAATTTTAAAGCATTTACCAATAAGGTACAAGAAATGTTTCCTTAAAGTATTTTTATGCATTTTATTTTTGTATTTCATTATAATTCATAGTCACGCCAGTATTTGTTACTAAATTACCAGGAAAACATGCAAGAGAAAATTAATTAGTTTAAATCGAGCTAATAATTTAATTATATATAGTTTTGAAAAGCTATTACTATTAACGAATATTTACTTACATAAAATAAACTCTTGAACAACCCCACCACACGATTCTTAACTAATAATTAATTAAACAATGGTCTAAACATCATGACATATCATCAATCACCAATAACTTCCCAAATCAGAAAATACTAATTATATATTATGATTTTGAACTCAGATTTCGTTATACATAATGGTTTTAGCAACATGCCAGCTTTAAAATAATACAGTTTAAATACTGGTACAATTAATTCCTTTATATTCTAAAGTAAGTGAAATGCCACCAAAATTAAATGAATGGTAATAATGACTCCAATGACTGACTTTTGGTAAATTTGGTATCCAACCTTTTCGTTCTTTAAATTTAAAACTTTGGCAACGGTGGACTGCTGCCTATACAACAATAGTCAGTGACAACATAATAAAAATGACAGTTTCTAACTTGGTAAATATTTTATCCGCATTACAATCATAATTTAGGCAACGGTCAGACCGTTGACTTTGCTGCTGCAATCAGGGATGGCTTCCTATTGTCTGTGTAGAGCAACAAATTCTCTAAAGTGGAAGATTGAAGACGTGATCGTCTAGCTCTTTGCAAAGAACCCGCGATGGAAAATAACCGTTCTACATCTCCAGAACTTGCTGGCACCGCTAAAAAGATTCTTGCCAATGAAGAAAGTGTAGGCCACTTATGCTGCTTATTTTTCCAGTATTTCAAAATATCATCATCATCGTTCAGCCGTGATTCTTTTAAATATTCTTTTATCTCATGAAGAGCTGGATTTAAATCGCTGTCATCTGTTTCGCTTTCTGAATCATCGCTGAAAAAAGTCAGAAAAACAGAGTTCTTTATTTTCCCTTGGCTTTTTTACAACACCAGTAATAGTAACGTTCTTGTCATTTTCTTTTTTGATTAAGATGTCCCAAACATTCCTCAACTATCAAATTTTTCCACTTCAGCTTTAGTTGGGATCGTCCACAGCAGTTTAAATTTATCCCGATTTTTGTCTGTGAAACCCTTTAACTTCTGTCGGGGATCAAATGCTGCAGAAAGTCGAAATACACGATCGTCCACCGAATCGGTAAATCGGCGCTTGATATTGGATAGTAATTGCATTTGAAATTCTCGGAAGTAACTCGTCTCATATGTTTTGATTTTTCTCGTACGTGATGCAAATGGTCCAAATGACTGAACATGATGATGGTCCATTTTGCTGGAATCGGTCCGTAGCTACCTGACAAGGTTTCAACATTTCACACAACGCCTGAATGTGATGTCTATCTTGATACGTCGGAATCCATCGTTGTCTTCTCTCTGGAGCTTGCTCATTGTAATGCAGTAGTACTTTGCTGACATTGTTGAATACATCAATCTAAAATGCGATAAACAAATCTAATTACAATTAGTTAAAAGAAATAAATATTGATATAGTTTCAAAATAGTATGAGGCATTGGTCGGACCAATGCCTTCAAACGTAATAATGATTACCATAGCTAATCGCTCTAAAGCAAAAAAAGTTGAGTTCCATCGCGTTACATTAACTCCCAATAGGCCCTTATTATTTTTTGTCATTGATTTTAATTTGTTATGCCACAAATTAGATTTTCTAAAGAATCCGACAAGATCCTTAACCCGATCCACCAAATTTGAAGCTAATGAATCTCCCTTGATAGTGTCATTGATTGCAAGCTGAAGAGTATGTGAAAGGCATCTTCGGCGGATCTCATTTGGACTAATTCCTTGTGGGAAAGCAGATTCAGTTTCCAAAAATTGGGCGTAGTCAATATTTTCTTCTTCATATAAGCATGATTCAATGTTGGCTTCATCGTCGGACATGTCGGATAGCTGTTCTGAATTTGCTTCGCCGGAAACAGGAGCAAAACCTTCCTCATTAGAATTGGAACTAGTCTGACTAGTTCCAAAAAGGATGTCCTCATCATCATTATTTAGAGTATTATTGTCATCGTCATCAAAAAAGCCCACTTCATCATTGTCAGAAACCATGAAATCAGAACCAAATGCTTTAGTAATATTTGCCCCATTATCCGCCATTATACAAAAAAGTTGATCCTTCGATATGCCGAAATCATTCATCACATTTTCTGTCATCATTTTAATATTTTCTCCTGTACATGGTCCATCCATTGTTTTATAAGCTAGAGTTTTACAAACTAGCTGCCAATAGTCATCAATAAATTGGATTTTGTAACCAATTATACTTTTTTGGCTACGATCCGTCCACATATCAAGAATCAGATTTATTGTTCGTTTAGGTTGATTGACAATTAATCCTTGTAATTGTGGTATGCATTCGGATTTCACTGCGTACTCCAACTTCCGCTTTAAAGTTCTTGCTGAGGGAACTTTGACGTCCAATTTTGCCATCATATTTTTAAATCCGACACGATCCACTGTTTGCAATGGGAGGCCATCAACTATCACAAAGTCCAGAATTGCCTTATTTGCCCGCAACCGTGTGATATCTTTAGGCACATTGGATGTATTCAGTGTCTGATTTTGCTTTAGAAATGACGTAATACTGGTTTGGGACTGATGTTTCTCATCTTTAGTAAGATTTACACCGTGATGCACCTGAAACAACATTGAAACCATAAATATTATAAATATAGTCTTTTAACTCACTAACTAACTTAGTTTAAAGGAGGTTTCTTAAAGTTTTATGAGATAAAACCAACCCGCATATGGCGTCTTGCATGGCTGCTAGTGTTTCCTGACATTTTAATGATACTGAAGCGCTTTTTCTTTTCATCAATATCACAGGTTTCACATTTTAAAAATGACTTCTTCCGTGCCCAGATTCCTCACTTCCAATGTAACTGAGAATCTTGGTTTCTTTCAAATCGATGGGCATGTTGTAATTCTCCATTAACTTTAAACTTAATGGGTCTGGATACTGAGAAAACGATGTTTTTAATGTGGGGTTTCCTTTCGGTTTTTTTGGAAGTTTTTTATATGCACCAGTCAGACTGGTGCAATTTGACTTTAAAGAACTTTCGACTGTAGATATTTCTGGCCCATTTGATTGAGCTAATGAATCATCTTCCGCTAGCATATTTACATCTACAACGTTAATAGCATTGACACTAAATTCTTGCTCAATCACTCCATCAATATTGCCGGAAAGTCTGTTTTCTTGGCTAACTAAATCGTTGTCTTTCTTTTTATGATCGGCGTCGTTATCGTTGGCTTCCATGGTAACAGTTGGTTTCCTCTTGTAGAGCCTGACCACAATAATAATAATGAATTTACAATCTTAATACATTAGTAAATAGATCACCAACTGAATTAGGAAATAAGTTAATAAACTGCCATTTAACTTTTAAATCATTTTTTAATAATGTTTTGATTTTAAATTGATATTGATAAAATAACTATATAACTTTTAATTTATAACGCTCTCCAAAATACCATACTCGTACCTCGTACCTATGCCAAATACATTCCTTGATCCTTGGTCCTTGGATAATTGGTAATTGGTGACCGGTTTTCTTGAAGGAGAACAGAAGAATATTTTTAGAGTGAAATTCACAATTTTAAATGAAATCAATTCATACTCAAAATTACTATTCAATGTACTCAAATCCAATGAAATTTTGTTAGTGTTATATTAGCAAAACAAAAACCTATTGAATTAAATTATGACGAATGCGAGTAAGGAGTCTAACGTCTGTAAACAAAAGCCAGCTCAGTTATCCTGTTATATTATAGTGTACACGTACAGTATACTGCACTGCTTGAGTGTAGAGTGTTGTAGACAGTAGAATAAGAGGCAGAAATACAAGGTTCTGGTCCGACCAGAACCTTTATACCGCGCAATTTAAAGAGAGACGTTGGACTGTGTATATTTAGCATACCACGTGATTATGATTGATGAATGAAAATGACAGTCGATTAATTGAATCAGTAATAATCTATAAAATCAGTAAATTAAATTAACAAAAACAAGTTAACAAGAAACATTAATACATTAGAAACAAATAACCGTGTGGATTCAGTGGAAGAAAAAATATTGAAATGTGGTTGTTATTATGACCAATATTTATTGATAATGCACTTCATAGGTTATTGGGCCTATTTTATTATTTAATTGGTTTAAAACATTAAAGCACTCATTCATATAAAGCAGAATATATTTATTAAAAACAATTAAATCAATTCACAAATTAAAATGCAATTACAACTTACATTATTTAGCAGCTAAACTTTAAGAACCTAGAATACCTTTGAACTTTTCATACACTTCATTTCATTATGCCCTTTCTGTACAAAGCTTCCAATTGTCTTCTTTTCTGTCTCTTAAGCTTCAACCTCTCCTTTTCTAAATCTAACTTTGATGGGTGATTTTCGTAATACTTTTTTGAAGCATCGCATTTTTTAATTTTTCCTCTGATATACATTTATTGGCGGTATGTCCATAGTTCAAACAATGAAAACATTGAATGTCAGTATTAGTTACCGAAATTTGCTTGAGACCTGTTGGAATGGTACCCCTTTTTGCGTGGTCAATTAATAATTTATTGGATAAAACTTTTTGAGGAGGAACGTCGTCCTTCTTTGACTTGTCAAATCTTAGCTTATGTATACTTGCAAAACTAGAATGACATTCTGGAGAAAGACTTGTAACTATCGGTGGTTGACTCTTTTTCTCAATTAATTTTTCTTGATCCCAACGAGGATAAGATTTAATTGGAAAAACCGTTGTACACACAACATCTTTCATGCGGTCAAATATTTGATTATATATGGCTCTGGTCCGACCAGAACCAAAACTGTCAATTTCTCTTTTGACCGTATTCCAAATGTGTGGAAGTAAAAGACTGTCCTTAACAGCGTAATCAAGTACATCAGAATGCATTTCTGATATTGGTCTGATACAGTAGTCCGCCAGCTGTGGCCCTTTGGTAATATCGAGTTTCAAGTACTTTTTTGTTAATGCCATTAATCCTAAATTGGGAGAAACTGGAAACATGTTTGACTCCTTTTCTATTACGAAATTTGCATACTGTAAATCTACAACTGGCCACATGTTAATACCAAAATCTCTCTGGAGAGCCATAAAATCGTTCTTCAAATCTACAACTATTTTTAAAATAGTACAATCTTCAAGAACTTTCTTTAAATTGTCACGACACTCCATTGGAACAGCAAATGTATCAACCAAAAAGTTTTTTTCCTTACTACTTATTTGTATAAGACCTATTCTATCAATATGGCTTTTAAGACTCTGTTCTAAATCTACGCCTATCTCATCCTGATTTTTCAAGTGCAAGTGCATCTCCCAATACGTCTTGTTACATTGTACAATTAAATATTCTTGCTTCTTATCTAAATCCAGGCTTGGAAGAGAATTGCTGAAGGATACCATTGAATTGTTCGGTCTCCACATCGTGACTTCTACTTTTTTCATTTCTCCGTTTTCAACTTTTGTGTGCTTAGCCGTTCCGTATGCTAAAAATAATTTACACATCGTTTAGTCATACAACACAACTCTACTTAATTTATCTCTTTTTATGCAACGTAATTAATGAACCAACCGACTTACTTGATGTCTCGTTCCGTTTTTCGCTTAATCTTTTCATTTCCCGGCTAAGGTCCTTTGGCAAAACTTTCGATACCCCATATTTCTCCTGGATTTTTTGGATGTCTCTCATCGTCAACTTTTTATTGGATCTGGTCGGACCAGATCCACATGTCCCTCCTTCCATATCTTGTAGATATGATGCAATCTCGACTGGAGGAAAGTAATTAAATGTAAGTAATTAGTGGATGAAAAATATTAACAGCAAGTATCGGAATTAGACAAATTTTTTCTGAATTTTGAATTCTCTTTTACAGCATCCACAGTCCAGCCATACATTTTAATATTAAAATTTTGGTTTAAGCATGCTGTTGCGATATACCCAGCACTATGCACTATGCACAATGAAATTGGGGCCAATTAGATCATTTTATAGGCAATTAAACTTTGGCCGTTGAAGTCAATAGTTGATGAATTATAGTAAACTTACGTCTTAGAAGAACCAATTAAATTTCAGCTTCCTGTGAACCTCGAACTGGTGTGGTGAGTTAACGAGTTAAATCCAAAATGTGAACTTGTTTATTATTGACGTCAGAAATTTGCTCAAACAGCAGGTAGGAAGTAGAAACAGGAAGGTAATATGAAATATGAAGTTTGAATTTAAAGATTCGCAATGGCACATCGGAATGACAAATGAAGTCGAGTACCACTCAGCAACTCACTCACTGTAATGCCTCCAAGCACTAAGCACCGCACACAATGTCACCGTCTTTCTGTACTCACTCAGTACTCAGTTTACCAAAACACTACTGGTATCGTAGATCGTATACGGTACAAGAGCACTAACGCACAACGCAGTCAAGCTCAGTCGGCAAGGTCAAGTCAAGAGTATTAAAAAAGCCAAAAAATTAACTTATTCGAATTTTGAATATTACGAAACCATTTTGTCGTTTGCTTATTCATTACAAAATATAAGTAGAGGAAAATAGAAGGTTCTGGTCTGACCAGAACCTTTTAAAAATATCCTCGTTGTGATTCGCGATATAATAGGTTAGTTGGATTTGTTGTAGTATTAATCTGGCGAATGACACTGAATTAAATGAAACACAATTAACTGAATTTAAATAAAACATTATTGTTTATCATGGATACAAATAACGAAGAGAAAAAAACAGAAACGAAAAAAATTTGGGACGCGCTGTTCGAAATACTTTACCCCAAAGTTGAACCGGATACTAGAGATGAAAATCCCACTCCCGTGCGATTGACTGATCTGTTGCTTGTGCATGCAGTTGACTTGGTTTTGAATGAATTACGTTCTAAAATTTTCAGGTAGTTAATAGTTAATAATAATTCCCATTCTATTCAGTGATTTTGCCAAATATTATATAATAAAATTAGTAACTACTAGATACTACCATATTTATTTCACTATGCAGTGTGGAAGAAGAATATCCCGAAGAACGTGGACTTTCAGCAGACAGCTGGATTTTAAGCAAGGCAGAAGCTATGAAAAATAATTCTACATTATCAGAGACTTCTAGCTTGGCAGTTGACACCAGCAATGCCCCCGATTCGGATCCAGGGATTGAACTTGATCGTGAAAGGCAAGCCTTATATATACATTACTTATGCAATATACTTTTTTAAATTTGACTCTTAGTCAAATTGTGAACCATGAAATATTTTTTTGAAATTTCTTAACCCTTTAATGAAATTCGATAGATGTGTTACCAAAAATCCAGAATGTTTAAAAAGGAAAAGTGACGAACATCAGTCGAAGGAAGTCCAAATAAAAAAGTTAATCATCTGTTCTGTTGAAGAGACAGACAATCGATCCATGACAACCTCTGAATATAAGTCAGTGATGACATTGAATTCCATTTTTAATTTATTGACTTGGAATATGATGAAAAATAATTTGGTATTATTAAGTTTTTCTCATTTTTACAGGGTAATCGATTCAGACTCAGAAACTGACTTCGAAGAAGATAATATGCCAACATGATGACGAAAATACAAACTCATATTTTTAGTAAGATGTGCTTTCCTATTAGTTAGCAGTCCGACTAGCCCTCACCAATAATTGATGTGCTTTCATCTTAATTAATTTAAAAATAGAAACCAGTCTGACTGGTTCCTCTGAAGCAAATACTTATAATATGATGTAAATAAATATCTTGAAATAACTTTGTACCTTTCCAATGTTTATTTCTGTTCAACATATAAAGTACATACAAAGTAAAATAAATTTTAATAATTTTAACCAAGATGCGTGGCATTCCTGATTAAAATCAATCTCTCGGACAGCACAAATTTCACATGCTATCACAACAATCATATGAATGCTTGTACCTTGAAAGCCGTGGCAAAATTAGGTAATGGCCCGTCATCTCGTTTATGCAAAGAAAGGTTAATTATCATATTTTGTTTGTATGAGAAATCTTTAGTACCTAAAATGCGAGTAGCAAAAGCAAACATTCAACGAAAGGGCGTTATTTTTGGAGGTTGCGATGGAATACGGTATCCATATATATATAATTATACATAAATAAATAAATATACATTCGTAAGTATACATACTGCAGCCATTATGGAATAGAAGAAAGGGCCATAAACTATATTATAGGATAGTCTACCGGCCTGTAAAAGCATAAATAGGAACCGGCCGGCCTGCGGCCGGCCAGTAATTACTTCATCGTTTTATCGGCCGGCCAGCGGCCGGCCAGTAATTACTTAAACGCTGTCTCGGCCGGCCTTCGGCCGGCCAGTAATGTTCATATTGCTTTTCCGGCCGGCCTTCGGCCGGCAGTAATGTTCACATTACTTTTCCGGCCGGCCTGCGGCCGGCCAGTAATGATCACATTGCTTTTTCGGCCGGCCTTCGGCCGGCCAGTAATGTTTATATAGCTTTTCCGGCCGGCCTTCGGCCGGCCAGTATAGGTCATGAGGAACCGCCGGCCGGCCATCAATGAAAATGCTTAAAATTTTGTAATATGAAAATGTACAAATAGTAGTCTTTGTCGGTCGGCCGGAAAGCGTCCGGCCACTAACCAAAACTAATAGTGGCCGACGCGGCCCGGCCCGGCCCGGCCGCAATTATTGGCATTTAATGGCCGGCCGGTGCCGATCTCTGCCTTGGACTCCGTTCCCAGGAAGAGTAAACCTATATAGAGTACGTATTTCTCATTTGAGCCGGGCTATGTACTGATGGTTTTAGAATAGATGGAAATCGGGCAGAAAGCATGTATTTCATCCCAAAATCAACAAAAATTTCGTTCAAAAAAATCCCAAAATCCTTTGGTCGCTTCCACAGGCTGGGGGGCTTTTAACTTTGGATGCAGATTACAGCCGAACCCTTTGAGCTACGAAGTCGAATTTTTTTTCAAAAATTAGAAAAAATAAATCCTGACACCGGCAAGAAATAAATTTACCACTATTTGAAACTTTTGGCGGGATTTTTAAAGTCTTAAGTTACCTAGTAGCTTTGGAGCTTTAAAGTTTTGGAGACAAATCTGCCATATAAATTAAACTTTAAAATATCCCGCCAAAAGTTTTAAATGGTGAATTTGTTTCTTGCCGGTGTCAGGCTTTGTTTTCTAATGTTTTTGAAAAAAAATTTGACTTCGTACCTCAAAGGGTTCGGCTGTAATTTGCATCCAAAGTTGGGAGTCCCCCAGCCCGTGAAAGTTGACCATGGATTTTGGGATTTTTTTGAACTTAATTTTTGTTGCTTTTGGGATGAAAGACATTCTTTCTGCCTCTTTTGAATGAATTCCAAAACCATGCGTACATAGCCCGGCTCAAATGAGAAATATGTACTCTATAGGGTTTTGCTATAAAGAATTCCGTACAAGCTTTGTGAAATGTGTTGGAAACAAGCACGTATCCACAAGAGAATTTTTTTCCCAAAAATAGCAAATCGCAAAATGTCGTATATTACTTCGTATTATTTTTATCTATATTTTTGGTTGCGCCCCCCTTGAACAAATTTCTAGATACGTGCCTAGTTGGAAAGGGTAGTGAAGTTAGTTGTTGGGCAACATGGAATATCGTACCTCTGTAATAACCGTAATTACAATATGTGTTTTAATATTACGGCTGTAATGTGGGGTTATATAGCCCCAGTAATTGGACAAAATAAGTTGGATCCATTTAAGCCCATTTTTATCCTACTAAACATTTGGAAAGTACATGATGGTAAACCGGCATTTTTCTTGTTATCCCGTCTGTAATAATAATAAATACAGAGTTGCGTTGTAAAGTTGTATACAGAAAGCGCCATCGAAGCTGCTGATATTTTACCCAATTTTAATCAATTGTTGTTTAATTTTTGAATTGGCGCATCGAAATGCTTAAAGAAATTTTTTCCGTCGTAAACTTTTTAAAATGCAAATACTGTTTTCTTAGCACCCACAAAATGTGTCAAGTGCAAATGTCCTCGATCAAACGTAAAAACTTTAATTGAAAATGTGGCTGACACGACATCCAACTGGCCAAAATTTGACGTAAAAGTAGTGATAGAAACACGTAAGTTTTTGTTACATACCTATATAGACTATATTTTAACAGTGTGATAGTCGACAGTACCAGGTTCTAATCAAAATGGTGACTATTAATCACGATTGATAATTATATATATGTCGTAGTATAACTGTACCCTCTGCACAACAGCGCCATTGCAATGGCTATAATATACAGTTATAATAGTACAATGCATTGTACCAGTATAACTGTTCCTCGGCTGTTATACTAGGATAGGCGGTCACAGGACCTAGATCCTGTCGTACATGGGGCTAGTACTTCTATAAACAATTTTGTAGGAACTGGTTTGTGGTAGGCCAATTACACCAGTATTCAGATGGGTTTAACACTAATATAATGTATAGCCGGTCTCAGGGTTTTGGCTTGAACAACAATTGAGTCATACTTCGGTAATACATTTAGGAAATTATGGTTATTTTGTTAGCAACCAACTGTGATGAGCGTCCTCAATTGAAAAAAAATGAGACAAAAATGCTGTACATATTGTGGTGTAAAAAGTGAAGTATTTTCAGACAATATTCCACAGTTCTAATTTTACAGTTTCCAACAAATATCTAGAAGATTATGCTTTGTTTCTTTATGTTTCAATTAAACTATTTTCCCGCACATGAAATAATGACATCCTATCCTTGAGAGCACTCAGCACTGAAAGTTGGAAAAATTTGCATACAGAATACGCGCATGAACCTGTCTACGTTTATCATATAGAGTGATGATAGTTGTGTATTGTGTCAGTAAATTCTGGACAAAACAATTGACTCTAACGTGCAATAGTTTATATTTATAATAATTTTGCATCTTTCAAAACCAAATCAAATTTTGATACCTACCGTTTCGAAATTATAGTAATGCAGTGGTACGAAAATCTCTTGATTTGGTAGTACAAACATACAAACCTACACGGGTACACATACGGAATTAATTACGCGCATGTCCCACAGCGAAATGGAAGTCTACTGCGCTAAAGGCAATATCGACACCATGATAAACGAATCAAAAGTTATAACTAATACAATAAGTACATTTTAGTACATCACTGTACTAGGGTCCTTTGTTGGAAACCAGCAGTGTAATCTGTTGTAAGTGCAAAGATTACATTACGAGGTCGGTAACTTCCTACAGTAGTCAATCAATCTGCAAATGCGAGACGCTGTGGTACAAAGTGCCACGTTTCCAGTGGATGTAAGAATGTTAAGTGCAATTAATTGCTCTTTTACGTTTCTAGTTCTACAGACATAATTATTGGAGTTTTGCAATTATCACTGCTTGACTGAGTAAATCAAGCTTATACGTACGATTTTGAGCATAAATTATAATCATAATCATCATAAAGCAGCATAATTGTCTTATTAACTCATGCTTTGCAATGTATTTAAAAATGGAACAGTTGTACTGAAACCTCGGGGGTCGGTTATCCTTGTATAACAGCCGAGGAACAGTTATACTAGTACAATGGCGCCGTTGTACAGAGGGAACAGTTATACTACGACATATATGCTTTAATTCATATTAATAGCGATTATGAATAATTATGATTTTGTACACAATATGGACAATAGTCAAAAGTTAGAAAATAAAGCAACATATTGATTAATTTAGACACCACTGACGAGGTAGAAGGTCCATCAAATCAAAGACGAAGTAAAGCTGGATTATAGGAAACACTGGATAAGGTTTCATAATATTCAAGATCTTTTTAATTATTTTGTATTGTGATGTGTTTTCTAATTCTATTGAATCTTGGTAATATTGGATAAAATCTGGAAGTGAAAAGAATTCATTGAAATACGAATCTTCACCGGGTACAAATGTGTCTTGGATAGCCAACCTAAGTGCACTAAGATTTTTCTGCTCCACAAAAATATCTCCAGCAATTTGACATCGATGACTTTCCTCCCAACTTTTTTTGATTTTCTTACGATATGTTTCTATGATCTCACCTGTCATATATTCAGTAATCCCAAAAGGATTGATCTCACTGTTACCATGAAAGGGACCAAGAACAATAAAATTAGACATATATTATCTAAATTTTCGATGGATTCAATTCTTTTTACAGTACGCGGTTCAGTAAAATCCGTAGTGACAATTCCTTTGTATGCATTTGTCAGTACCATGAACATCAACAACAACGGACCAATTAAAAGTTTGATCAAAAGAATATTTTTGACTTTTGACGATAACGAAAAATTGACTTCCAACAAATATACATAGAAAATCCAAACTATTGGAATGCTTTCGTCATTTTTGTAATAAATGACAACATGGACAAAAGCAACTACAGAAATAATTGAAATTATAAAACCCAACCAAGCGTCAAGTTGAAATGGACGAATGCAGCCATAGAAAGAGACTCTCATCTTCCAACACGACACAGGAAATAAAATTAACAGATTCTTGCTTGTTCGAACTTTGAAATAGTCCGAACCTGTTCGTCGATTAAGTCCTTCAGAGTGATCAATTGACAAGAACACAATGTCCCTTAAGAAAAGTGTGTTTTTGCACTTAAAGTTGTTCTTATTATACATATTCACGACTATTGTAGAATTTATAAATCCTTGAATAATAAAAGAAACTATCGGAAGAGAAATGCCTTCGTGGTTGAAGACGTAATTTGTAAAATATATATTTTTTACACTAGGTCCACAGTATATTATCTTATTGTTGAACGAACGTATGACTTTGTGTAATAGAAATGTTTTGGCAAATGTGCTTCGGTTTATGAAGATTTTAATAGCCATCCTGCTTAATTGTTTATCAGAGCAGTTGTCCCCAGAACATTAAGGCTCCAGTGTGTATGTGTATTGATTTACACTGTTTAAATGCGGACAAATGAAATATATCACATCAACCGACGCAGCTATCATAAACCAAGGCTTCCTCCAGAATAACTGGTGAGCTGTATGAACCAATTCCGTTCGTACACTTGGTCGTCATAAAAAGTCTCACTATTACATAGTTGAGTATAGTAGAACGTCATTTAAATCATTCGGGTGGAAGTACATATCATAATGGGCAACACAAACCAAACGGCCAAGAAGACTAGGAAATGACAATCTTCTTGCTGTTGTTTCTTTAATTAGGTTCCAATATTTCCGTTCATCCCCGTTGTAAAAATATTTACCTGACATCTTGTTATAACATGTCCAACCCTGACTACAAGAGATCTCTTTCTTGAGTTTCGAGTTTAAGGAAGTGAACGCGTAAGGAACTTCAAAACCCTGCCAATCAATATTGTTCAACTCCTGAATTTCCGAATGGTTTTGGCTGATTAATATGTTAATGTAACAGTCTTTTTCTAAATTCACCACTTGTGATAATTCCTTCCAATGACCATTTCCGCGAGATAAAGCACACAAACCAACATAAGCAATTATTGTATTGCAAAATGTGGTCTCCACAAAGGCCAGGGCCGGTGAAGTTTTCATGCTGCCCGGGCAAAAGCTGTTTTGATGCCCCCTTTATACTAACTTTAAAGTCATTCCAGAATTTATTTACAGGGAAATATTTTTATTGTGCCACATAATTATACTAAAATAGGCTATAGGGTAAGTAAAAGGAGGCCAAATTTAAAGCTCATACTATAAGACTTAAGACTGCGAAGATTTATGTGAGACTTTTCGTGTTGACACGGTTTGAGTACGTCAAGAATGTTTACAGGATTGGGTTTCGGAGGGGGGCTAACATTTGATATAGATATCTTAAACGTATATATTCGCGCGTAGCGCGAAAAATTTTGGCATTTTTTTGACAAGCCAGCCACAAGAAATGTTACTCAAAGCCTCCGGTGTCTCTTGCTTTGCTTATACCTAATAAATATACTATTATGGATTTATTGTTAACATCGACATTAAGCTTCATCTTTGGAAACTGCATCGTCTTCAATTTTGTATCCTGCTTGGATTCAAACTATAGTCTCACTTTGTTGGCTTAACTCTCAGTTAATAAAATTTCTGCCATTTCATCTTAAATTTCTCTAAAAACCAAATTAAAAGTCAGACGAAGTACCAAATTATATTTATAACCTTAATATCTCAGAGTGTTACATGAGATTGTAGTGACTCAAAATACGTTCAAGGTTTCCATCATCCGAATTGCTTTCTTCACTTTTTATTGTTTATTATAAACTTGAAGGAGTTTGAATTTTTTTTAGACATTGGTGAAACAGCAAAATTTTGTCTTCTGATAATTTATGTACATTCGTATTCGTATTTCAATTTAGGAATAAAATTTTAATAAAAATAAAAATTTTGGCATTTTTTTGACGAAAATGAGAATAAAATACCCTAAAAATTGAAAACAATCGCGCGAAACTCGAATTTTTTGCTATTTGCATACCTCAATGCGTCCTTGGAATATATGCTGGTTGAATTGAGATGGTTTGCTTTGAAACAGTTCAGATTGAGAAGGTTTGGCTTAAAACAGTTTGGGTTGAGACGGTTTAGGTTGAGACGGTTTGGGTCAAGATGGTTTGGTTCAAGACGGTTTAGTTTGAGACAATTTGGATTGACACGTTTAGTGTTGGGAAAGCTGGGGTTGGAACAGTGTGGATGATGATAGTTTGAATTGACTCTATTTGGGTGGAGACGGCTTGGAAGGAAGATGAAATCACTAATTTTGTTATTATTTTCGAACTCGGAATCGTACAATGCTGATTACATTTTTTTGTTTCATTTTTTAATTAATCGAATGTTAAAATTATATATTTGCTCAGAGCTTAAGAAAATTTTGAAAAAAACAATAGTTAATTCAAAAAAAACCTAACAAGAAACCTAAATAAGAAAATTTTGAATTAAACTAATTGGCGAATGGATAAGCAGATTATAATGCGCAAAAATATCTAATATTTCAAACTCATTTTGAAGAAATATTCTGATGTGATTATTACTAGTAAATCGATTTTAAGATTTGTAGAAGAGGTTATTGTTTGGTACAATAATATAAAAATGCGTATTAAAAAACACAACAGGTCTTTTGAGATTATAGTTTCTTTGGAATACTAACGGATCGGTCATATGACAAAAAAATATTATTTTTCTTTCGTTTTGCTGCCCCCCTCAGCTTGATGCCCGGTGCCGTCGCCCCGGTTGCCCCCCCAATTCACCGGGCCTGAGTGTCAGGGATGTGGAAATCAGGTGTCAGGAACAGGAATGTAACAAGTATGGTACGAGAAGGTTACAAGATAATTGCAAACTGGTTACAAGTAGGTGGCGAAAAGATTGCCGAAATGTGAGAACAAGAAAGATACAAAATAGTTATACAATAAATCATGTGACGAGAAATTAACATGTGCGTTACGAGTTTTCAAGTAGGAAAATGGTAGCTGACCTGAAAATTTGACCACATGGAGGAACAACATGAAATGAATTAAACATTTTAAAATAAAAAAGCTTTTCTTTGAAGTAATGTTCCTTTGGTAATCTTATAAATTTCTGTTTCACTCAACTCATTTGTAAAGTAACGAGTTAAGAGTCCAAAACTTATAAACAGAACCATTAAGTAACCAGACCATAACAAGTTAAATTCAAATGGAGTAAATGAGGAGTAAATATAAAGTAATAAATTCAATCTTACAACTTCTACAGTCAAGCCAGCAAAAAACGTTAAATATTTGGTAGAAAAGTATGTAGTGGTTGCAGAAGCGGAAAAAAATTGGATTTAAAATTTAAAATTGGACAACGGCAAATTAAATGTGCAACATTTGCAAATTGCATATAACCATTTTTCCGAGTTTCGTCTAACCAGGAAGGAATGCCCATTGTAATTTCAACGATCAAATTCTCTTTATAAACTATCTGCATCCAAACCCAACAAAATAAAGTATTAATAAGAAGACATAACAACACAGCAAACAATTAAGGGCATGTAGAATGGTAATGTATGAATACAATTTGAGCAGCCAATAACGAAGACGACGTTTGCTGTTACATTTAGAATAAAATGACAACTTGTGAACAATAATCTGCTCTGCTCTAATCTGCAATAATAATTTCCAAAATTAACTTTGTAGAATAAACATGAATAATGCCAGTCGCCTGGGTAACTACATCCTGGGAGGGCGCTAGTGCACTACGGATGTCCGTAAGTCTGAAACGCAGTGTAGTCATTTTTACGTTTCGTAACTCAATTTTTTTTGCCGTAGCCTAGGATTCTTACGAAAAGGGGAGGAGTTTAACGTAAGACTTACACTACGGGAGGTTCCTTCTTACACTACGAGAAAAAACTAACTGCCTATTGTTGGAAGAAGATAACCAATGCAATACCTCTTCGATTTTTAGTAATTTTTGAGCTCTTCCCTCACTGAGGGGATGTCACCAATTTGGCCCATTTACGAACTTTTGATCTCAATATTTACTATTTACGCGTAGATTGTACCCTTAAAATTTGATCAATCTAGTTCAATTTGAGCGAGATTTTAAATTTTTAACAGTTGAAACCGTTCGAAAGTTATCGTGAACAGTGACTTCGGGACAGACAGAAAGTAAAACTATACAATCAGAAAAATTGCTTTGACTAGTCATAACTTAGTATTTAGTATAATTAATGTCAAAAAATTTTCAAAAATTTTGTGGTATGCATTTTCAATTCAAAATTTTAAACATCCGTATGTAGCGGTCGTACCACTGCGCTGCCATTAAATATCATGGCTAGGGCTTCTGCTCATCTACAAATACAAACATACGTACGTACATACAAACATACGTACGTACAAACATAAGTACGTACATCTTTACTCTACATAAACATAATCTTTTAAACTTTATGAAGTGGGACATGCGCATGGATTTTTTTTTGAATGTATTGTTATGTTTTAAAAATAACGTTAACAATTAATTAAAATAAGCGAAATAGCTTTATTAATGAAGATTGTCAGGTTAGGGTTCTAACTAACAAACTGAAGATGTTACAGAACGATATCAGGTCCCTAACTGAAGACAAAGTACCTCCGTACAAGTATTTATACTGAAAATTTGTACTAATTATAAATCGGTATTTGTCACAGAGGAAATGATGTAAATAACAGTCTATGTAGGTTAATTCACACATCAGATAACAAGAATAAGAATGGAAACATCACATAACAGAAGTGTTTGTCAACACGGTCATAAAATAAAGGAAAAAGAAAAGGGTCAGCATTTTATAAATAGTACTACCGACATCGCATAATAACAGATTAAATAACATAGCACATAAGATAATGGGATAACATGGACATATAGGTACTTTTAGGTACCTATTGAAAGGAAATAATTTTATGTATGGCACATTCATGTACTACATACTTGCTCTAAATTACATCAATTTTAAAGTATCGATCTATGAACTAAATTTTATAAATTCTTAACACTCCCATAGCTAGACTGGAAATACGTCCCTGTATTTCCATTGCAACAATAAATTTTCAAACAATTTTTAAGCGATTAAAATTTTACAAACCAGAAATTACATTTCAGATTACTTAATGATTAAATAACTTAACGAATCAAATTCTCACAAAAATGGACAAGTATGGAAAATGAACAAATGATAATTGTACAAAGTTAAACCAAAACATAAGTTACGGCAAAACAACTCGTGACTAATACTACGTTATTGTACATACTGGTTTACGGCACAAGTCCGACTTACGGCAATAATTCTCTTAAGTCCGACTTACGGCAATTTCTATTCCGAATTACGGCACATTTTCTCTAGATTCCGAATTACGGCACCACCGAATTACAGTAATTGCACAACGTGTATTAATTAGGATTCGCATGTGCTGAACAAAATCATCATGAAAGAGAACTCAAAATTGTCGACTAAAACAAATTCATGACTATGTGAACGTACTTTTCAAAAAAACATCATTTGTTTATAAAACCATTCTAAGAAAGACATTAGATACCAAATCACATAAACAATTTGTCTTAACAGTGAGATACTTAGGCAGAATTTTTTTCATTCTAAAGAATCTTTTTAACTTACATAAGCAATAATAATTACTAATTTTACGTTTTCAAATGAATTTTACAAATTACATGGAATAGATACTGGTTTCATGCTTACAAACAAAAGCTACACACTAAAAACTAGAGTGAAATTTATAACAAAATTCTATTAGCTGAATAATAATTTTTTTTTTTGAGACTAGACGGACGGAAAAACCAAGTTCTTAATAATTTTTGCTCAAAGTACCCATGTTTCGTTAGTTCACTAGAGATCCTGTTCTCGAAAAAGATAAATAGAGGTATTATGAAACCTACTTGGGTTGGGGTAGTTCTACATGCACTATTCAATGAATCGAACTAATACGTCACTATTAAGGGTAGGTTTATATCAGCAGAATCTTGGCCTAACTTGCCCTATTTCCATGAAGATCTGCCTAAACTGTATATTCTACTTCCAGAGCAGCAACCCTACTGCTATTAACGCACTACAACTGGTTCACCTCTAAAATAAACCAGTTGTAGTCGAATTTGGCCAAATTCGGGGCGGCACCCCGCCACCCGCTGTAATTGCCTGAAATCGTCTAATCATGGTTTAGTACTAATTCTCATTTCTGCCAGGGTTCCTAAATCCATATTAGACTACAAAAGAAAACTAACAGTGTCTGGGTTGAACACATTTTCAAAACTCACAGAAAAAGAAACTTGTTTTCCGTCTAATCTTTACATGGAGCGTTTAACTATAAATTTAAAATTATCTACCTTACCACTTTTAATGGAAGTTAAACGGCTGACAACAACAACATCGACGAGTTTTTAAGAGCTTCTGAGATTTTAACGTGTATGAAATATGGCACTATCTGTTGTCTGGAACTGGAACACATCTCAGGTGTTGGAACTGGAACACATCTCAGGTGTTGGAACTGGAACACATCTCAGGTGTTGGAACTGGACCACATCTCAGGTGTTGGAACTGGAACACATCTCAGGTGTTGGAACTGGAACACATCTCAGGTGTTGGAACTGGAACACATCTCAGGTGTTGGAACCGGAACACATCTCAGGTGTTGGAACTGGAACACATCTCAGGTGTTGGAACTGGAACACATCTCAGGTGTTGGAACTGGAACACATCTCAGGTGTTGTAACTGGAACACATCTCGGGTGTTGGAAATGGAACACATCTCAGGTGTTGGAACTGGAACACATCTCAGGTGTTGGAACTGGAACACATCTCAGGTGTTGTAACTGGAACACATCTCGGGTGTTGGAACTCAATTCAAATAGTGATGAAACTAGAACTCAACTCGGGTGGTGGTGGAGCTGGAATATTGTTCGGATGGTGCTTTAACTTATCTCCGATGACACTGAAAATATTCCCGAGTGCAGGAACTGGAAAACGGCTATGATGCTGGAACTGGAAGGCACTTGAACACCTTTTGAAGCTGTAATACTGCTGTTTACATTGGAAACACTCAGACTCACTAAATTTTATTTGAGTATCGTTGTTGGTTGGACAATAAACACGTGCTGAATTATTATAAGGGGGATACTGTTCGAAAGACATAACGGTCGAATTTTTAGAAAAGTTCGTCATTGTTAAAAAGATTTACAATTTTAATAGAACTTGAAATTGTCAGTGTAAACTTTATGTGAATTGTTACGTGCTTATGTGTATCTGACGACTGTATTAATACAAAAGCCGGAGTTAGGACCCTGTTAAATAAACAACTGAAAAATTTGGGAGAGACTTGATCTAAAGCCCATTAAGGCAAAAAGTATGACGACTAATTACCGGGATCAAATCCCGTGGTTTCGGTACCATTTGTTATGTTTTAAAAATAACGTTAACAATTAATTAAAATAAGCGAAATAGCTTTATTAATGAAGATTGTCAGGTTAGGGTTCTAACTAACAAACTGAAGATGTTACAGAACGATATCAGGTCCCTAACTCAAGACAAAGTACCTCCGTACAAGTATTTATACTGAAAATTTGTACTAATTATAAATCGGTATTTGTCACAGAGGAAATGATGTAAATAACAGTCTATGTAGGTTAATTCACACATCAGATAACAAGAATAAGAATGGAAACATCACATAACAGAAGTGTTTGTCAACACGGTCATAAAATAAAGGAAAAAGAAAAGGGTCAGCATTTTATAAATAGTACTACCGACATCGCATAATAACAGATTAAATAACATAGCACATAAGATAATGGGATAACATGGACATATAGGTACTTTTAGGTACCTATTGAAAGGAAATAATTTTATGTATGGCACATTCATGTACTACATACTTGCTCTAAATTACATCAATTTTAAAGTATCGATCTATGAACTAAATTTTATAAATTCTTAACAGTATTAATGTTTGTATATTTGTCCGTAATATTTTGTAATTAATGAGTAAGGGTAATATTTTGCAATTAATGAGCAAGGACTAGACTTAGACTATCAGTACTGAGTCCAATCAACGGTCTATGAATTTCGGGCCAATGCGCAGTCGCTAGAAATTTACTGATTTCAACATTTTCTAGCCCACTTTGTGTGCTAGGATTCAGCTATACAAACATAAGTACGTACATACAAACATAAGTACGTACATACAAACATAAGTACGTACGTACAAACATAAGTACGTACGTACAAACATAAGTACGTACGTACAAACATAAGTACGTACATACAAACATAAGTACGTACGTACAAACACAAGTACGTACATACAAACATAAGTACGTACATACAAACTTACGGAATTGATATTTTTAATAATGGACCCCAAAGCAGTTTACCCGAAGTCCACTGTAATCAAAGTGCATTTGTCAGGTAACTTCGGAAGGCACCCGACAAATGCAGGATACGTGTGGTGGATGTCGGGTAAACTACTTACGGTACATTGTTAAAAAAATAATTATTCAATGCGCGTGCGCCATTTTATTTTTATACTTTAATTATAGAAACAATTTCGACTTCGTTCGTTTCTGTACAAAGAATATCTTATAGTCTTGGCCTACTTTGTTGCATTATTGTATTTTTTATTGTTTATAGATCAATTGTTTGGATAATTGAATAAGGTACCAATTTCACAATGGGAAATACCACTTCAAGAAGATCTCCACGATTTTGCGGTGCGGGTAACGAATTGTTACCACTGCCACCTGGAAATGATTTAACTCTGCCGTTTCTTGATTGGCTGTTATCCGACGTCCCGGATGCTGCTTCGTGTAGAGATATTAATACATCCTTTAACCGATTTTTAAAAGATGTTGCCGCTCATCATGTAGGACGTGAATTCCCTGAAAATCAAAATGAAACTGGAGAGGATATACTTCGGCATTTAAACGCAGAAATTACCAACAGTCCCATGCTTTTAAAGATATGTTGGGATTTGGTTCGCGATTGTGACTGTGACGACATTTTTTGCAGCTGCGCTTTTAATCGGCCTGAATCGCAAACAAATAGGCACACAAAGCTTTTGAAGAAATATCATCCAAATATGGAAGAGACTTTTAAAATCACTAGGACCAAGTGCATTATCGTTTATACTCTGGAAATTCCAGAATATCTCGTCGATATAAACACAGGCGAAGTCCGCAGTTTTCCATTTTACATGGATTTTAACCGCCGAATTCGAGAAATACGGCAGACAGATGATTTGAGCCGATTTCCATACAAATATTACGGAAAATTACTGTTCCAGTCGTTTGAATGGGCAGAAGAGGTGAGGCCTAAAAGATTATGGACAATCAAAACAGACCATATTTTGTATCGCGGAGTTCGTGCTAGGTTAAATTGGCTTACCCAAGATACTGTGTTTACATGGAACCAATTTACTTCCACAACCCGCAAGGAATCGGAGGCCAGAAAGTTGTTTCAAGGAATGAATCCGAATGATTGCACTTTAATAGCAATACATAATATTCTTGGTCCACTGGAATTAGGAAACAGTCGCTTCATTAACCATTTGATTGAATTAGATGATGTTAGTGGCCTGCAAGAATGTGAAGTACTATTACATCCTCTAATGCCATTTGAAGTGCTAAAAGTCAAAGATGAGAGTTCCGGCATAAGAAGGATTGACGTCCAACTTACCATGGACGACAATCATTTCATTAGATATGGTATCCCAGCAATTGCATTTTATCGGCGACCATCACAAATTGCTTTTATCCATCGCCGAAATTTTTGGTCTTTGTTTACTACAGTCTCAATTTCAATGCTTTTATTGTATTTTGAATTTAATTCATATGGATTATGGATGTGGCCCACTATAATATATATTTTTTTCTTTGCCTGTTTTTTGTACATTTTTTGGGATGAACTAGACTGGAGTCTGAATTTCAACCATTGGTAGTAATAGTAATGGTAAAATTAGTGCATACATTATAATTCAAATCTTATTTTCAATAACCCCGTTATTCACGTTTTCCAATATTTACAATAATCATGTTAAATTTTCAAATTATTTTCAAAATTATTGTGATTGAAAATTTGAAATAAGGCTCCATAAAACCATTTAAGTTGTAGTCATTGGCAGTTTCTCAAACATTTCATAATAATCAGTGGAAAACTGTAGAAGGAGACAGTGAATATAATTTCCAAAATTCCCTACTCTTTACAAGTAAAACTCTGACTTTCAAAAAATCATATCACAATTTCCATGAAACCGAACGTTATCAAAATGATCATTTCATTTAATGACTATAGGATGCACATGCAGTAAAAAAATGCACGCGGTAATTAGATGTACTTGTGCAGCTAATATTATAGTGATGAATATAACTATAAAGGAATGAAGTCAATTTTCCTCACAGTACAGATATTTCTTACCACTTTAAACTTAAATATGTACACAAATCTCATTCCTTTTTGTATACAATTTTTCTGTTTCTTTACATCGCACAGTGCGCCCTGACCAGACCTTATTAAATAAACATCAATATGTGTTTTATTCATTCATTTATTCCGTTTTTATTATTTTTTATTATTATTATCAACGGCCAATCTTTTCGAAATTTATCATTTTATAATCGCTGTGATATCAACATGATTACTTTTAATAAATTCCAGTGGCAGACAGAATTTATGTTGTCGAACCAAAATGGTCAACCCTGGACCTTAGCAACATCAAATTATAATAAGACTCTTTTCCGCCGTCATACAAACATATTTATCACATTTAATTTAGATCCAATATGTAGACACTTTATTGATTGATTAAATAAGGGATAGTAGGAACAATTATAAATATCCAGAACATCTGTTACATATTCAATACGGGGAATATTCATCTGTTTACATGACGGTCACCGCGAAGAAAAATTATTGAGAGCCAAGTCATATATTAATATTGCTGATTACCGATATTTTCGAGAGATATCATGGTTTATTCTTTCGTTGGCAAACGATTATAATTCTGTGAATTGAATTTGGCCAAAATATTATTATGCTATGGAGTACGTATTTCTCATTTGAGCCGGGCTATGTACTGATGGTTTTAGAATAGATGGAAATCGGGCAGAAAGCATGTATTTCATCCCAAAATCAACAAAAATTTCGTTCAAAAAAATCCCAAAATCCTTTGGTCGCTTCCACAGGCTGGGGGGCTTTTAACTTTGGATGCAGATTACAGCCGAACCCTTTGAGCTACGAAGTCGAATTTTTTTTCAAAAATTAGAAAAAATAAATCCTGACACCGGCAAGAAATAAATTTACCACTATTTGAAACTTTTGGCGGGATTTTTAAAGTCTTAAGTTACCTAGTAGCTTTGGAGCTTTAAAGTTTTGGAGACAAATCTGCCATATAAATTAAACTTTAAAATATCCCGCCAAAAGTTTTAAATGGTGAATTTGTTTCTTGCCGGTGTCAGGCTTTGTTTTCTAATGTTTTTGAAAAAAAATTTGACTTCGTACCTCAAAGGGTTCGGCTGTAATTTGCATCCAAAGTTGGGAGTCCCCCAGCCCGTGAAAGTTGACCATGGATTTTGGGATTTTTTTGAACTTAATTTTTGTTGCTTTTGGGATGAAAGACATTCTTTCTGCCTCTTTTGAATGAATTCCAAAACCATGCGTACATAGCCCGGCTCAAATGAGAAATATGTACTCTATGTCGTTTGCGATGTTCCCGATTTGTTCCAGAAAACATTGCCCAGATAAACCACTACGTGATGAAGCGCTAAAAATCGTTGTTGAGGAAAATAAATTTTTAAAGAAACTTGTGAGAATAATTGGAGGTACATACAATGACATTGGAGACCATCAATCCCACAAAACATATTGTGGACCCTCACTGGATAAAGCTTATTTCACAAATACTGTCTTTGACAATATTGAGCTTCCTATGCTCTGATTGTTTCTATTATTTTTGAAAGACATCAAAATTCTACATTAGCTGTGGAAAGCCAGGAAGGTGATTGTTATAGTCTCTCTACATCAGTGACGTTTCATATGCAGTTGAGATATAGAGTTCAAGTCCATCGTGATCCCTACATAATAATGGTACCTATCATTGAGGAATTTTATAATTTTATTTCCTGTGTCCTTTTGGAAGATGAGAGTCTCTCCTTCTATAGATCCATCAAACCTTTTCAACCCTACGCTTGGCATGATTGTTACAGTTTCTATTGTAGTTGCTTTCGTTCATGGAGTAATCTATAGGAAAAGAGAAGAATGTATTCCATTCCTAATGATTTGTTATGCATACATATTGGAGATCAGTTATTCGTTGTCAGCCAAAGCAGATTAAAACAATCTGGCTCAAGTTGGTCATCGGTCCGTTGTTGCTCATGTTCATCGTATTGACCAACGGATACAAGGGAATTGTCATCACTGATTTAGTAGAGCCACGCCCAGTTAAGCAAATTGAATCTATAGAACAAATGGCAAGTCTCTCTGATATAACTGCTCTTTCGATGACGAGAAGTGAAGACGACTTTGATCCATTTCGTATACCTTTGATCTTAAAAATTTCTACACTTCAGACATATTACCGTAACTGTTTGCGCAATAGTGGCTCACCTTCTTACAATTTATCGTTATCTTATTTCAGAAAAAAATATAGAAGATATGAATATTCCGCGAAGGATTTCGAACATGATATCAAAGATCAAAAAATATTAGAAAACTCCATTGAGAATTTGGACACAGAACAACTTTATGATCAGTTTGAGTTTCGAAAGAAGATCTATAACACGAAATTTACTAGAAAGAAATCTGTAAAAACAAAGCACATGTTAAGGAAACTTGGCGAAATCGTTCGGTTTCTTCCAGGATTTCCTTATAGCGTCAGTCCTATAAAGTGGATTGCAAAATGAAATAATTCTGCTCTTACTCTCCCAAGTTTCAGTCTCTATCGACTGCTAAACGACTCCTACTGGAATCCTCAGAGGGAAAGACACTGCATTCGCATGGGAAAATCGAGTGTCTCTAAAAACATTGCCATGAAAATATATTTTATTTTGTTGAAATCTGCAAAAAAATTTAAAAACAAATGTCATGTTTTGTTTTTGTATGTATTACATACTTTAGTATCTCGGTGCAAACTTCTTACTTCATCATCTCAGTCAAGTTCGGGTGAAAGATAGTTGGGAGAAATTACTGGTCGTATGACTTTTGACAATATTATCTGATCAGTCTCCAGAAATTGTTGGGTTTAATTAAACTGCACATCTGTAAATACAGTTATAATTTGTAAAATTACTTTCTAAGGCATTAAATTAAGTACGTCGTAAGTGAAATTGTAGTTTGATGTCCTACTTATTTGCATATATTTTATTTCAAGCTTTGACAAGGTGATGTTCTCATCATGAAATTGCATAAAATGTTAGTTTTAGAAATACTTATGGGTAAGACTTTCAGCCATTTCTAGTGGAAATGTTAATTAATGTTGTGGTAGAAAATGATAACCTAATCCATTTGCCTGCTTAAAATATCCAACAGGGTCACCCTTTACCTTAGAACGGGCTTGCTTGGAGGGATATAATGGCACTCTCAAACTAGACAGAAAGGGATACCTTTGGTCATAATTACATGATAATTACCGAATGGTAATACAAAGCTAGAGAGATGATACTAACACCAACACACACTAGAATACACTCCAGATTTACATTTTGAACGGGATTCGCTAATAATGTTTTATTCTGTCGTAAAGTTTTATTCCATCCAACAATATGATCTAAATATAACAAAGAGGTTGCGTTATATAGTTATGCATTAAATATTTAGCCTATAAAATTAATTCAGAAAGTTATGGTTTTAAATAAACAAATAAACATTTTATATTTAATTTTAATAATCTCGATAAAATAATTTTTTGCGATATCCTTTACTGCTTGTCCTATTCTATGTTACAATTTATAGTAAGTACTACAGTCTAGAAGACTTCTTTTCCTTTTTGCTAACAAAATTTAATAACATTTTTAGTAAACCATCAACCTTTACTGTTCGTTTTTCCTGGTTGAATTGTATAAAGCCGTATCGAGCCTGTCTTTCTAAAATATCTGAATGACCAAGTTTATAGGAAGATATTTAAATATTAAACTGTTTATTTTAGTAGTTCTATATAGAACATTTGGTCTCTTTCTTCTCCTACTCCATATTATGAGAAACCATATAAATACAATGACATTTATTATAGAACAAAAGTTAGTCCAGCTAAAATACCAGCACAAATTAATGCTTACCCATAGCTGATGACTCAGACTTGTATTGTCAACTTATTTGCTGTATTTCCTCATTTGTGACGAGACTACGTTTGCTACATGGTATTCAAAATTAATAAAATATATATTCTCCATTTAGAGTCGAGACTAAGGTCCCACGGGTACCTAGGTTCCCCTCTGCAAATCTATGACGCATACGGGCATATATTGGTCGAAACATTGGCAGGGCTGCTGCCACAAAAAAAATTCGGAGGGGGTCCGACAAATAATAATAGAAAATATATACTGTTATTATTTGCGAAGCGCGAAAAAATTTTTTGGGGGCGGGCCCCCTGTCCCCCTGGCTGCGGCCCTGAACATTGTATAATTGCCACAAAATATCGGTTTAATTGTAATTAAAGCAGAGAAACCGTTTTTGTGCTTTATGGTGTACCTATAGAAAATGTGTTTGGGATTGGTCACTGTGGAGAACCTGACAACCATACACGTCCATATTGAGTGGGACTGAATACCGCAATTGTGTCTTTTGCATATTACTTACTCATTTACACCAGTATCATTAGAATACCTCCCGGACTACATCGAAAGAGAACATTTTTGTTATCAAAAATATTTTGGAAAATGAAATTCGAAATATTTTGCAATATCTTCGTGTTAGTTTGGATTGGGACGGCTAAGGGCATCCCAAATTTGCCGTTCTATGGGAATTGTGATTTTAACTTGATCATATTTCCAGATTCTTCCTTCCAGACGACATTCCTGTTGGCCAATCAGTATTTACAGCCGTGGACTTTGGCTCCTCTCCATTACGACAGAAACCAATTCAATCGGCATGAAGACAACCCACGGGATCTCTCCAAAAATTTGTGCAGCCTCAACATTCTTATGGAACCGCACGTTTCGATTGACTATCTGACTGCTATATTCGGGAAGGAGATCAATCGCCGATCCTCCACATTCATAATTATCTACAAAAAAAGCAAAGTTCATCCTCAACTTCATCGACAATTGTCGCCATATTTTAGTGCGGAATTAACCAGTCCTTTGTTTGTGTTGGTGATTGATAATTCGACTCAAGTTACAGTTCTCACTGGAAATCTCTACAAACAAAAAAGATTTGTTGCAAATATAGAAATTGTGGATGATGATTGGGAAAGAGTTTGGTACTCCTTAAATGGACATTTGCACGGTACCAGAATCGGAGGTTTTACCAACATTTTAAGTTTCCCTAACGCACTGCTTTTGCTATCTTGCAAAGATTCTGTGTATATTGCAATGAGAAAAGGTCAATCATTTTGTCCCTCTAAATTCAGAACAGTTGAGAAATTGGCCGATAAATTAAATTTTACTGTCATTTATGCACAAAATCCAGAAATTTTAAAGGATGAACAACCTTGTGGAACAATTGCAATGTTAGGAAATTATAATGACATGTACCAACCCCAATGGATCAGAACTACGTTTATTGAATACTCTGAAGAAATGGTTCCCTTCTACTGCGAGGCATCTCCTGATTTCCATTCGGTGCCTTTGTCTGTGCTGATTCAGAATACGTTTGATGATAATTGCTGGTTGCTCATCTTTTCTCTCTTCCCACTTTCATTTCTAATTTTATCTTTTGGATTGACAAATTCCTCGTCAAAGAAACTAGAATGGATTTTGATGTCATTGGTGACTGTTCTTTTAGACCAGGGAATTGTCTACAACAGAAGGAGGAGTCTGTTCTTAGTAGTGGCAACAATGGGATTTATAATCACTACTCTCTATGCAACCTGGATAACCAGTGAAATCATTGCACCTCCAGAAAGGAAACAATTTTCGGGTTTCAAGGAACTCGTTGACAACAACTACAAATTATTTGGCATGAAAGACAGTCGAATCCACACTAACACCAACCACACTGACTTATTCGTTAAGTACAAAATGCTGGAAAGGATGAATTCAAGTGTTTATATTCATGATTTCCAAATACAAAATGAAACTTCTGGAGACTTTGGAGAAATTATGAATAAATTGCTTACTAACTATACTATGAAAATATTTCATATGATTTCTAAACAAAGCGGGAAATATTTGGTGCCAAATATCCCCAAAGTATCATCATCAAATGGGCATTGCATAATGACAAAGGATATTACAGATATACAGCCGTACTCTTATTTCTTTTATGGCTGCTACAGGCACAATTTCCAATCGTACCTCCAAAGGTTGCTGGAGACAGGATTTTTAACTATTTGGATGGAACAAGGGATGAATATCGACCTCGAGCCATCGAAAAGATCGTATTTGAAATCCAAGTATGAAGAGAGTCAGCCCGTGGCCATCAATTTAGGAATGAAGATTCACACCATTTTTATTTTGTGTTCTTATTTATCACTTGGCACTCTTCTCTCATTTATTGTGGAACTGGTTTTTAACAAATTGATTCTTTCATATTATATCCGATATTGTTCCCAGCCCTTCTATTTTTCACTTCAAATCGTGATTAACACACTCAAATATTCATGGAATAATTTACTCTCATTCTGGCATTTAAATGATTGAATATCCATCACTAAATTATTTAGTGGGACCTCCAGCACCCCAAGCGAAAAATTTAGGCTGTTTTTATCTAAATTGGGACAAAAGCTTCCTAAAAATGACATAAAATTTGCCCTAAACGCGAAATGTTTTATTATTTTGAGAAAAAAATTATTTCTCCTGCATTTCAGGGGTTGCATTTGCATCCTATGCCCCCCGTCACTACAGTCTTAGCAGCTTGCCACGTTTACTTCTACTTTGCTCGTAAATAAAAAAAGGACTGCTTTTTTTAAAAAAAAGTAGTTTTTTGTGAAACAGGGATACCTATTTTGTTCCATGATAAACATTTGCAAAAGAAAAACAAATAAATAAATTAGCGGTTTAAATTACCACATATCAATGTAATAACAAATTTTCTTTTGTTGAATATTCTAATGTAGTGTAGAAAGTGTAAGCTTATCATACTTTGATGGCAAGACTCTAAACTGGCCTGGTTTTTACTTTAATTTATGCATCATTTCTTATAAAACACATTTATATGCCCCAATCGCCTTAATGTGCTTAGTAATCCTAAATCATAATGTCTTTAGTTAAAAGTCTGTTCCAGATTGATTCCAAAGTTGGGAACACACACTGGCTAAAAAATCTCGGTGGTGGAAGCAGAAAATTTTGCAAATTAATTACTGTTAACCACATTATGCATTATAGCCAACTTTTAGCGATTCCTAAAAAAAGTTTTATCATGAAAAAATTAATTTTCTTCAGCGTTGCAAATGTTGCAATACATTTTGAGTAAACGGTCTAGGGTAGAATCCAGCACAGATAATGACATCATCCCTATATCCAGAAATTCGGTTAAAGGGGACTCATTAAGTAATCACTATGGTAAAAACTTTGAGATGTTTGGCGTTATTGGAATAATATTTTCCACAGATTTAGGAGGCATTGCATGGCCTTCTAGCCTTCTCCCCGTTTTATATACAAAAGCTGATGAACAATTAATTTATGAATTACATGCATGGCTGTCTATGTGTCTTTCGCCACCATGAATGTTAATACATAGTCTCGGCATTTTTTCCTATTTGTATAATGTGTAGTTGGTATGGAAACTGCTTATCAATGCTATACATAAACTTTTAATGCATTGTAAATGTAACATTCAAGTGAAATAAACTCTGAATAGAAATTGGCATTAATGCAGCCTTCGCCTCTTTACTGGCTTTGCCATAATTATCTCAACAGAAAATTATTGCATATAAGATAATTACTAAACTTTCTATCAGTAGTTATTATAAATATAATAATTTGTCCCAATCTCAATAGCGCTTTCTTCAATAAACGTAATATATTTTTAAAGTCTCAATGGATTATAAACATTCTGAATGACGTGGCGTAATTCCACCTAAAATAATATTAGCTTTCATTGTAAAAACTTTTCTGCAATTAAAGTACCCATCAATTGAATACAATAATATGAATTAATCAGTCTAAGGTCTAAGTTTTAGTTTTTAGCTACAGTATCCATATTGCCCGACAGCCAGAATAACATTTGGCGTGGGTGCCGCCGACCGAAATTTATGAAATAAACGTCTCTCCAATTATTTGCATTGTGCCATACACATTGCATTTTTATATATTTGTACCATTTTACCTAATAAATAACCTGTTTCAATTTCTAATTGTTACTCAATGCTATCAAATAATTCAATTTGAATACATATCTTGGAAAACTTTAATACTACCTGCTTAAACAAACCAATTGCCACCCGCGTAGTTGTAGCAGTAGCATTATTTGTGCGTTGGCTAATATTACCTTTCATGTTGGCCACTGTTTAATAAGATTTAAGACTTAAACTTCTTCCCTACATTGTCAGACCACATTTTGGAAAAATATCATTCTAAAAATGGATTTTTTTCGATTGTTTTTGTTTATTTTGTTACAAGAAAAAGTGGAATCATACTCTTTAATTAAAATTCCCGACTTAGAACTGATGATCAACTAATTTTCGGACTGTGCAGTAATTTTCGTGTATGACGATTATTCTCCAGACTTAGACGGAAGATTAAATTTTCCCGTTTCAATTATCCACTTGCATATATTGGAACAGAGGCTAGTAAACCGAAAATGGATATTTCCCTATGTAATAATAACGATACATTTTGAACGATTTAAATCTAGTACATATGCTGACCGAAAATGTTTCGGTAATAAAAATGCAAATAAACCTCTTTATTGTTACGGACCGTTCTATCATATTTACATCGTTCCAGAATTCACTACAGATATGCCACTGGGTACCGGTCTTTCACTTATTTTTACATCTAATAAAATAGAGAATCGTGATAGATTTATGTTATTCGAAATAACAAGTGTACAAACGGTGTGCATTGGTTGCGTATTTGTGACTAAATTGAAAATAAAAATTCGCCTTCCTCCTCAGTTGTCGGCAATAACAAATATATTGCCATTTCCATCTGATTCTGACAGGAGAATACAAACGGTACAGACATTTCGTAACTTTTTCAAAGTATTTTAAAATTCGAAAATTGTGTACCAAATGAATGAGTTAAATCTATGGCAACAGTCAGTGGCGGCTCTAGGATTTGCGAGGCCCTATAGTAATAATTCACAAAAAAGCAATTTTTAAATATGTTTGGGAATCATAATGCTAACCGTTTATTGTGTTTTGCTAAAATTGCAGAAATCGTCGTTGATTTGGTTGAACATTCAAACAATTGTTTTTTCATGTATTTCACTTATGGCTATTCAAAATCATTTTACCCAGCTAAAAATGGTACTCGGAAGAGTATGAATTATAAATATTAGACCGTAGTTATGTTTCACTTCCTCCTGTAAAGAGGACTATTCAGTAACTAATTTTGCAATTGCGGAGGAACTGAAAAGGAAGTGAAACTTTATCTGTGATCTTATGCATTATAATTCAATTTAAAAATACTTAAAAATTTTTTTGCTGTGGGGTCTATAAATATATTATATAAAGGATAGGGGTTTATACTCCAAATTTGGCTCAAGGCACATTCAGAGTGGTAACGTTACAGGAAAGGGCAACTAGAGAACTTGGAGATCGCTGGCGTTTTATGTGAGTTTACCCCTCACAACCTTGCCTTATTTCATCAAGGGCGCTCACTCCAAGTGGTTAGTGCAGGAATAGGAAGGCAGAGCATAGGATAGGAAGCAGAAGCGGTTAGAACAGAAGACTGTTAAGGTACATCCCAATTACGGGCATTTCTCCTATCTGACAAGTCAGTTAGTTGAGAGTAGGGAAAACCATTGCATATTAGTAATGTGACTACTAACAGCTGTGGAGAAAAACCCACTCCATGTACCAATGTCCCAAGCCACTGACAGGATTCGAACCCTTGACCGCCAGTATGGAATTGAGTGTCCACACCAACAGACCAAGGTGGCTTGGTTTAAATAATAAGAAAATATATTATATTATAATTGTTTTGCTGCAGTTCAATAGTCAAGCATTTTTAGCTCGCCTGAGGAAGCGAGCTTATAGAACCGCACAGTCTGTCCGTACGTCTGTACGTCCGTCCGTCCGTCCCCACGATAACTTTCGAAAGCAATGACGGATATTGACCAAACTTGCCAAAAACAATGCCTATGGACCACTGACGATCCCTATTGAATTAGGGGTAAATCGGTCCATTGGTTGCTGAGATACCGCTCACTTTGTCTTCATTTTGATAGTCAAAGTGAAAATTTGGCATTAAATGGACATTAAAAACTTCAATGGCGTTTCCTATAAATTGTTAGCGATATAGTATAAAATATTTCATTCCGCTTCTACCAAATTTGAGATTTTATAATAAAGCAAATTAAACTGGAAAATAACTATTAGACGATGGAAAAAATCTATTTTGGATTTATATTAAATTTAATAGTCAAATTCCCAATTTTTTGATTTCCTTTAAATTTAAATAATCATTATAAACCGATTTTACTTTTCTGTTGATTTTCATAGTCAACATTAATCAATTTTGATTTTCTGTTGATTTTCATGGTCAACATTTATCAATTTTGATTTTCTGTTGATTTTCATAGTCAAAATTAATCAATTTTGATTTTCTGTTGATTTTCATAGTCAACATTAATCAATATTGATTTTCTGTTTATTTTCATAGTCAACATTAATCAATTTTGATTTTCTGTTGATTTTCATAGTCAACATTAATCAATTTTGATTTTATGCTGATTTTCATAGTCAACATTAATCAATTTTGATTTTCTGTTGATTTTCATAGTCAATATTAATCAATTTTGATTTTCTGTTGATTTTCATAGTCAAAATTAATCAATTTTGATTTTCTGTTGATTTTCATAGTCAACATTAATCAATATTGATTTTCTGTTTATTTTCATAGTCAACATTAACCAATTTTGATTTTCTGTTGATTTTCATAGTCAACATTAACCAATTTTGATTTTCTGTTGATTTTCATAGTCAAAATTAATCAATTTTGATTTTCTGTTGATTTTCATAGTCAACATTAACCAATTTCGATTTTCTGTTGATTTTCATAGTCAACATTAACCAATTTTAATTTTCTGTTGATTTGCATAGTCAACATTAATCAATTTTGATTTTCTGTTGATTTGCATAGTCAACATTAATCAATTTTGATTTTCTGTTGATTTGCATAGTCAACATTAATCAATTTAGATTTTTTGTTGATTTTTGAAATAATATAGCTTCGTTTCCTTATAATACCAATGTCTGAATTTTTAA
Organism: Tomocerus qinae; assembly: GCA_020055645.1. NCBI lineage: Eukaryota > Metazoa > Arthropoda > Collembola > Entomobryomorpha > Tomoceridae > Tomocerus > Tomocerus qinae. Next base: position 10,821,973 of record CM034546.1, on the reverse strand, counting down.
TATTTCATAGCTACATATATAAAGACCCAATTCTGAAAGTTTGATCAAAATCCGTACGCTCGGTTTTGTGCTACGTGCGAGTACTTTTCGTCTATCAAAATGTGTACAAGTTAACCTTTAATCAGGCGAGCTTCTGTTACGGCTTGCTGTAGGCTTTTACTATTATTATTATATTTAAAACTATGGAACATTCTCGAGCGAAGCGAGAAATTTTTTCCGTTTTTAACTGAATTTGGTCATAAAAATAATATCATCGTGAAGAATTTTAATGATTTTTGGATGTTAATGAAATAATTCCTTCCAAAGACAAGTAATACTCTTCCAAAATAAGAGTTTAAATCTCTGTTATAAAGCATGTAAGCGCTATTGAGACATTTTAACATTTGAGTTTTTTTCGTTTAAACTATATTCCTTTCCCGTTTAGAAACAGCGATTACTGAAACCTTAATTGTCTGCAACTACTGAAATCCTGTGGTTTTATTAAATTGCAAAATGCAACTTTGTCAGGGCATGAAAAAGGCAAAAAGCTACCTTTTTGCCTTTTTTGTTGCCTTTTTGCCTCGCAAAATTAGCAAAAAGGTAACGATTTTGCCTTTTTGGTTATTTTAAAATAAATGAAAAATATTTCAATTTCAATGTTGTAGGGTATAAAAGTCAGAAAATGACAATATAATAGTGTCATGTGAAAACGAGGTGTTTAGCAACCTCAAATTTATTTATAAATCAGCTTCACGTGCAGCGAATGTCATAGAAAAAAGGCACAAAAAATTAAAACGACAAAAAGGTACAAAAACGTGCCTTTTCTTACTTGAATTATTACAAGTTGTGCAGCGATAAATCTGTAAAAACTTTAATCTGTAAATATAATTTATCAAAACGTATAACTTTAACTAAAATCAGTGTTTCTGAAATGCAAACAACAGAAAGAACTTCAATTTTTTTTTCTTTATCAAAGCTCTGCGCGAGGCCCTCAAAGCGCGAGGTCCTGGGCAACTGCCCAGTCCGCCCATTGGGAAAGCCGCCTCTGGCAACAGTACAATTCAAATTTCACGCTTTTAAATCAAACATCAATTGATGCAAAATGGATAAATCCGTTCAAATCGTTAGCTGCTCAGAAATTGTCATATGAAGATGTCCTTGAAACGTTTTTATGGGACAGTTACAAAATCATCACGGCAGAAAATAAATACAACTTTATAAAGTAGATCTAAGTCGGGCTAGTAATATTTTCCCGACTCCCCAAGTATGGTACAAAATGGATAGCATTAAGTTTATTACTTGTTCGGGTGGTTTTAGGGATCATGCGATGCAATTATATATCATGCCTTACGATAAATCTACTTGGATACTTTTGTTCGTATCTATTGTTCTCCTTACACTTTCTTTCACCGTACAACAATCACAAAATAATGGAAATCACAGAAATATGTTTTGTTACAATTTGTTGGGATTTTTTTCCATTTTGGTTGAACAATCATTTAACATCAGGAAAAGGGAGAATAAAAATGTTGGTTTAACCTTAGGGATTTGGATCATTTTTGGAATCGTTATTAGCAATGGGTACAAAGGAACTATTACGAGTCAAATGACAATTCCACGTCCGATAAATTTTTCCATTAATTATTTTGATGACCTCTTTAACTTTACATATATTGCACCAGAGACATTGAAGCAACCTTTGGAATTCAAACAGCGAACAACGCACTATAAAATTCATTGCCTTTCGCCGTTATGGGTTTGGGAAGAACAGAGATATTTACCATTATGCTCACTTGATGGAAAACACAAAAACGGAAGCGATTCTTGTGGACCATTTAATCCAAAAAGGTGCAATGAAGGGCATTATTTTCGGGTGCCTGGTGTGTTCACTGCTGGAAAAAATGTGCTAACCGAGAATAATATATTAGGAGATGAAATGACAGTGTGGAATTGGTACAAATTGCCTGACAATGATTCATATCTGCCGCACTGTGCAAATTATACCCTTAGAAAAGGCATCATTGATTTCCTTGATGCCAGATGCGTCGAAAAAGAAGAACGTAATGAGCAATTATTTTTTGGAAGAGTAACATCTTTTCTTAAAAATTGTTCCCAAAAAAGAGTCTACATTGATTACGAAAGCGTTTTGCTTCTCTACCGCCAATATCGACTTGACAATAGGGATTATGTGATTAGCAAAGATGCCATACCGTTTTTACAGGGTGGAGTAATTAAATTCCCTAATTATGCTATTAAACAGCAACTGTACTTGCAAATGCTGAATTTTGTGAGTTCCGGAATCAACCAACTATTTCTAAATTGGGACAGCTTTCTCAAAACAAAAATGTTTAAATCACAAAAAAAAGAATCAGCCATTCACTCGTCATATTATTTTTATATTTGTGCTTTCATTGCCTTTGTATATTTATTTGCTTTAATACTATTTTATTTTGAAGGGATTTTTGGCAATATTTCATGGCCCACTAAGGTCACTGCACTGTAAATGTCTATACAATTTTAAATTCAGGAAAGTTTAATGAACGGCTTTATTTGTGCTTCTCCAATATACATTCATTACACAATTTGTATTACAAATTATCCATATTATAATCGTAGATAAAAGAATAAATTTACCTATATCTATATCTACATGTATATGTCTTATTAGTGATAACCTAGGAAGCCAGCATATATTACGCAAAGCAAAATCGCATTCTTCATGTGTAATGTAAGTGCTGACTTTAACAGTTGTTGGTACCTACTTCTCCCATCAACTGCATCCGTAATACATACACGCTCCTTAAAATGATGGAGTGGAGGAAGGAGCCTACGACGCCGAAGTCCATACTCCAGCCTCCGCTCTGGGGCTTTGTGTTCATGGTCCACAGTCTCACTCTCACTTCCTCCAAACCCATTGACCCCATGCACCTCTATAAGAAATTAGCGAACTTCTTGAGGAAGTTCAATCTGAAATCGGCACTTTTAATCTACAAATGCGATACCTGTATAGGTAGTCAATAAGTCCATGAACTTAAAAGCCTTAGCTATTCTTATACCCATTTCCTTTTTTATACATTTAGGCAATAATATTTCTTCAGCAAAATTAAAGTATTCTCCTGAACATTATTATAATATGACAATCAAAATGAATAAATAATTTTCAAATTTTATGGAATGATAGAAATGAATATTTTATTTTTTGCCTTGTGTCAGTGCGTGGCATGCAATTGATTTATTAGTACCATGCATTCGTTCGATTACGGCAAAAATAGCATTTGAAGCTACCCCAAAGTACCATTATTCCAATTTTGATTCTTTTGATCATCTTACGTACATTAATTAGCAATACTTTTAATTTACATTTGACGAGTGTACGATTTTCCCAGATAAATACGGCGGTATATATAAATGAAATACAGAAAGTAATGTAAAAGATTGTTGCTATATTCGAATTGCGAAATGTCAATCCCCTTGGCAATTGCCTTCCCCAACATGTTTTACATTTAGTGAAATTACTATTCTTTGCATATTCTACCCACTTGTTGTAAATTCCCGACTGAGTAAGAGAATTTAATCTTTGTCTTAGAATTGGAGTGCGCATAGTAATTTCTTCAATAGTGAGGGACGTGGAAAGCGGTATAGATAAAAAAGATTTATCATCTGTGCCATAATATAATGTTTTCTTTGGTTGAACTCCGCCGTTGTGAGGATTCCAGTGAGAGTCATTCAAGAGGCGATGCAGTTGGGAACTTCGGAGAATTAGTGCAGAGTTATTGCATTGGGAGATCCATTTTTGGGGACTTGTTAAAGGAAAGTCTGGATAAGCTTTCATAATTTTCAAAATCTTTTTAATTATTTTGTATTGTGATGTGTTTTCTAATTCTATTGAATCTCTGTAATATTGGATAAAATCTGGAAGTGAAAAGAAATCATTGAAATAAGAATCTTCATCGGGTGTAAATGTGTCTTGGATAGCCAACCTAAGTGCACTAAGATTTTTCTGCTCCACCAAAATACTTCCAGCCATTCGGCATTGCCTCATTTCCTCCCAATCTTTTTTCATTTTCTCACAATATGTATCTATGATCTTAAATGTCATATATTCAGTAATATCAAAAGGATTGAACTCACTGTTATCACGAAAGGGACCAAGAACAATAAAATTGGACATATTACCTAAATGTTCGATGGATTCAATTCTTTTTACAGGACGTGGTTCAGTAAAGTCCGTAGTGACAATTCCCTTGTAACCATTTGTCAGCACAATGAACATCAATAACAACGGACCAATTAAAATTTTGATCCAAAGAGTATTTTTGGCTTTTGCCGATAACGAAAGACTGACTTCCAACAAATATGCATAGCAAATCCAAACAATTGGAATGCTTTCGTCCTTTTTGTAATAAATGACAACGTGGACGAAGGAAACTACAGAAATAATTGAAATTATAATACCCAGCCAAGCGCCAAGTTGAAATGGACGAACGTAGCCATAGAAAGAGAGACTCTCGTCTTCCAAAACGACGCAGGAGATGAAATTAACAGATTCTTGCATTGTTCGAACCCCGAAATAGTCCGAACTTGTTCCTAGAATAAATCCTTCAGAGTGATCAATTGACAAGAACACAACGTCCATTAAGAAAAGTGTGTTATTGCAATCAAAATTGTTCTTATTGTACATATTCATGACTATTGTAGAATTTATAAATCCCTGAATAATAAAAGAAGCTATCGGAAGAGAAATGCCTTCGTGGTTGAAGAAGTAATTTGTAAAATACATATTTTTCATGGCGGGTCCACAGTATATTATCTCATTGTTAGATGAGTCTACAACTTTGTGCAATAGAAATGTCTTGGCAACTGTGCTTCGGTCAATGAAGATTTGAATAGCCATTCTCCTTAATTGAGTTAATTGTTTATCAGGGCAGTTGTCCCTAGAACATAAAGGCTCCAGTGTGTATGTGTATTGATTTACACTGTTTAAATGCGGACAAATGAAATATATCACATCTTCAACCGACGGAGCTATCATAAACCAAGGCTTCCTCCAGAATAGCTGATGAGCTGTATTGTCATCATATAAATTCAACTTAAAATAAGAACTAACTTTTATCGACTGCAATATTTCTCTATTCACAATCAGATACACAGAAGAATATTCCACCAGGTTGAACCAATTCCGTTCGTACATTTGGTCGTCATAAAAAGTCTCACTGACATAGTTGAGTAGTAGAACGTCATTTAAAACGTTTGGGTTGAAATTGACAGCAAAATGGGCAACACAAACCAAACGGCCGTGAAGACGAGGAAATGACAATCTTCTTGCTGTTGTTTCTTTAATTAGGTTCCAATATTTCCGTTCATCTCCGTTGTAAAAATGTCTACCTGACATCTTGTTAAAACATGTCCAACCCTGACTGCAGGATATATCTTTCTTGAGTTTCGAGTTAAAAAAAGTGAACGCGTAAGGAACTTCAAAACCTTGCCAATTAATATTGTTCAACTCCTGAATTTCCGAATGGTTTTGGCTAATTAATATGTTAATGTAACAGTCTTTTTCTAAATTCACCACTTGTGATAATTCCCCTCCAATGACCAATTCCGCGAGATAAAGCAGACAAACCAACATAAGCATTTTTGCTTTTTACCAGAGATGAGACTTCATAAGTCTGGACTAGTTTAGGTCGATTTGTATTCCAAAATCTGATGTACGCAAAGTTTAACTAAAAATCTTTTTGCTTCGTTTTTCAGGTTGAAATTATCGGCTATTGGTTAATATCGGAAAAATTTATGCTATATTGACAATTTTGTTTTGCGCAGAAAGGGAGTTGATTAGTGACTGAAAAAAAGATTATTTTGCTCCAGGATAATCAAGAATGTTATTTTTCTCAAACTATTGGCTAGAATAAAATATGGAATAGAAAAGCTTTAGGTAAATTTTTAATAGATGAGATGCTTTCTTCCAATAGGCAAAGCCATGTATTGATACTTTGTCAAGCAGCAGTAAGTCTAACGTGCATTGAATTATTAAGTCCTATTTTACATAAGCACCTATTAGATGGATTAATCTCATTAATTAACACTGATTTAAAAGCTAGAGCCATGAAATGTGAAATGAATAATAGAATAGGGTAAAATACAAAGTAATATGTTTATATTCCTAAATCAACTCTATTTCTTATAAACGCAAATGGCAATTCTGTAGTTTTTCTCATCTTCAAAAATCAAAATCAATACGAAAGACTGAATTTTTGACTGTTAAAAAGGAAATGGCAAAAATAATTCTACTAACTACAGTGGATATTATAGTTGATAGATGGTTGCTTTTCCTCGAAACTTATACATTTCACAACAAAACAATGGCAGAATGAAAGATTTTGTAACATTGCATTGTTTGTGACTAAAACATTGTGGAATGGAAAACTATGGGCTTTCTACAATACGAACTTGTCGCAGTTAATAATATTATAAGACAGTATTGACTATTCAATACCAACCTGATTGATCGCTTTGAATTTTTGTGACAATGTTTATTAATTCATTAATTTATAAGTGGAATCGACGTTGACACAATATGGTTATGTGGAATCATGTGGTCCCTATTGAAGTACTCCGTTTTGTTACTGGTTGCCCCAGCATGGTTATTTATTATGGATTAAAAACCACTTTATAGAATGATTACTATTTGTCAACTTTAGCTATAAGCTAGATACTGATAATTCTAATGCTCAGAAAATATTAGGTAGCTCAAAGTTTATGTTCGCAAAATCTAATGAATTATTTATGTACGAGCCCAAGCAAGAGATAGTATGGAAAATATTTTGTGATGATTGTCCCTATTCTACGTACTACGTACAATCTATCTAGCAAAGACAAGAATGTTATGGACTACTCAATAATGCCTTAATTGATACGAAGGACAAGATTTATTTTCGAATAGCCTTGCCAATTGAATTGCAAGGTGGTAGTATGTTCAAATCAGATGATTTAGGCTTTAAAGATTTTCAGAGGAAATTAGAAAGGGATGTTGTAATATTGAGACTGTCATAACAGTCTAAAGTGCTCTGGTGTTTTACCGCTTAGAATACTCCTTATCGCATTAGCCTTGCTGCCGACGAACATATGAAAAACTACTTTATGGAATCATTACTGTTTGTCAACTTTAGCTATAATCTAGTTACTGATAATTCTAATGCTCAGAAAATATTAGGTAACTAAAAGTTTATGTTCGGAAGATCTAATGAATTATTTATGTATGAGCCCAAGAGATAGTATGGAAAAAATTGATTTATACTTTATACTTAGTGACCGGGTCTCAACATTCATATTATATACAATCAGGGTTAGTGCAATTTAGTATCATCTTAACCATATAATATATCATTGAAAGTAATTAGGACAAGATTAATTTTCGAATAGCCTTGCCAATTGAAGAGAAAGGTGGTAATATGTTCAAATCAAATGATTTAGGCTTTAAATATTTGCAGAGGAAATTAGAAGGGATATGTTTTAATATTCAGACTGGCATCATAACAGTCTAAAGTGTACTAGTGTTTTACCACTTAGAATACTCCTTATCGCAATAGCCTTTTCTGCTGATGAGCAGTGACTACAATATTTGTTATCACAATTGGAGGCAGGTAGCTCCATTCGAAATGCATTCAGAGTATCTGATGATGTTTTGTAACAAACGGAACAAAAAGGAGATTGAGAGGAATTCCACTTGCACAAAAAATGCCACTGCCTTCAAAACTACATGTTCTATTTGCTTGTTGCTGTGTTTTGCTTATAAAACCAAACACGGAGATCGATTGCATAATCATAAACGAATATAATATAGCAGACGGAAGAAATTCTTTGACAGGCAGTCGTTGAATATCATATTTAAAATGCGTAACCCATTGAAAGCTCTGATTTTGATTTTATCATGATCACGTTTTAAAAAACCAAATGGCAGACAGATTTTATACTGTCTAACTTAAAATTTTTTTGTTAAATATTTTAGTTACCATGATGTCGGTCGATGTCAGATCTTAGCCAAAAATAAAAGTTTATCTATATATTTGTTGAACATTTACGATCACATTTACTTCATGTCTATTGTATCATGTAATAAAATAAGGTACATTTTATTTTAACTTTATTTCTCTCCAGTGTTGCTCGTCTCATATATGTCTTCCACCAATTGATGTTTAAGGTGGAAACTTATACCAAGAAAGCTAGTTTAATGTTGACAAAGTCATTCGCTTCTCAGAGACACAATGTCGAGAGCCGAAAAACCAGTAAATAATTGATAGAGTTTAAATACAAAGGAATATCTCAGGCTTGTCAGGGCAAAACAATTCCATGAATCCCCATTGCTAAAGGAAAAGGCCGTTTGGTTTAATATCAAAAGGGTTCTTGGCTGCGCCAAGAACTTATGTATATATTCCAGGGTTGTGGGTCGGGGTTTTTATGGGTTGGCCACCCCACTTCACTTAAAAACCCGGGGTTTTTTGTGTTTTTTACAAAACATACAATAATGTGCACTATATAAGCAAAACATACTATATAACTTTGTCATATTTCTATTCAAAAATGTAAACAAATGCATAATCAGATGGAAACAAAATAATAGAGCTTTTTTGTACTTTAATACTTGCATTAATTCTGTATAGTGAATCACTTGAATATATAGAAATCACGATCATGATGCCTATATACTATTTGTTTTATGTATATTTTAATCACTGTAAACATATTTAGAATTACATGGTTGTTGTTATTGCCAACTATAGTTTTCCTATATATACTATGGTATATGCTTGTATTTATGCCTATAATTATATAAAAAACCCTTAAACCCAAAAAACCCGGGGTCGATGATTTTTTCCTAAAAAACTCGGGTTTTTGGATACCTTGATATTTTCATACATGACAAATGCTTAAAAAAATAATTTGACAGTCAACAGTGATCTGGTAAGGTTAGGATAAGTTAATCCCCAATTTCAATTTCTCTAGGTTTTTTAAAATATTTTAAAATAGCAAATATATACTCATTACAAATATTAAAATTTCAATACTTATTTTGCCAATAAATGATCAAAACTTTCTTCCACCATTTAAAACTATTTATTACCATTTCTACCATCGTTGTAAGTCTGAAAGTATCTAAACTGTTCATGCTTATTTTGTTAAATTATGTATATAGTCAACTTTATTGTCCAGCTAAGAAATGTGTTTATGTATACTAAGCTTAATATCGTTTACCTTGGCTGGAAACACATTGAACAGTCATAAGTCCTAATATTCGTGATAACAAAATAATAAAATATCCGTATAAGTAGTTGTATTTTTCATTATACTGTATTCAACTTAAGAATCCTCATTACAATGTTAGAAGGTAGTATGCGAAGAAAAACAAATTGAGGCGAGCTAAGTTTATCGTCTCTCAGTGACTTTAGCCAAAACATGTGTAAATATTTTATACGACTAATGGCTTATAGGTAAGAGAAACATGACAGCTCTAAACCATCCCAAGAAATTCTTTCCGACGATAAGGGAACGATGAACGAAGAAAGCTTACCTGTGAAGAGATAGCGGACAGCTTATTGTGTCGAGACATTATTATGAATATTAAGGTTTTAGTTCCATCATAGTACTTAGATGTCTTTAATCAGGTAGTGTAATCCTCTAATCTTCAAAGACTCTCATTCATCTTTTAAAGCATTGTTAATATTATAAATTGAAAGTATAATTTCAACGTTTTATAGATCTATCGATTCCGTTTTGACTTTTAATAGTGATACAAGTATTGTTAATGCCGTGGATGGTCAACAATAATCATTTAGAACCAAAAACTCAGACACCTTCAAAATATTAATACAAATTAAAGAAAACCTGCATTATTTGAGAGGGAATGAAATTGAATTGTATAGATGCTTTGTGACCTGATTTCTTTGAATTGTTTGGGTAAGTGACTGCTCAAATAGCAAATATCTAGGCTGCAGTTAACATTTAAATAATAAACTAAACCCAATAATGTTTCCAGTCGACTATTTTATGTGACACTTGAACTGCAAAGTGCCACTACAAAACAGTTAAGAAGATTCTCAGTGCCATCATATGAATCTTAACATTTCACCTTTAATGCAGCGTTATAACGCGTAGCCGATAAACTAATTTTTACTATGAAATTAAACGCAATTACACCCATTTCTATTCCTTCAACTAATATTCCAGACAAAGTTGTATTAAACTTAATTATTAACAGCGTGAATAATTCCTATTTGGTTTCGACTTAATTACACGATCATTTAAAGTGAAATGAACAGAGGCTACATTTTTTGTCAGGAAGTCCGATTCAATAACGAACTCAGTGTTTCCAATCACCTCCATATTTTTCCCAACAAGCACGTACCCAGTGGGGGTCAGGGGCGCAGCGCCTCCCTAAACCTGAGAAAAAAAAAAGATTTTTCCTAAAATAGGCCAAAATTTTTTAGCGCTTCGGGCGAATATGTCCCATTTTTGACATTAGCCTTGGTTGCGGCCCCCCTTGACAAAACTTTAATATACGTGCCTCGTTCCCAAATAATTTGAACGGTGTTATCATAGCCGACAGAACGGAAACTGAAAAATGTATTTATTAAAAACAAAATACTGCAATTTTAGTGTTTTTGCTCATCTTTGGTTAAACTCCGAAGTTATCCTTTACCCTTAACTAAATTGTAAAAAATATTTGGATTTTATGTTATCATCCACTATCAATTTAGTGCGCCAATTGAGATTCTGTAATTATTCTGAATTCCATTATACGGTACGGTTTACTATTCACTTGAGGTTGGGAATTTCTTGTACTTACGAACACTTAACACACTTAGATTTAACAGAACTGCCCTTCGACATTCTTTAAAATACAGCTACGTTTTTTACATTTTTAAATTGTAAAACAATATTTTAGATAGGCTGTGATTTGAATTTGAACAGAATGGAAATATATTTTATGATCCTATTTATTCCAATTTTATTATCTGCCATTGTCATCAACAATGTCCAATGTTTCCAAAGTTTGGCATTTTATAAAAATTGTGATTTTAACATGGTCACGTTTGACCAATCCAAGTGGCAGACGGATTTCATATTGTCTAATCAAAATGGCCAACCTTGGACCTTGGCAACCTACAATTATGACATAACTGTTTTTGGTCGTCATTGGGCCAATCCACGAGATCTATCTAGAAATTTGTGCAGTGTAAATGTTCTCATGGAACCACATCCTACTAGGACAGATCCGGTTGCATCCGTTGGAAAAGAAATACATCGTCGGAATTCAAGATTTATAATTGTCATCAAAGATGAATTCAAATGGATGAATTCAAATTGGCAAACAAGACTTATTGAAGATTTGCTGGCTCCACTCTTCTTATTTGCAATGAGAAGAAGGAACAAATATTCAGTTTACATTCCAATTCTCTACAATTCAGAAAGTAAGGGTTTATCTCTTAATCGAATCAAAGACAAATTATCCGAGGAAGAATGGGAAAAGATTTGGATTACTTTAAATGGCAATCTTCATGGTATTTCCATTGGTGGTTATTATGGCAGCTTATCGTTCAGTGGTCCTGGGAAAATTCCAACATGCGGGGAAACAATCTACTCAACAATGAAAATAAGATATTATTGTTCTAACCCAGTAAGAGCTGTTGAGTTGATGGCTGAGAGATTAAACTTCACAGCGGTATATGGAAGGAAATATAAAGATTTAAAAGAACATAAACTACTTGGACAAATTCATATGCTTTCAAGTAAAAAGAAAACGTATGATATATATTGGTATCAAACTCTTTTTATTGAATACTTTAAAGAGTATATTCCGTATTATTGTGAAGCCAATCCTCGTTTTCTCGACACTCCTTTGACAGTTCTAGTTCAAAATACTTTTGATAATTATTCCTGGTGGCTGATAATCTCGCTAATCCCGATTTCATTTTATGTTTTGAGCTTCAGAATTACTTCTTTATACAAGAGAATACAAATTATTTTTGGATCCACAATAGCTGTTCTTCTAAATCAGGAAGTTTCCAATAAAGGGAGAAACATTTTGTACTTGGTAATTGTGTCTTTGGGATTTGTAATTGCTACTCAATATGAAACGTGGATAACAAGCGAAATTATTGCACCACCAGACAGGAAACAATTTGTGGACTTTAAAGATCTCGTGGAAAATGGATACAAGTTGTTGTTGCAGAAAGACAAGATTTGGAATTTTAACGAAGAGCAAATAGATTATTTTGAGAAATATAAGATTCTAGATAGATATAATAAAAGTGTCTACCAATTCGATTGGCAAACTGATGCATCACCTGATGACAGAGAAATAGGATTATGGAAACTTACACAGAAGTTGTTGACCAACTTTTTATTGAAAATATTTTCTACATATGATAAAGAGAAAAGTGAACACCTCGTTCCCTTAATACCATCTATGATATCGTCAGATGGTGTCTGCATGACAGTAAAGGAAACAGATTTGACTAAACCGATGTCTTATAGATTCCAAAATTGCTACCGTTACAAATTCCATTCATATTTCCATTTTATGCAAGAAGGAGGCTTCTTAAAATATTTTAAGCAACAATTCATGTTTAAAATTGCTTTGAAGTATATAATATCCCATTCAATACTGAAGCATCAAGAATCTCAGACAATGCCGATAAGTCTTTCGATGAAGATTCACACCATTTTCTTTGTTTGTGGATACATCTTAATTGGGTCGTTCTTTACACTGTTCCTAGAAAGGATTTGGCATTATACTTTGCAAGTACATGTCTTGGAGTTTTTAAAAAAACTAAAATTGATCTCTACAAAAATTCCAAATCGTGTATTTCCAGTTGCAATGGATGATGCCTCGAAATTGCGTAAGATAACTTAATAAAAATTCACTTAATAATAATAAGATGAACATTAAATAAGTTAGGCTGTCTGACATTGTATTTAAAATTTTTTCAAAAATAAACATTTAATTTATTGAACAATCAGAATTTCTTGAAACAATAATTATTGAAAAAATGACAACTTCAATAATAATATTCCTTGTTAACAATTTTTGAGGTAATAACCGGATTCCGAATAATCTAGTACTATTAAAACATAAAAGGTCAAAAAGGCTTGATAATGGAATGAGTAGTACAATGTCTACAATCGAGTGATTGGTGTAGGAAATCCAAATTGGTTACAAAACACGGGAAAAAATGGGTGGGCTTCTTGTTATCCCCTTTGTAATAATACAGAGTTGCGTCGTAAAGTTGTATACAGAAAGCGCCATCGAAGCTGCTGGTATTTTACATAGGTTTAATCATTTATTGTTTTATTTTTGGATTGGCGCAACGAAATGTTTGAAGAAATGTTTTCCGTCGTAATCTTTTGAAAAGACAAATTCCATAAACGTGGTCCAATTTTTGCTTTTTTGTAATAGTACATTCCCTTTGAGCAGAGTATAAAGTTGCCATGCCGTTAAATATTTTTCAACGGCGTAAATAGTTTAAAAACAATAATATAATATATTTATTAACTTTTTATTATTTTTGTATTAATTCTATACATTTTATTTGTTCTTTTAAAATGATTGAAGGTTTTGCCATTTAAAGTCACAATTAAAAGTAAACAAACATTAATAACATTTATTCTGACATTATATGTTCCGCGATCTGACAAAAAACTCCTTACGACATTACCGGCTCATTACTTTATTGCGTAAAGAATGCTTATTTGTTTGACGAGTCCATAAATTTACCATTAATTAATAAAGTTAATGGCACGGTTTTTTTTATTTTAAAGGCTCATTGATTCACAGTCTATAAAAAGATCACATGGTTTAAAAGCAGTCTCGTTCAATTTAGGTTTCTATGTTTACCGTTTTTATTTTATGGGTTATGAAGCTGATATTAATTTTTGTTTAAAGACACTTTAGACATGTCCAGACCGACGTCGGGAACAGCAAAGAAAACATTTATTCCCAGTGACACTGATTGTGGGACAATAAAAATCCAGACTCGCTCATCTTCCCCTTCTGAGGAAGAAACGACATTCTCAAAATCCAGCTTTGGTGAATCCAATTTGGTAATTTCAATGTGGACAATTACCTTGATGAAATCTATGAAAAAAATTAAATGCCACCTTTAAATTACTATAAACATACATAATTCGATCTACTTTTTATGCAGAATCCATGCATGCCAACACCTGATGGGACTTCAATTTCTGATTTACCTGCGTCTTATTTTTCCAAAATCCGTGCAGAGGTAACCGAGGCATCACCATCAGTCAACAGTCTATCACCCAAACATTCAACATCTTCATCAACGCTTTCAAAAACAGCGATATTTGAAGGAAGGAAGCGAGGAGCAGAATTCAAGGAGATTTCCACAATTGGTAATTACAATTTTACTGAAAAACTAATACGAAATACTTTAACATGTCTTTTAACAACGAGTGTCTTCTAAGGAGATTTTATTTTTATACGACTCCGTTCCTAGGAAGAGCAAACCTGGGGTTTTGCTATAAAGAATCCTGTACTAGCTTTGTGAAATGTGTTGAATGACAACAAGCACGTATCCAGTATGGGGCGGGGTGCGCAGCCCTAAATCTGAGGAAAGGACAATTTTTTCCCAAGAAAGGCCAATAATCGCAAAATTTTTTCGTCTTATTTTTATCATTATTTTTTGCGTGGTTGCGCCCCCCTTAAACAAATTTCTAGATATGTGCCTGATTGGAAAGGGTAGTGAAGTTAGTTGATGGTGAGGCGGCTTTACCACTGGGCTGACTGGGCAGTTGCCCAGGACCGCGCGCTTTGGGGGCCTCGCGCAGAGGTTTGACGAAGAAAAAATTTCAAGTTGACTTTATCGATTTCACTTCAAAAATACTGGTTTTGGTTTAAGTTATACGTTAACTTACCTCTATAAAGTTTACATTGTTGACACTTCAAAGGCATCTCGTTAAAGATATTGGGGACTTGAAAACAGTAGCCTTCAGAAACGTTTATATTATACGATTTGAATCAACAAATTTGTTGCATAATAAATTGGCATTTATTCCAAAACTACTCAATTGCGGTAGATGTAGAAAATTAAGTTTCCATTAGTCGTTGTTTTTAAATTTGAAAGAAATTTTGATAAAAAGGATAAAAATATTTAAATGGTAAAATGTCTCTTATATACATCTTTGCGCTTACTTACATGATCTTTAACAGGGTTTTAGAGTCTTATTTCGAAAAAATTGTTTTCAATAACATTCCAAAAATTATAAAACATTTTCACGTTAATTTTTTATGCCAAATTCAGTTAAAAACGGAAACATTTGTATTAATATAATAGTTTGTAGCAAAATTCAATGGTAATGAATCTCTTCTCAGTTCCATTTAGCTGGCTGAAAATGATTTTGAATAGCCAGAAATGAAATACTTGAATTAGCTGCTGATAGGCCAAAAAATAGTTGTTTTAATTTTCAACCAAATCAATGATGACTTAATTAGTTATTTATATCTAATTTTGGCAATAGGCATTTAATTTTGGTGCTAATTTTTTGTCATTTTATCAAAATGGATTAAACGGTTAGCAGGTTTAACACGGAACACAGACTTTTCTACTACCTTGATATAGTAATTGCTTATTTGTGAGTTGTTATTATAGGGCCTCGCGAAAACATTTTGCCCAGGGCCTCGCAAATCCTAGAGCCGTCACTGGCTAGTTTGGCGACATGGAATATCGTACCTCTGTAATAACCGTATTTAAATTATGTGTTTTAATACTACGGCTGTAATGTGGGGTTATATAGCCACAGTAATTGGACAAAATAAGTTGGATCTATTTAAGTCCATTTTATCCTACTAAACATCTGAAAAGTATATGTTTGTAAACCGGTAGGTTTACATCCGATAGGTTTTATCCCATCTGTAAACAGAGTGGCGTCGTAAAGTTTTATACAGAAGTTTTAAGTTTAACCCGGGTTGGTTAATTGCAAAACCCGGTTTCTGGATACCCGAAACCCGGGTTTCAGAACCGTCAAAACCCGGGTTTACAAGCCCTAATACCAATATAATATGTAACAGGATAGCAGGAAGAAGAAATGTTTATTTTGTTTAAAATGAACCTAAAGTAGGCTAAAAATCACAAAATCTCGCTAAGCGTGAATTTTTTTGATATTTTGAGAAAACATTTTCTTCTTTGTTGGATTTTGGAGGACGGACATTTTATCCCAATGCCCTTCCCCTCCAAAATACATCCTTGGGCGAGATAAAGCAGGAATACGAAAATAGGCATTTTTGTTTGTCAACAGGTGGGACTTAAGTTTGGACTAATTTAACTCAATTTAAATTGCAAATTTTAACCAACAGAAAGTCTTTTTGTTATATTATTTTTCAGGTTGAAAAGTTCGGTTGCTTCATTGATAGTTTTGTCATCCACAGAAAGAGACTGAAAGAGTAGTAAAAGAAAATTATTATGTAATTTTGCTCAAACTAATGGCTACCAATAAATGTTGCTGATCATAGCCAGAATAAAATGTGGAATAGAAAATCTTTATGTAAATATTTAATGGATGAGCTGTATTGTCCAAATAGGAAAATCCACGTATTGATACCTCGGCAAGCAGCAATGATATTGTGCATTGAATTATTAATACTATTAAGTGGATTAAACTAATTACTCAACACTAATTTAAAAGCCATAGTCACGAAGTGTAAAATGAATAATAATAGGATAAAAATACAAAGTAATGTTTATATTTGTAAATTCTACTAATAAACGCACGTGACAATTTTTTTCAACTGAATTTTTAACTGTTAAAAAGGAAATATCAAAAGGACTCCTTAATAAATACGTCTACTAACTACAAAGGAAATTATTTGATTAATGGTTGCCTTTCCTCCTTAGACATTTCACAAAATTTTGTATGACAGAATATAAAATACTAGTAAACCCAGCTAGAGGGCAAATCTAGCACTTGAGGGAAATTCAGCAGGCCACCCACCACAGTAATAAAAACAATTTCGAAAACATCCCAAAAGGTTATCGTGTTAACTTTGTAAATACAAAGTATGTTTAAATTAAAATACTTTAATTTCTATAGTGGTGGATAAATTAGCTGCAGCCCCAACTTCCTGATACAAAAGGAATTTCCTAAATCAAAATAATAACTGTTGATCGTAGCTTCAAATGCAGGGAAAAATGAAAGACTCCATTTTTGGATAAAAATCCCACAAAATCACCAAAAAGTTCCCTTTTAAATCAGAAAAATAAGATTCCGCCTGGGATTTTGGAAAAACGTACAAATTCTATGAGTACAACTGACGAATAAATATTTTTTGAGAAAAGTTAGTTACCCAGAACTGTTATTTGATTCTACAAAAAGGTGTGCCAACTGCCAAAAGAATCAAGAGGGTAGTAAAAAAGTAAACCCAGATCTACTAAAAAATGTTAAAATAAGTTTTTCGATATAGCATAATAACCAATTTGTATTAGAAGTTTTCAAATGCTATTTAATAAGCCACATTACGATCATCATGTCCCCTTTCGTTATAATTTCCATTCAATCACGACTCACCACCATTCAACTTTCTTATGTTTATTTCTATTATTGTAATGATGTTACTCCTAATATGAAACGACTCATTTCGGTTGTTGAATCTTATATAATATCGTCCCTTAAGGATCGAAAAAGCCTCTATCCACTTTCAGATTGGTGGACGAATAAGCCTATATCCATTTTTTGTTTGGTGGACGAATAAGCCTATATCCATTTTTTGTTTGGTGGACGAATAAGCCTATATCCAATTTTCGTTTGGTGCAGGAAATAGCCTTTATCCTCTTACAGCCTTACGTAAAGTTGTCGGGGCACAGTAAGAATAAACAATTTGACGAAATGAAGTATTTGTTATTTTTATGTTGATACTTGAAATATATCATGCTAGAATGTACATAAGCATTATAAAATTTTAGCTAATTACACAATAAGACAAAAACAAAACTTTTAACGACTCAAATTCGGATTTTGATATTGGATAAAACTGAACTGGCTGGAAGGAAGAATAAAATTTCAATATTTCCGCCGCCCATATTAACTATGTATCAATACGCCCCTATAACTTTACGTAAGGCTGTAAGAGGATAAAGGCTATTTCCTGCACCAAACGAAAATTGGGTATAGGCTTATTCGTCCACCAAACAAAAAATGGATATAGGCTTATTCGTCCACCAAACAAAAAATGGATATAGGCTTATTCGTCCACCAATCTGAAAGTGGATAGAGGCTTTTTCGATCCTTAAGGGACGATATGGTCCTTTTTTGAGGTACTACTAGCCTATATAACATACCATATAGGAAAACTACAGCTAACAAAGACAACATCCCTTTAATCTCGAAACTACTATTATTTACGCCTATAAAAACAAAAATTAAAGCACAAACAGTTTTATTGTTAACATATTTTAAGCACAGCAAACACGCAGTATTTTTATACTATTATTACTGTTTGATAACAACTAGAAAGTAGCGATGCAAATGTTTTACTGATTAAATTGACTTTATGAAATTCCTTCATTATTTTGGAGCTTTAAATAGGTTATAACTGGTTTTTTTAAAGTAACTTAGAACCGTAGTTTCCCCAGGAATGGGTGAATTTCCACAGGGACTGGGAGCATACATTTATATGGGTATGATTATTTTGGTTTAGGTTAGGTTTTATTAAAGCTAGGTCAGGCTTATACACGTTTAGGAGACCACGGCTTATAAATTAACCCTCATCCGTTTCCGTGGAATTTTAATAAATAATCTCGTTAAAATGAGATTTATGTGTAAAAAATAAAAGCGAATATTTTATTTTTTGCATTGTGTCAGTGCGTATATTTTTTAGTATACCATACGTTTGTTCCATTACAGAAAAAATGTTTTTTGAAATTGTCCCAAAGTAGCGCTATTCCAATTTTGATTCCTTTCATTGTCATACATACATTAATTAGTAATTGTTTTAATTTAATGAGTGAACGATTTTCCCAGAGAAATACGGCACTATATATAAATGAAATACAGAAAGTAATGTAAAAGATTGTTGCTATATTCGAATTGCGAAATGTCAATCGCCGTGGAAGTTTCCTTCCCCAACATGTTTTACATTTAGTGAAATTACTATTCTTGGCATATTCTACCCACTTGTTGTAAATTCCCGATTGTGTAAGAGAATTTAATCTTTGTCTTAGAATTGCAGTGCGCATGGTTATTTCTTCAATAGTGAGGGACGTGGAAAGCGGTATAGATAAAAAAGATTTATCATCTGTGCCATAATATAATGTTTTCTTTGGTTGAACTCCGCCGTTGTGAGGATTCCAGTGAGAGTCATTCAAGAGGCGATGCAGTTGGGAACTTCGGAGAATTAGTGCAGAGTTATTGCATTGGGAGATCCATTTTTGAGGACTTATTAAAGGAAAGTCTGGATAAGGTTTCATAATATTCAAAATCTTTTTAATTATTTTGTATTGTGATGTGTTTTCTAATTCTATTGAATCTCTGTAATATTGGATAAAATCTGGAAGTGAAAATAATTCATTGAAATACGAATCTTCACCGGGTATAAATGTGTCTTGGATAGCCAACCTAAGTGCACTAAGATTTTTCTGCTCCACGAAAATATCTCCAGCAATTTGGCATTTATGCCTTTCCTCCCAACTTTTTTTGATTTTCTCACAATATTTTTCTATGATCTCACCTGTCATATATTCAGTAATATCAAAAGGATTGAACTCACTGTTACCATGAAAGGGACCAAGAACAATAAAATTGGACATATTACCTAAATGTTCGATGGATTCAATCCTTTTTACAGGACGCGGTTCAGTAAAATCCGTGGTGACAATTCCCTTGTAACCATTTGTCAGTACAATGAACATCAACAACAACGGAGCAATTAAAAGTTTGATCCAAAGAGTATTTTTGACTTTTGCCGATAACGAAAAACTGACTTCCAACAAATATGCATAGCAAATCCAAACAATTGGAATGCTTTCATCCTTTTTGTAATAAATGACAACATGGACAAAAGAAACTACAGAAATAATTGAAATTATAATACCCAGCCAAGCGTCAAGTTGAAAAGGACGAATGTAACCATAGAAAGAGAGACTCTCATCTTCCAACACGACACAAGAAATAAAATTAACAGATTCTTGCATTGTTCGAACTCTGACATAGTCCGAACTTCTTCGTCGATTAAGTCCTTCAGAGTGATCAATTGACAAGAACACAATGTCCCTTAAGAAAAGTGTGTTTTTGCACTTAAAGTTGTTCTTACTGTACATATTCATGACTATTGTAGAATTTATAAATCCTTGAATAATAAAAGAAGCTATCGGTAGAGAAATTCCTTCGTGGTTGAAGAAGTAATTTGTAAAATATATATTTTTCACAGCAGGTCCACAATATATTATCTTGTTGTTAGACGAACGTATGACTTTGTGTAACAGAAATGTCTTGGCAATTGTACTTCGGTTTATGAAGATTTGAATAGCCATCCCGCTTAATTGTTTATCACAGCAGTTTTCTCCAGAACATAAAGGCTCCAGTGTGTATGTGTATTGCCTTACTCTGTTTAAATGCGGACAAATGAAATATATCACATCTTCAACCGACGGAGCTATCATAAACCAAGGCTTCCTCCAGAATAGCTGATGAGCTGTATTGTAATCATATACATTCAACTTAAAATAAGAGCTAACTTTTGTCGACTGCAATATTTCTCTATTCACAATCAGATACACAGAAGAATATTCCACCAGGTTGAACCAATTCCGTTCGTACACTTGGTCGTCATAAAAAGTCTCACTGACATAGTTGAGTAGTAGAACGTCATTTAAAACGTTTGGGTCGAAGTTGACAGCAAAATGGGCAACACAAACCAAACGGCTGTGAAGACGAGGAAATGACAATCTTCTTGCTGTTGTCTCTTCAATTAGGTTCCAATATTTCCGTTCATCTCCGTCATAAAAGTATTTACCCGACATCTTGTTAAAACATGTCCAACCCTGACTGCAGGAGATCTCTTTCTTGAGTTTCGAGTTAAAAAAAGTGAACGCGTAAGGAACTTCAAAACCCTGCCAATTAATATTGTTCAACTCCTGAACTTCCGAATGGTTTTGGTTAATTAATATGTTAATGTAACAGTCTTTTTCTAAATTCACCACTTGTGATAATTCCCCTCCAATGACCAATTCCGCGAGATAAAGCAGACAAACCAACATAAGCATTTTTGCTTGTTACCAAAGATGAGAACTTCTCTAATTCTAGAGAATAATTTAATTCGATTTGTATTGCAAACTGTGGTCTACATACAAAATTAAAGAAAAAGGTACTTCAAAAGACTACTTCAAAAAAAGGTTTTCAGGTTAAAAAGATCAGTAAATTTCAATTTATGCTATAATGAGAATTTTGTCTAGCACAGAAAATAAGTCGATTTGTAACAGAAAATAGATTATTTTGCTCTAGGATAATCAAGAATGATATTTCTCTCATACTACCAGTAAATAATGCTGATTATAGCAAGAGAATAAAATGTGGAATAGAAATATTTCATGTAAATATTTAATAGATGAGCTGTATTGTTCCAAACATGCAAGGCTAGGTATTGATACCTTGTAAAGCATCAGTGAGTCTAACGTGCAATGAATTATTTAGTCTAATTTTATATAAGTACGTATTAGATAGATCGATATTGTCAATAATTTAAAAGTCAAATGTGAAATACAAATTTTTGCTTTTTACCAGAGGTGAGACTTTATAAAAAAATTCTATAGACTAATTTAATTCGATTTGCATTGCAAAATATGATTACCACAAATTTTAACTAAAAATCTTTTGCTAGTATTTTTATTTTCATTCTTAGGTTGAAAACAGGTTATTTGCAATTTTCTGCTATAAGGATAGATTTGTCTTGCACAGAAATAGTAGTAGCAAATTATTGTTTGCTCCAAGAGAATCCACGAATCTATTTTGAAAAAAATCCCGAAAACATTTTGGTGCAACTAATGGCTACCAATAGATGACGGGCTCAGTAGGATTAACTTATACATTTCCATTAAAAATATGCCTTGGCAACCATGATTTGAAAGTGACAAATGAGCGCCTTATTTTAAAAATCATGGATACACACGCGTTTAGTTGTATAGTAGTAAACGCTATTGTTAGTATCGCATGTTATTCCAAAAGTTTGCCTACTCGGCATGTTTTAAAATAAATAAATTGTTTGCTAATATCTAAGACCTTTATTCTACTGAGCCCGTCAAATGTTTGCTGATCGTAGCCAGAATAAAATATGGAATATAAAATCTCTATGTAAATATTTAATGACCTGTTTTGTTCCAATAGGCAAGGCAATTGATATCTTTTCAAGCAGTGAGTCTAACGTGCATTGAATTATTAAGTCCTATTTTACATAAGTTCCTATTAGGATGATTTATATTGTCAATTATTTAAAAGCCGTATTCAACTACTAGTACGGACTGAATGATGGAATATGGTAACATTGTGGATTGTAGAAATTGTTCAATTTCCAAATAAGGATCAGAATTGAATGGAACGGAAAAAACATAACCACACTTAAAAAGCAAATTATTTCTCAAATATTCGCAAAACCAACTCTGTTTCACATAAACGTGCCAAAATCTATTAGTTTTGTCATACTCGACTCGAATATCAAAATCAATACGTAAAAATGAATTTTGCACGTTTGAAATAGAAAAACCTACAGGAAGCCGTAACAGTAGCTCGCCTGAGGAAAGGAAATCGTGTGCACATTTTTGGTAGAATAATAGAAAGAATTATATTTATTTTGATTACTAAAATTAGCAGTGATTCAAATTGGATCAATATTGACCATAATCGGACAGAAAATAATGGTTGAAAACAGGTCAACTTTGAATATCAAAGTCAGTAGAAAATTAAAACATCTCAATATTAATATCAAAATACAGACAACATCAAAATTTATCAAAACTGATTATCAACAGCAAAAGTCAACAGAAAGTTAAAATAAAATTAACTTGACTATACAAAACTACATAAAGTCAAAATAGATTAATGTTGACTATCAAAATACCGTATTAATCGAATTAATTCTCCTGGTTGTTATTGCTTCAATGGCATTTTTGTAGCTCCTGAAAACGATAGTTAACCGGGTGGTCATTTCGATATGGAGAATTATTTTCCAAACAGTCAATTTTTGTAAAGTTATTACTTTTTTTGAAAATTAAAAAATGAGAGAGTTTAAAAGTTTGGTTTTAAGGCAATTAAAACTGTAACAGTAGTTTGGAGAAAGATGTAACTAAAACTAGTGCTTCCATATAATTTTTATTTCCTAATTTATTGGCCACTTGACCAGTATAATGAAATTATACTATATTTACAAGTATTTTGTATTTAACAAGATAAAGTTATATTATAATTAAAGAAATTAGGATACATTAAGCATTGAAAGTGGTTTTCGATTGTATGTTCTATCTAGTCCTTTTCCAGCATTGCTGTATTAGAAGGCCGAATTTCTGCATTGCTTTCCCGTAAGTTATAAGTTTCCCCAATTGGTAACGGACCATGACCCAGTGTAAATACTAGGTGTCCATCGTCCTGGTTTCAACTTTCAACTCAATAACGTCTGAATGTGTATCATATCTTTTAAGAGATTCGACGTAATATAGCCTTGAAGAATCGTATGATTGATTGTGTCCAAAACTAGCCGAAGATTTCCGGTGGGATTGGACATAACGGTGCGCAAATTTCTAAGTCCCACAGCACCACTATATCTCGGAATATTTAGTAGACGTGACTCCCCAATGTTTCATCGGATCTTTATCGGATATGACCTGAAGGTAACGTTTCCACCCTCCCCACACCCTAACCTAACCTAACCTAAATGAAATAAACATAATGACCAATTTTAGGTGTATATAACCGGTGGAATGTCATTTTTCCCCATACCCCCTTCGGGTGTGGGGAAAAAGTTCTTGGCATTTATTGTAACTATGTTAGCTGAATAAAGTCCTTCGGATTCTTGCGTGCACACAGATGCAATATTGTCAGACCCCACTTCATACGATTTGATTTGAAAAGTTTGAAACATTTAGTGTGGTTGTATTGCTTTCATCCTAAACCGGGGCACCTTGCAACAGAATTACCTAAAATACACAATGTTATTAATCATGCAGGCTTAGATATGATAAAATTCCTTGTCAACCGATCTTATTAGATTTGCTATGGATAAGACATTATTAGAATATTGACAAAATAATGAATTTGCAATTATAATCAATTCTTATTAATTCATGAAATGAATTTGGTTCATGGTTAATGGATTATTATAAAACAACACCACGGTATTGGATGGCCAATTGTTTATTAAATTCACTTTATCCCAAATGAAGTTGAACCTGTATAATAATTTGTTAGATGTTTAATCATAGCTTGGTTATAATATAATATAGTTACCTAATAATTAATTGCACAAACCGTCTAAACTACTAGTAATTGATAAAATCTTGAAAACCAAGATTTGGATCGACACGTGGACATGTGCAGACTAATTCATATTAATAAATTATTATGTATAAAACCTTTTGCAGATTGAAGATGTGGTGTAGGCATCACTTCATTACAAACTGATGCTGAAATGCGACACATTTGCCAAATAAGAGGTAGAAAATAAAATGTAGTCCCAACCCCTCCAAACATAGATATTTCTTCAGCTCTTGTCGTCGAAATAAATTGGTCGCTGGTAGAGTATATTATTTATTATTATATTTTAGTCAAATTTTTATATCGAATCAAACAAAGTAATGTTTGCTTTAAAACCCACAAATGAGCATTTCCTAGGTTTCAAAACTTTTTGTATTTAGTGAGCTACAGTTCCAAGTTCAAACAAGTGCATATAAAATAGGCACATACATTATGCCAGCAAAATCACATTTTAATATAATTTTAATTTATTCCAAGATGCTACTCATAACAATGTCTTTTCAAGTTTTGTTTGTGTCATACATCACATTATGGCTGGATACAGAGTATTATCCAAAGTGAGAGACAGCTGAATGCTACCATAAGTTATCTATCATCAATTTCATGTGGGTATGATTACTATAAATGGGAAGATAAATACATTATATTAACATGACACAAAACAACATTGATAAACTAGGAGTAGAAGGAAAATGTGTCGCTGATGCTACGTATTATGCATGCTGCAGTGCCAGTCAGTGTACGGGCAATCCAAAGCATTTGGAAAGTGACGGTAGTCTAAAGGGTAGCGCAGTGGTTTATTTTTGTTATACAAAATCTTTCATATAAACATGAGAAGTAATACGATATTTTAACGTATGTAGTAAGTACAATTTTATCAATCAGGTTATTAATAAATTCATGTTAACCGTTACTGACTTTAGTGATTGTCCTAGATGTGTGAAGTTTGGAACGAATCTGAACCATGTTAAAAGTTTGCAGAACCTATATCTTTCAGCTCCTTTTTATTTCCCCACTTGGAATCTTTGTCACATTTTATATGTACTCCCTGGATGAGAGAGTTAACTATTAACACAATTTTTAGTATAAAAACGATATTGCCGAAGAATTTGCCCGTTTTCTAAGACCCATGCGCTATGCTGGTTTCCAGGTATTTTGATTCTTCTATAATACGATGTTTTCAACGATTTTAATGACCGCCTATTTTTAATGTAAAGCAAAGATAATTGTTGCAAAATAAAATGCAAAACGTAATTTTTAGGTATCACCGGCGGTTCTATGTAAACTGGTCCTAGTAAACTGGTATTTTAGGTTTAAAGTAAAATGATCTTGGTCAATTACCAACTGGTCCTATGCCAAAAGTAAACTGGTCTTGGTCAAACACATATCAACCTTATCGTACAACTCAATACCTAAGTTATGAGCTCTGACATCAAGTTTAGTCTTCTGCAGAACTTTGAGTAGAACACTATGGCTGTGACATTTGTAAAATTTACAATGGAAGGCTAATCTCAGCGAAGGATCAGGAGCTGAATTAACAACCGAACATTCACATAATCCTGAAACATCAAGGTAAACATTTTTTTTAGTTTGTTTTATAAGTTGACAAAATATTTCAAATAATTACCAGTTAATACTAATGCAGGAGGATAAGTTGGTATATAATTGACTAAGGCCAGTTTACTTTTGGCATAAAACCAGTTGGCAATTGACCAATACCAGTCTACTAACGCGAGAGGACCAGTTGGTAATTGACCAAGACCAGTTTACTTTTGGCATAAAACCATCCGGCAGCCTAAACCCGCAGATTTATTACCTGCCAACCATAGTTATTGTAACAATAATTTGCGGGTTTCGGCTGCCGGATTGCTCCCTAAAGTTAAAAAGGCAGTTTTTGACCACAGATATCTCGAAAACGGTAGCCCATATTGAATTTTGACAATAATGACTTTTGGTCAGAAAAAATAGGGCTACAACATATATTAATCCTATTCAGATCTGTCGGTCCATGAACTCCATAAGACTGGTGCCATCCCCTTTTTCATTGCGACACTCCACTTTAAGATTATCCTATGGGTATGATTTAACGACGTAAATCTCTTGCACCATTGCAGGACAAGCATGGGACTTGGGACATGATGCCCAGTGATCATGCAGTCGTATTTATTGACAATCATGACAGCCAAAGAGGTTCCAGCATTTTGCCTAAAAATTGAGTTTTTGACCTTCAGAAAAGGACAGATTATACAAAATGGCTACTGCATTCATGCTTGCTTGGCCGTATAGAGTCACTCGAATCATGTCTTCCTTCCTTTGGGAACTAAGTATCATTGGAGATCAAGACGTCAACAATTGAATGGCAGGGTGTGTGAACGCAGATGGAGGGAAATTTACGAAATGGAAAAATTCAAAATTGTCGACGCAGGTTTCATTTATTTGAATCATGTATTACGCTATGAAATAACAGAACTTAAATCATAATTTTTAAAAATATTAGGAACTAATGTGGAAAACTGGTGGGATAATGAAGAAAATCTAATTTGTTTCTCCAGAGACGACAAAGGATTTATTGCCATTAATAACGATATGGTCACTCTGCAGGGTTATTTCCATCCAGGTAAAAATATAAATGTTTGTCAACGTAGTCCACAATTTAATCAACTAATATATAAAACTTCAGCACTTTAATTTGAAAGCTAAATGACAGGAGGAATTAATACTGATTAGCAGTGAAGATTATATAATTTCAACTGCATTAAAGTGTTTTGCGTTTGTTTTTAAGTTAGACTGGAATGGCTCCAGGTTCATACTGTAATGTTATATCTGGTGATATTGTCAATCGACAGTGTACTTGCATCGTTATCAATGTCACTCAAGGTGGTTGGGCTTTCATCAATTTGCCAAGTGATGCTTTTGATGGAGTTATCGCTATCCATGCAAAAAAGGTACCTATATATAAGCTTATAATATTAATATATACACACCCCAACATTTTTCTATGGCAATGTACTGACTGTAAGTGCTAATCAATCATTGTTTTTCCAGTCCAAACTGTAAACAAGAGAGTCACGGAGCTTAAAAAGTTGCAGGAAAACAATGCTGTTTTCGTGAAAATATTGTGCTGGTTAAAAATTAATTTGAAATGTAGAAAATTAATTTTTTCGAAAAACTTATGCAGTACATAACATAGTAATTTTTCTGTCATATAGAAAGGTAATGTAGAATTTTTAATGCGACAGTGTTCCCACTGATTTGTTATTTCTGTCAATGTTTTAATAATAAGGCGCAATGGCTTTCGAACCACCCTTTACATTTAAACATAAATTTCCTTATCTGAATATTTAATTAACCAGGCAAAATTTTTTAGATGATTTACTGTCATATGACATAATGCATTTCTAAAGTGTTTGTATTAGTTTACGACTCGGATAATGAATTGACGTTGATGAATTAGCATTTTTAATATGTGGTTGTGCCAATCAATGTTGACGCTACTTCAGCATTATATTATTACATACACAGCAAATAACAACTATCTATTGTATGGCTAGAAACCTAGTTATACAGATCAATTTTGAAGGAAATATTTCATCATGTGGAGTTTTAAAATTTTATTGTTGTTATTAGTGCATTTTATTTGCAGCACAAAAGCTCAGCATAATCCTAATTATGCAGACGGAAGGACTACCATGGTTCATTTATTTGAATGGAGATGGAACGATATTGCTGAAGAATGTACCCGTTTTCTTGGACCTATGGGCTATGGGGGTATTCAGGTATTTTAGATTTCAAAACGTAAGCGAAATAAACTTGGGTCAGAGCAGTAGTGGAATAATTAATATTATCATAGGCGTCGGAACGTAATTTATCAAGGGGGGACAAAACGGCTTTTCAGAAAGGGGTCGCCACCAAAATAATAAAATATTGGTGAAACGAAGACATCGCGAAATTTTTTTGGATTTTTAACCTTTTTGCCAAAAAAATCGCTTTTTCTGAGTGCTTATGTAATTTTAGTTTGAATTTTGGGACATTTTTAGGGGGACAATGTCCCCTCTGTCCCCCAAGGAACAAAAAAGCAATGCCTTTTTTACTTAAAAGGTAAAAAGGTACCTTTTTTAAAAAAAGGTACCTATTTTACCTTTTACCTTTACCTTTTGCTTTTTTACATATACATAAAGACGTAGTCAGTCTAAAACTACTACCCAAACCAATCAAATATAAAACATTGTAGTGTGAAATAGTGTTTTAAATGAATAGAACACTAATCTAGAAATATCGGACTACAAAATAAGACATTTCATATATTTTTTATTGCAACTTTTAGGAACGTAAAAAAGCCAAAAAGCAAAAAGGTAACCTTTTTTACAATTTTGCACTTACCTTTTTTACAAAAAAGCAAAAAAAGGAAAAAGCAATATAAGGTCCTTTTTTGTTCCTTGCTGTCCCCCGGTTCCGACGCCTATGAATATTATAAAAATGTCAATATTTATTTAGTAATAACAAAGAACCGAATTTCTAATTTTTTTATCATTTTAATAGTACGCTTAATATTATAATTAATTTTTTACCAAATTTAAACGGCGATTGGCCAAAACGAATTTACGATGACAATTTTTCTTGGAATGTTTTTATGTCATAAATATCCATTGAGGTATTTTAATATTAAATAAAATATGCCGTAATCATAAATTAGAATTTGTAACGCAATGAGACAAAATGAGCAAATCATTATGTAATTAAAGTATAACTAATTTTCAAGTCCATGTGAAATTGTGACATTTGTGTCCATGACCTCTAAAGAAGAATGTATCTTAGGTGTCTCCTCCTAATGAGAATGTGATTGCTTGGGAACCAGCAAGTAGCCCGCACGTACGTCGTCCATGGTACGAGAGGTACCAGAGTGTTTCCTACAGTTTAGATTCGACAAGATCTGGAACTGATGCCGAATTCCGAAATATGGTGACAACTTGTAATCGTGTAGGAGTGCGTATTTACGTTGATGCTGTAATTAATCACATGACTGGGTATTGGCCTTCTGGAACAAAAGGAACTGGGGGCTCCGATTTCAACCACGACCTTAAATCCTACCCTGCCGTACCTTACTCAGAAAATGAATTTAATGGGCCTGAATCGTGTCCTACTGCTAGTGGCAACATTGAAGATTTCCAAAATGTTCAACAGGTAAAATTTAACCCTATTTCAAAGTGATTGTTGAATTTTTCGGTCACTTTTTAGTCAAGCCCGAATGAAAGTAATTCCATACGTTTACAATTGTTTCACTTCAAGACTAGGAACTGTATGTTGGTGGGCCTATTGGATTTGAATCAACGTCATGAATCAGTTCGTAACAAAATAGCCGAATTTCTAAACAAATTGATAGGCTATGGAGTAGCTGGATTCAGGTGGTTCTTCTATTTAATTACAAGTATGGACTGTTACATTCAATGACACTGTGATTAAAATATTTTAGAATTGACGCTGCCAAGCACATGTGGCCAGAAGATCTTCTGGCGATTACTACTCGACTAAATGACTTGCCAACAAGCCAAGGATTTCCTCCTGGATCGCGCCCATTTATTTACCAAGAAGTCATTGTTTTTGGTATAATTTTACGAATAATAAACATATTAACTTTTTGTGTCTTACCTAGTTTGGTAAATATGGCAAAATATACTGCAGGTGATGACACGATGCCTACTTCAGATTACACACCAATAGGTAGAGTAACCGAATTCCAAAAATGTGTGAACCTTGGAGAAGTTTTCCAAAAAGAAAATAACCAAAAATTAAAATGGCTAAGAAATTACGGTATACATTTCCCACTATTCTCACTAAATCACTTCATTTTTGCATGTAAATTTTATCATTCATAATAATAAGTGGTATTATATAAATAAAATATCGTATAAATATCGTATTCTTTATTATATAGGAGAAGCTTGGGGGATGATGCCCAGTGAGCATGCTTTGGTATTTATGGACAATCATGATAATCAGAGAGGTTCAGGAATTGTTCCGGATGATATGGTACTGACCTTTAGAAAATACAGAATATATAAAATGGCAACAGCTTTCATGCTTGCCTGGCCCTATGGATCTGCTCAAATCATCTCTTCCTTCTTTTGGGAACAAAGCATTGTTGGAGGTGAAGACGTCAACAATTGGGTAATAATGTAATCTATGGTTTTATTTTTTAAACACTGGAATAAATTGTTAAACTTTAAAAACTTCAAATTTAAGATTGGACCACCTCATGATAATGACTACAATATTCTACCTGTTACCATCAACCCAGATAACACTTGTGGAAACAGTTGGGTTTGTGAGCACAGGTGGAGAGAAATGTACGGAATGGTCCAAGTTCAGAAATGTCGTTGATGGTATTTGTGTTACAATCCTTTATCACATTTCTAAGTCCGAATATTAAACAGGCTTAAAATTGGTGAAAGAGCCCAAAAGTCTAATATTTAGTTTTGTAGGAACGGCTGTCGAAAACTGGTGGGACAATGACGGAGATCAAATCGTTTTCTCAAGAGGAGATAAAGGATTTATTGCCATTAACAACGATGTGGTCACTCTTCAAGGTACCTTTCAGGTAAATTTACATGATATTCGTGTAGTAACAATGACGATACTTAATGAATCGGCAATATGTTTTCCTTTAATTTGTCTGAACTAGATAATTTAGGTAATTCTGAAAATAACAAAGATCTGTATTTAAAATATTATCATGCTTATTTATATTGATTGTAGACTGGATTAGCTGCAGGTGAATATTGCGACGTTATATCCGGCGACATTGTTAATGGACAATGTACAGGGAATATTATTAATGTCGCTCAAGGTGGTTGGGCGTTTATTAACTTGGCTAGCAATGCTTTCAACGGAGTTATAGCGATTCATTCACAGGTTAGCTAAAATGTTTATGGAATATTGATTTTCTGAGTCAACACTAATCTAACATTTTTTCTGCAGTCAAAATTATAACAAAATAACTGGACTTTACAAGCAGCTACCTGCCTGCAAAAACATGGTTTCCAAATTTAGAACATAAATGTGCGCCAAGGGGATATTAGTTACCTTCGTTTTATTTCTACATCAAATATTGTACTAGATCCAATCTTAAAGTAACTTTCAGATAATTACAAAATTTTGCTAAATAATAATTTGGTATAATCATAAAAAGTTGGCAAATGATGATATTTGAAAATATTAATATAACAACTTTTATTTTATTATAAATAAATTGATTAAATGTTGCTTATAATCCGTTTTGTCAACTGAAGCCAGCTGATTCAAGTCTCACTTGCCAAACTGAAATAAAAAATAGTATACCAGGAAATCCTATTTCAATAACTTATCATTTAGATCGTATGGCACACACCTTAATTCTGTATGGCGGAATTATTGCAACTTGGTCTTACCTGGTATGGAGTTCAAAAGAGCTGAATGCTTGGATGTGTATGGAAGTATGTATATGTGTGGGAGACATACATAAATATAATATGAAGCAAGACCCAATTAGAAACTGTAATAGCAAGGAGGAATGCATAGTTATGCAGAAAAGTGAAGGGAAGTGTGATGTTTGAAATGTGTTACAATACCCGAAGTTTGCAATAGATACTATGTGAATGAATTTAATCACGATCATGATGACGGACGGATAAGCAATAATTAACACTGACAATGACATTTCGATTTAATAGCATTTAACTGCATTGCAAACAACAAAAAACTATACCATACAAATTCAGTTTCGCCATACTTATTCATAAATTCCATAAAAAGCTAGACAAACTAATTTTCAAAATCTCATGCTAAGATATTGTGTATGAGTTATAGCTACTTGGTCAACCTACCTAGTACACGATTAGCATGAATTGGGAGAAATTGGGGCAGATCAAAAAACGCACATTATAAATTAAAATAGAAGTGATAAAGAAAAGTTCAATTATTTAATTCCACAAAATAGGTGTCCAAATTTGCACAAAGAAGTAAATGGTACAGTAAAAAGTAAGAAACGCACATTCTCGCACATCTCTACTACCACGATCATTACAAAATGTCACATTTCGTTAGTCAATTCCATTCAATACCATTAACAACTTATGTAAGTTTGTATTATTGTTTTGATGTTATAATAATTTATGAAACAACTTATTTCGGTGGTTTTACTTAGAGGAAGTGAGCATGTACATCTTGCTTTTAAGGAACCTGTATATATTACGTGTGCAGTAGTTGTGTGCAGAAGGTAGTACTTAACATTGTTACAGTAAGCACAATTGAGAGATTCCTGTGAATAACAACTTATCATAATTTCCGAATTGGGAATCAAATTGTAGTCATAGAAAATAAACAAGGTTTCTCCAATGGGAAAATTTAGAAAAAATAATTTTGCCATTCCCCAGTGGAAAAATGATGGTTTTAGTTTCAAGTATTTTGAAATTTAGTGTGTTGGAATTAGTGAAATATATTTATCAGCGTCTCGACGGGCCTGTTATGTCTTTTCGCGTCGGTCACCTGACACTTAAAAAGGCTAGTTAGGCAGTTTGGTGACAAGCCGGTTGCTTTAAATCTTGGTTAGCCAGTGGGTGACATAGTTGAATATTCGAGCTAAAATAATCACCCTTCATTGAACAACAGTTCAAAAATATGATAGTATTTTACGATTTGTAACATTTTAGTCGGCAGACAATTTAAAGGACATTTTGGGTAATTCGTACCATGTCCAAGATTGATTTACTGCCTTTTCCTTCTCTCATTACAGCCAAAAAATAACCCCATTTTTGGAGTCAAAAATGGTTTTGTTCAATGGTTAAAACAATTCACCCGGGGCTAATATGATGCCGAAAAAGAAATTAAAGGCTCGGTTTTTCAAAAATAAACGAACGTTAAGGGAGTGATAAAAGATATTTCTACCTTTTTGCATTTTTAAACCTAATTAACTCAAAAAGTATTTATAGAATTTTTTATAGTCCTTACTAAGGTTAAGACAGATTAGCAAATATTTCTTTGTTTGAAAATTGTTAATTTCATTTTCAGTCTTACACAATTGGAACATTATTTGAATCACAACATTTTGAGATTTTTGGGCATGTTTTGAGTACCAAATTTTTTGTGTGGCAGCCTTTTCTGGGATTTTGGAATATTTTCTCAACAACAAAACTTTCGGAATTTCAGAATGCTTTTCAATATCCACATACTAGAATTTAGAATAATATTACTTTAATATCAGCAATGCCTCGGCTCGGATTAAAATATTTTTTCAACTACATAACAGTATATTTTTCTGTGACAACCCTTTCTGGGATTTGAATCCCAGAATTTTTCTGGAATTTGAATTCCAGAATTTTCCTGGGATTGACTTCTAGTTAAAAGAAAATGTTAGCACCAAAAATATTTCTAAGCTTTTGGTAAAAATACCGAGAATTTTCTATTCTGTTTCTAGTCTCCAGCCTGCTACCCACTCCCTAATTCCCAGTGATCGCATGTGTCCTAATAATTCACAAAATAACTTTCAAAAAATTAGATAATGCATTTCAAGGGCTGAATTTAAACGGCGGTATCACGTTGTTGCCAATTCATCTCTTACCACCGGTGACATTTGATGTAAGGGTGGAGTTTGGGCAAAATGACAATTCACCGATTTTGAATATAACAAACCTAACCTTATAATTTTTATAGATAACTGTTAGTTGCCAGTGTAAGTTTATTTCCTTTAGTTTAGGTAAGTAGGTTGCATGTGTTACCCGTGTGGCATGTTTTGCCGGTGGTAAAAGATGAATTGGCAACAATGGTAACAGGCAACGGGATAACGCTTCCTAAATTCAGCCCACTCGAAGTTCTGTTGGTTTTTTCCCCAAGTTTGGATATTCTCCATTTCGAAACACTGGAATTTTCAAATTTTCCCTTGACTACGTAACAATTAATTATTTTTTGATTTCAGAAATTATGATAAGTTGTTATTCACAGACAGAATTCAATTAATGTTTTCAATAATGTACCCCAAAGCATACCTCCATGTACTAAATTTAACACATGAAGGTATACGTTGGGGTACATTATTGAAAACATTAATTGCGTTACACATGGAGGAGGGGGTTACGTAATATATGCAGGTTTCGTAGGCGCTCCTACCAGACATACATACATAGATAGATTGGTAAATTTATTGCTTTATCTCTTCTGCGTTTATAATATAAGAGATACCATCGAGGCAGCCTCAACCTGTATATTTGACGATATCTTTCAAGAATTATTAAAACAATGATGTACAGTTGTACTACACAAAACATTATAAAGTAAAGGTGCATATAGTTATAATCATGAATAAAAAGGCATAATATAACAATATGGCACAATAGCCCTACATACCTACCAACAATATATAGATATGTGTCCCAATTATATACAACATGTTATAATTCAAACTAATGTAAACTGAATAGCTTTGAAACATTGGACACAGATAATTTGCAACACCTGTAAGATAAGAAAAAGCATCACAATCACCAACTTACACATAATTTATGCGGCATGGATCACCTGTATACTTTTGTGTCATACAATGAATTACTCAATTTAAACTCAAGTCATCCATCTGCTTGAAGTACCAAAAGTGATAATTCAACTGCACGAGGTATTCGCTGAATTATACGTAAGTGTTTGAGATAACACTTTATTCACGTTTAAATATACTTTATGCCTCTTTCATCGACCAATTCTTACCTGTAACTACCGATGTCCTGTAATGACTGTCTATGTGTCTATCGCCACGCCACCAATGCTACCATCAATGCCAATACATAGTCTCGGCATTTAAATTTGTTCCCATTTGTATAATGTGTAGTTGGTATGGAACTGCTTATCAATGCTATACATAAACTTTTAATACATTGTAATTGTAACATTCAAGTGATATAAGCTCTTAGTAGAAATTGGCATTAAAGTAGCCTCCACCTCTTTACTGGCTTTGCCATAATTATCTCAACAGAAAAGTTATTGCAAGGAAGATAATTACTAAACTTTCTAATAGCAGCTGTTATATAAACATAATTTTTCCCAATATCACTTCTTTCTAGCGCGCTCTATTGCCCTCGATACTTCTTGTTTTGGTTCCTAGAACCATAGCCCAAAACACGTTATTTTATAGACAAAATGACTTTTTTATGACCCCTATTACCCCCACCCAAGGATAGGTAGTCAATAACTCTATGAACTGAAAAGCCTTACCTCTACTTATACCCATTTCCTATATATTATATACATTTAGGCAATAATATTTTTACAGCATGTCGGATTCCTTACCGTCCCCTTCCTAAACTTACTCGGTAGTATAGACGTAGTACACAACACCAGTAATGTAGAGACGACGGTACACTGCCATCCCGAGTAACCTTTTTGTCCTCATCATATACATATCCTTGATTAACATGTTGTTTACTTCTAGCACGCCTCATGGTGAGATATATCTTAGATTTCTATCAGTATTCTCCTGAACATTATAATATGCCAATCAAAGTGAATAATCTTGATAAAGTTCAATTTTTGTGTAACCAAAGTAACCATAGAAGTGAATGTTTTATTTTTTGCCTAGAGTCAGTGAGTGGCATACAATTGATTAATTATTACAATGCATTCATTCGATTACGGCAAAAATAGCGTTTGAAGCTGCCCCAAATTACCATTATTCCAATTTTGATTCTTTTGATTATCTTACGTACATTGATTAGCAATACTTTAAATTTACGTTTGACGAGTATACGATTTTCCCAGATAAATACGGCGGTATATATAAATGAAATACAGAAAGTAATGTAAAAGATTGTTGCTATATTCGAATTGCGAAATGTTAACCGCCGTGGCAGTTGCCTTCCCCAACATGTTTTACATTTAGTGAAATTACTATTCTTTGCATATTCTACCCACTTGTTGTAAATTCCCGACTGAGTAAGAGAATTTAATCTGTCTTAGAATTGGAGTGCGCATAGTAATTTCTTCAATAGTGAGGTCGTGGAAAGCGGTATAGATAAAAAAGTTTTTTCATTTGTGCCATAATATAATGTTTTCTTTGGTTGAACTCCGCCGTTGTGAGGATTCCAGTGAGAGTCATTCAAGAGGCGATGCATTTGGGAACTTCGGAGAATTAGTGCAGAGTTATTGCATTGGGAGATCCATTTTTGAGGACTTGTTAAAGGAAAGTCTGGATAAGGTTTCATGATATTCAAGATCTTTTTAATTGTTCTGTATTGTGTTGTGTTTCTTAATTCTATTAAATGTCGGTTATATTGGATAAAATTTGGAAGTGAAAACAAATCATTAAAATACGAATCTTCATCGGGTGTAATTGTGTCTTGGATAGCCAACGTAAGTACACTGAAGTTTTTCTGCTTCACCAAACTTCTTTCAGCCATTTGGCATTGCCACATTTCGTCCCAATCTTTTTTGATTTTCTTACAATATGTTTCTATAATCTTACCTGACATATATTGAGTAATATCAAAAGGATTGAACTCACTGTTACCCTGAAAGGGACCAAGAACAATAAAATTGGACATATTACCTAAATGTTCGATGGATTCAATTCTTTTTACAGGACGTGGTTCAGTAAAATCTGTGGTGACAATTCCCTTGTAACCATTTGTCAGTATAATGAACATCAACAACAAAGGACCAATTAACAGTTTGATCCAAAGAGTATTTTTGGCTCTTGCCGATAAC
Source organism: Tomocerus qinae (assembly GCA_020055645.1). Taxonomy (NCBI): domain Eukaryota; kingdom Metazoa; phylum Arthropoda; class Collembola; order Entomobryomorpha; family Tomoceridae; genus Tomocerus; species Tomocerus qinae. The sequence goes on along the minus strand of CM034546.1, from coordinate 10,784,749 downwards.
GAAACACTGACTTCCAACAAATATGCATAACAAATCAAAACAATTGGAATGCTTTCATCCTTTTTTTTAATAAATGACAACATGGACGAAAGAAACTACAGAAATAATTGAAATTATAATACCCAGCCAAGCGTCAAGTTGAAATGGACGAATGTAGCCATAGAAAGAGAGACTCTCATCTTCCAAAACGACACAAGAGATGAAATTGACAGATTCTTGCATTGTTCGAACTCCAAAATTGTACGAACTTGTTCCTTGATTAAGTCCTTCAGTCTGATCAATTGACAAAAACACAACGTCCATTAAGAAAAGTGTGTTATTGCAATCAAAGTTATTCTTACTGTACATATTCATGACTATTGTAGAATTTATAAATCCCTGAATAATATAAGAAGCTATCGGAAGAGAAATGCCTTCGTGGTTGAAGAAGTAATTTGTAAAATATATATTTTTCACACCAGGTCCACAATATATTATCTTGTTGTTAGACGAACGTATGACTTTGTGTAACAGAAATGTTTTGGCAACTGTACTTCGGTTTATGAAGATTTGAATAGCCATCTCCCTTAATTGTTTATCAGAGCAGTTGTCCCTAGAACATAAATGCTCCAGTGTGTATGTGTATTCATTTACACGGTTTAAATGTGGACAAATGAAATATATCACATCTTCAACCGACGGAGCTATCATAAACCAAGGCTTCCTCCAGAATAGCTGGTGAGCTGTATTGTAATCATATACATTCAACTTAAAATAAGAGCTAACTTTTGTCGATTGCAATATTTCTCTATTCACAATTAGATACACAGAAGAATATTCCACCAGGTTGAACCAATTCCGTTCGTACACTTGGTCGTCATAAAAAGTCTCACTGACATAGTTGAGTAGTAGAACGTCATTTAAAATATTTGGATCGAAGTAGACAGCAAAATGGGCAACACAAACCAAACGGCTGTGAAGACGAGGGAATGACAATTTTCTTGCTGTTGTTTCTTTAATTAGGTTCCAATATTTCCGTTGATTCACTTTGTAAAAATGTTTACCTGATATCTTGTTAAAACATGTCCAACCTTGCCTACAAGAGATCTCTTTCTTGAGTTTCGAGTTGAAAATAGTGAACGCGTAAGGAACTTCAAAACCCTGCCAATTAATATTGTTCAACTCCTGAATTTCCGAATGGTTTTGGTTAATTAATATGTTTAGGTAACAGTCTTTTTCTAAATTTACCACTTGTGATAATTCCCTCCAATGACCAATTCCGCGAGACAAAGCAGACAAACCAACATAAGCATTTTTGCTTGTTATATACCAGAAATGAGAATTTCTCTTATTCTAAACTAATTTAATTCGATTTGTATTACAACACTTGGTCTACACAAAGTTAAAGAAAAAGGTGCTTTTGCTATTCGCATGCTGAAAAGATCAGTAAATTTCAATTTATGCTATAATGATAATTTTGTCTTGCACAGAAAGTGAGTCGAGTAGTAACAGAAAATAGATTATTTTGCTCTAGGATAATCAAGAATGATATTTCTCTCAAACTACCAGTAAATAATGCTGAATATAGCAACAGAATAAAATGTTGTATAGAAATATTTCATGTAAATATTTAATAGACGAGCTGCTTTGTTCCAAACATGCAAGGCTAGGTATTGATACCTTGTAAAGCATCAGTGAGTCTAACGTGAATTGAATTATTTAGTCTAATTTTATATAAGTACGTATTAGATAGATCGATGTTGTCAATAATTTAAAAGCCAAATGTGAAATACGAATTTTCGCTGGTTACCAGAGGTGAGACTTTATATAAAATGTCTAGACTAATTTAATTCGATTTGTATTGTGAAGTATGATCAACACAAATTTTAATTAAAAATTATTTGCTAGTTTTTTATTTCATTTTTCAGGTTGAAAACAGGTTATTTTCAATTTGTGCTATAACGATAGATTTGTCTTCCACAGAAAGAGTAGTAACAAAAATTGTTTTGCTCCAGGATAATCACGAATCTATTTTGAAAAAATCCCGAAAATATTTTGGTGCAACTAATGGCTACTAATAATTGACGGGCACAATAGGATAAGGGACTTATTTATTTCCATAAAAAGTATGCCTTGTTAACCATAATTTGAAAGTGACAAATGCGCGCCTTATTTTAAAAATCATGCATATACGCGTTTAGTTGTGTGATAGTAAACGGTAGTATTGGTATCTCATGTAATAAACGGAGTGTACAATTCCATAAGTTTACCTACTCGGCATGTTTAAAATAAATAAATTGTTTGCTAATATCTAAGACTCTTGTCCTACTGAGCCTGTCAAATGTTGCTGATCGTAGTCAGAATAAAATATGGAATATAAATTCTTTATGTAAATATTTAATAAATGACCTGTTTTGTTCCAATAGGCAAGGCAAGGAATATATTTTCAAGCAGTGAGTCTAACATGCACGGAATTATTAAGTCCTATTTTACATAAGTTCCTATTAGTTGGTTAGTATTGTCAATAATTTAAAAGCCATAGTTGCCTAATATGGACTGAATAATGGAATATGGTAACATTGTGGATTGTAGAAATTATTCAATTTCTAAATATGAGCAGACGAGAAAAAATAATTGGAACGGAAAAACCACACTTAAAAAGCAAATTAATTAATATATTCGCAAGCCAACTCTACTTCACATAAACGTGCCAAAATCTATTAGTTTCCTCATACTCGAATATCAAAATCAATACGGAAATATGAATTTTGTACGGTTAGGTTAGGTTGAAATAGGAAAACCTACATCAAGCCGTAACAGAAGCTCGCCTCCGGTTAAGGGGGCCGTGTGCACATTTTTGGGAGAATAATATTAGAAATAGATGTATTTTGATTACTAAAATGTACAGTAATTCAAATTAGTTCATAATTGACTATCAATTCAAAAATTTTAAAATAGGTTATATTTAACTATCAAAATAATCAAAAATGGAATGCGCAGATTAATATATTAACAACGACTTAAACCAACAATGGAAAAATAATTAAAACAATTAGTATTTTAAGTGTGGTACTATATTAACTATTAAAATCTAAAGGAAACCGATATAGACTAATGTTGACAATCAAAAACAGGAAACCAAAATAGATAAATGTTGACTATCAAAATCAACAGAACATCAGAATAAATTAATGTTGACTATCAAAATCAACAAAACATCAAAATAGATTAATATTGATTATCAAAATCAACAGAAAATCAAATTAGATTAACGTTGAGTATCAAAATCAACATAAAATAAAATAAAATTAATGTTGACTATCAAAATCAACAGAATATCAAAATAGATTAATGTTTAGTATCATAATCAACAGAAAATCAAATTAGATTAATGTTGAGTATTAAAATCAACATAAAATAAAATTAGACTAATGTTGGGATTTAAAACAATATTTATTGCAATTTTCAAATTAATTTTGACTATCAAAACCTATATAAAATCAAAAGTTGCTAATGTTGACCATCAAAATCAACAGAAATCAATCAAAACAATCTTGATAGATTTATTTTCCGGTTTTAATTACTATATTCTGAAACATTAAATTTGGTAGAAGAGGAGTGAAATATTTTATGCTATCACGCTAACAATTGATAGGAAACCCTTTTTAATGCCCATTTCCTATTTTGAATATTAAAATGAAGACAGAGTGAGCGCGTGATATCTCAGCAACTTATGGACTGACAAACCCCAAAATCAATAGGGATAGTCAGTGATCCATAGGTATTGTTTACGCCTGATTTGGTCAACTTTGGTCAATGCTTTCGACAAATATCAAGGGAACGGGCGTACAGACAGACTGTGCGGTTCTATAATCTCGCTACCTCAGGCGAGCTAAAATGCAAAAGGACTTTAAAAAAATTACTCCTGGTAACTATACAATAGACATTATAGTTGACTAGCTACAAAGATAGACAATGTGGTAGAAAAATGTTTTCTATTGGCATTACAAAAAGTCATTCTTAGCAAGGTCACTCAGAAATACTTTTGTTAACGTGCAATAGTGCGTTTTCCATAATATCTCCCAATTTCCCTAATCTAATCTAAATCTAAATCCCTAATCTAAAGACAACCCACCAAAAAATTAAAAAGAACCATTTTTAAACGGTGTTATGACCTTTATGGGTCAAAATTGTAAAATATACCATGACTTGTCCGAGCTGGTTAGCAATTAGCATATCTTCATTATAATTTATTTATGAAACGCAAAGTGCAAATGGTGTTACACACTGGAAACAGGCAGGAGATTCAAAACATTGTTTATTTTATTTAAATTGCTTCATCCGTGTGCTTGGTAATGTTAACATCATTATTTCTCTATAGCCATGATATTGGTGAAAGAGTGCCCACGAAACAATAATATAATTAAGTGTTAAGTCAGTGTAGTGGGTAGTGGGAGTTATGAGAATTAAAAGCAACAATCAAATGAACAAATTGAACAATATAAAGGCATGAGTTATTTCTAGTTATCTTGAATTTAGTTTGCGTAAAGGAAGATAAAGGTTACTGATTAATAGTTTGACAGAGTTTTCGCTTTAGTGATTTTCAAAGGGCAATTTGAATGTTTAATAGCTATATACTGAGTAATTGAATATTACATTGTACATTTTGTTTTCTATATGGGGAATTGTAACACATTGAAACAATACAAGAAAAAACTTTACAACAACGTTTATGACTGATAATTTATTCTAGAAGGTTCGAGAGAAGATTATTCTAATATAACACCGTTTCTGATACTAGTAAATCTATATTAGATAGACAAACAGGTGAACAAAAGCGTATGACAACAATGAATTTAGAAAGAATTGGAAATGATCATAAGATATACCTTAGTAAATATACCAATCATATTTAGTCAACTTAAAACAAAACCTAAAAATTAGAGATTAATTTCAATTTCCCTGCTTACTGTGCTGGTTTTATAACATATTTATATAAATGACTGTATAAAGATTAAATATAAAATTTCAATTCATTTATACGATTGTATGCAGTTGGTATTATATCAGGTTAATGTCTTATCACCGCAGTTATACATGTATGGTTCCATGATGGTGATAAACTGATAAAAAGTATTTGTGATTATTTATCATGTGTAGGTACGTATAATAGGTTGCAGAAGATAATAATAGCTAAAGGTAAATCCAATCAACGATGTCTTATTATTAGTTTCATGTTTAATAAATGTATTTTAAAAATGAGATATTGAGCACAATATAACCATACAAAATGTATTTTTATCGGCCTTGAATGTCATTATTGCAACCATCAGTGTTACAAATTCTATCTTTCTCTGTACCACCCCACTCATTAGAAGTTTCAAGATAATAATCTTCTTCAAATGGTGCACACAAACGAAGTACTCCATTTTGCCAACTATTCCAAATCACAAAATTTATACAGGAAAACTGCGTGATTCCTTTAGTTTTTGCAGAACGTGTGAGGTTCAACCCTTTTATTTTGTTTTCAAAGCCTGTACCAACAAAAAAAGTTTCAGAAATTTGCAAAGACATACCTTAAATTCATTTTGGTTCTTTTTAAAAGCAATAAATTGATAACAATAAGGAAAATACCCAAATTGAGAAATAATACATTCGATTGAATTGCATACTTACTAGCCGGTATAAGCGAATCTTCCGTGCATTCTTTAAGATATTTTTCTTCTGGGAATCTGCACGATTCATCCTGTTCCATTCCCCATTCTGGTGGATAAAAATGTGTGCATTCGTAGCAATGTATACCTATATGGAACAGAAAAATATTAAGTCAAAGAATCATGTTTTTGCTTTGTATTCTTTTAATTAATTTCCGTATTTAGGTACTTTTTTTATCAAGCCGTAATTACTACTTACCGTAACAAGTTTCAAAAAAAGCAACTAACAATAAAACAACTGGCAATTTCATTATTACAATATTGTAACGTTGGAACTGGAAAGCACGAAAGTTAATAACAAAGTGATCTACAAAGATAACCTATTTAATATACTCGAATTTGAAGTAGCACTGGCACTCAACTTTATCTTGTATATGTAGATACACAAGTTTTGGGCTGTTGTACTATGCTTACTCTAAAAACTTTGGTTATATGTTGATATTTATTGCTGTTATTTAGTGCGTCAGGAATCAACTAAAAATATGTATATATTATCCAATGCATTTTTGTAATTCATTGTTCATTGTAATCCTATTTATTGGTATTTTGACTCTTTTGTTCTTTGCTGGCGAAGCAGTGAGCTGCGAAGAAATCGTGATTGAGAATCAATAGACCACCCACCAAGCTGATTGGGTGGCCTATTCTTCTCCAGTCACGATTCCTTCAGAGCTCACTGCTTCGCCAGCCAAAACCAAAAGATATATTAATGGGATTAAAAATGAGCTGGAAAAGTTATCTGAGTAGGGTAATACCTTTCCGAAGTCGGTCACCTACCATTGTGCAGTCGTATATGTATTCTGTCCCAGATATATCTCTTTGTCTTGTGTAATTACAAAATAGACTACTCACTACTCGTTGGCGCCCGTCCACTCATCATTTAGATAAAGATAGAGAAAATTCTCTTTCGTGGTCACCACCAGTTATTATAGTTTCAACTTCACAAGTTCTATTCTGTATAGAAATACACCGTATCATATGTATGTTGTAGTATTACAATCCTCCCACGTTCTTTTGCTCAACTCGAGTTTTGTTGAAGTTATAAGGTTCATTTACACTGAAACCTTATTTGATTATATTGCTATTAGTAGCTGTACTGTTAATAGCAAAGTTATTGTTATATGATATAGATGTAGTTAATCGTCTATAATTTGCTTTGATCACTAAGATGTAAGTTTGTTTAATTTTGGTACCATAAGAACCATGTCTAAGGCATTTTGATGTTATCTACTAAAATAACATAAGAAGAAAGAAACTATAAGAGAAATCCAAAATGCATTGTTCTGGACACTTGCCTTTCCCCTGCTAACTGATCAAGTAGCATCATATTGGCTGATCAAGCTAAAGTCCTAACAAAACTGTCCAAGTTGTCCTAACTCGTCCTAGCGAAATCACACTGTGCCAAGTGGGTCATCAGGCTTTGTCCAGGGGTCAACGGTCACAGTACAAGTGTCATTGTCGATGTCCAGTCGTCAACTTCCGTTGTCACAGTCCTAGTCAACATCACGTCAACTGATCAAGTTGTAAATAGTCTGTATTCTGTAGTTTGTAGATGATAGTTTGTATTCTAGCTTTTATTGGTCTTAAGGCGATTGTCAGAGGGCCGCGGCTTTAAGGTCGGCACTCAGGGGATATCCAATTCTCATATTATACATTCAATTACTTCAATCAATTACTAGTAACTTTGACTTGACTGTTTCTGGAATTGAGAATTATATACACATACGATACAAGAAGAATGGTAAGATAACTCTCTATTCCATCATAACCATATTTTGTAGCCCAGTCGACGAAATCTGAAGAGATGGCCCACTTTCATTTATCCTGCACGCATCATGTGTTCATGCAGCCATCGCTTCAGATTTCGTCAACTTTTCGACAAGCTTTGGAATACAAGTTATATGACCATTCTTTAAAGTACCGTGATATAACTAACCCAAACAATTTATTCACCTACAATTGGAAAAATGGTTTAGTTCTTAAATAGGCGAGCTTTTGGGGCTGAATCGTCTGCTCTACACTTCAACCAAGGTTGTTGAGCCTAGTAAAATATAGGTATCTGTAGTAGACTGTAGCAAACCACATGATGGGGCAATAAAGGCAAAGCTTGACACTAAATTTTAAATATCTTATCAAGAGCATTGTCTATAATTGTAATATGGGTACAGCATAAAAGGATACTATTTAATCAATTCAAACCAATGGTCAATGAAACATAAACTACTTCATTCAGAGATGAATCATTATGGGTATGCTGAACTGCATCCCTCCAGTGAATAGTTATGAATATGAACATTTAGAATATCCGATAAAGCAATACACTAAACTTTATATCTGTGTTTTGTGTAATTAAATAACCATGAATGTAATACCAAGTATGTATCCTTGAACTTTTCGCCTAATCAGGCAAGTATTTTGAAGTGAGCGATGCGAACGTGAGCAGTGTCCGAGTTTTGATAAAGCATACGTCAATTCATGCTGGAATAAAAATGTTTAAAAAACTGCACAATGTTAACCGTGACTCATACATATCACACTCCCACAGTTTGAACCAGTGCATGCAGATTGTGTCTGTTCTATGGATCGGCATTAATTATTTTTTTAGCTTAAAAGTTAAATCAAATTTTCAGCATTTTAAATCTGCATGATAATGTAATCAACACGAATTATTTAATTTGAAGATGTTTGTGACATATATAACGGAAGATAATCTAATGTATTACTCACTGCCCGATTGCCGATTACTGTTATTCTCTCCCATGCAAAATGTAAAAGGTTATAACTTTAGTTCAGTTAATTGAATGCTATGTTGCACTTCATGGGATGTTAAATGCTATTATGTGTATGTATATGGGATGTTGGTATGGTGGGATTCGGTGTCGTCATGAATAGAATCTCATCTGCCAACATCATCAATCTCTATATGCAAATGTAATATGTCAGTCTACTGAATCCGCTGTATGCCATATTCAATTAATAAAATGATGATGATGATGATAACTTTAGTTCTCACCACTTAAATTAGGGTAATATATAAAGTACGGTTGCGGTTGTTCACGCAGTATGATACTGATTTGTTTATACTTACGGCTATCTCGTCGATGTGCAGAACATTAATAACACTTCCCCTTTGGAGAATAAAAAGTTGTTATATTTTTAAAAAATATGTATTTATGAGGGCTCAGTGTGCCCTTTTTTTCCTAAAAAGGTCTCTGCATTTTTGAAATTAAATAGTTTTTGGAGTGGAAGAATTGGATGGGAATTGGAGAAACCCGTCTTTTTATCTGTTGTATGAAACATTAAAAGAAATAAAGATATAGTAAGCTCTCCAGAATTTTGTGTCCTATTTTTAATCTGCTGCATATATCTGTTTGATAAAATTGTGGGTATCAATTTTCTGTGTTTACCTTTTCTTGCTGGTGTTACACCACAGGGACGAAGAGCCTCATTTTAATAACTAAGACATATTATTCTACTTACCGGGTTTCTTCATAATCACCCGTAGAAAAATTACTCATTTCTGCTTGTCGCTAAGCAGTATCATCGAGGATTGTTGTTGTCTTTGCACTTTCTTCAAAGCCGTTGTACATCGACAATTGCATAATCTACATACAGTAAGGTCTCAATGCTAGTGAACTCGATGCTACACACATGCTAGCTTTTTACATGCAAAAAGAAGGCCTTATAAATGGATTTTTTTAAATTTCGAGTTCACTAAGAATAAGACTTAAGTTTAAGTGTAGGTAAATTCGGGTTTTCGTTTTAGGCGTTTTTACCAAATACCATCGAGGCAACTTTCAACCTGTATCTTTGACGATACCATTCAAGAATTATTAAAACAATGACGTACAATTGTACTACACAAAACATTATAAAGTAAAGGTGCATATAGTTCTGCTTGAGTCTGCGTATATTAAGTCTTTTTATAATCACGAATAAAGAGGCATAATATAGCATAGGAATATTGGCACAATAGCCCTATATGTCTACCAACAATATAATATAGATATCTGTCCCAATTATATAAAACATGTTATATTCCAACTAATGTAAACTGAATAGCATTGAAACATTGAACACAGATAATTTGCAACACCTGTAAGATAAGAAAAAGCATCACAATCACCAACTTACACAAAATTTTGCTGCATGGATCACCTGTATACTTTTGTGTCATACAATGAATTACTCATTCTAAACAAAATCATCCATCTGCGTGAAGTACCAAAAGTGATAATTCAACTGCACGAGGTATTCGCTGAATTATACGTAAGTGTTTGAGATAACAATTTATATACGTTTATTTATAACTGTCTTTACGCCAATGCAAACGCAGTGCTAAATGCAATGCACCTACCAGCAATATAAATTTTGCAAACTCACAAAAACATCACATTTCTCACAAAAAATTATTGATGTCTGTTAAGTTTGAATAATTTAGACCTTAACTTGGAAGTGAAGGTCTCATGTAAGTCTTGTCGTTATTGTTGGTCATAGTTGTAAGTCTGAAAGTGCCTAAGCTGTTCATGCTAATTCATTAAATTATGTATGCAGTCAACTTTAATGTCCATCCAAGAAATGTGTTTATGTAAGCTAAGCTTAATATCGTTTACCTTCGCTGGAAACACATTGAACAGCCCTAAGTCCTCATATTCGTGATACAAATACTAAAATATCGTGATGTATTATAATAGTAATGGTATTTCTTTGTTATACTGTATTCACTGACGAATCATCATTTCAATGTCGGAAGGTTGTGTGCGAAGAAAAATAACTTGAGGCCAGCAAAGTTTGTCGTCTCTCAGTGACTTTAGCCAAAACACGTTTAAATATTTTATAAGACTATGGCTTATAGGCAAGTGAAACATGACAGTTCTAAGCCATCCAAAATATCCACATTCATTCTGACGATAAGGGAACGAAGAAGGCATATATGTGAAGAGATAGCGCCGACAATTTATTGTCATTATTATGAATACTACTTTCGTAGTTCCATCACAATACTTTAGATATCTTCGATCAGGAAGTGTAATCCTCTAATCTTAAACGACTCTCGCTATATTGTTAAAGCATTGTTAATATTATAAATTAACCATTGACGTTTTAAATATAACATTTATAGATCTGGATTCCGTTCTGATATTTAATAGTAATACAAGTATTGTAATGCAGTGGACTATTATCATTTAGTACCAGAACCTCAGACACCTTCGAAATATTAATAAAAATTAAAGAAAACCTTCTTGAGTTTACTCCAAAAAAGGATAGAATAAAATCGAAATCTATAGATGCTTTGTGGCCTGATTTCTTTGAATTGTTTGGGTAAGTGAAAGTTCAAAAAGCAGAAATCTAATCTACACTTCACATTTAAATAATAAACTAAATCCAATAATGTTTCCAGTCGACTATTTTAAGTAACATTATTCGCATTCGTAATGTGAAGTGACACTACAAAAACTCCGAGTTATAGTTCACACTAAACTGAAATGTACCAATATTTGGTTTTTATGTAATCTTTGACTCTTTTATGTAATCAGACATGGCATTAATTTCTTATTTCAAGGAATTTTCTTAAAAAATGAAATATTTGAAACTGATGAAATTTTTGAAATACAATCCTCATGTGTACACGCATGCGCAATTCATTTATTTCGCGTGAAATTTATTGAAATTTTTGAAATAAATGCCATGTACAATATTATTTCATTTATTTCAAATTTTTCAAAGATATTGGAAATATTTCGCGAAACATTTTAAAAATTTCGCTTATTTATTTCCGAGAAATATTTAAAGTGCCATGTCTGGCGCCAATTGTGATTCTGCAATCATTCTGAATTTAATTATACAGTACGGCATACTATTCACTTGAGGTTGGGAATTTCATGTACCATAATAAACACGCTTAGAATAGCAGAACTGCCCTTCCACATTCTTTACAATAGAGCCACATTTTTACCTTTTTTGTAAATAGTAAAATAACATTTTAGATAGGCTGAGTTTGAATTTGACAAAATGCATAAGGAAATACATTTTATGGTCCGCTTTATCCCAATTTTATTTACTGCTTTTGTCATCAACAATGTCCAATGTTTCCGAAGTTTGTCATTTTATAGAAATTGTGATTTTAACATGGTCACGTTTGACCAGTCCGAATGGCAGACGGATTTTATATTGTCTAACCAAAATGGCCAACCCTGGACCTTGGCAACATACACTTATAACATAACTATTTTTGGTCGTCATTCGGCCAAGCCACGGGATCTGTCTAGAAATTTGTGCAGTTTAAATATTCTCATAGAACCACATCCTACTAGGACAAACCTGGTTGCATCCGTTGGAAAAGAAATAAATCGTCGGAATTCAAGATTTATAATTGTCATCAAAGATGAATTGAAATGGATGAATTCAAATTGGCGATCAAGCCTTATTAAACATTTGCTTCCTCCCCTCTTTATATTTGCAATGAGAAGAAGGAACAAATATTCAGTTTACACTCCAATTCTCTACAATTCTAAAAGAGGGGGTTTATCCCTTTATCGAATCAAAGACAGATTATCCGAGGAAGAATGGGAAAAGATTTGGATTACTTTAAATGGCAATCTTTATTGCATTGAGATTGCTGGTTATTTTGGACAATTTTCGTTTATTGGTCCTGTAAAAATGCCCGAATGTCGGAAAACAATCTACTCAACAATGAAAGAGGGATTCTATTGTCGACATTCAGTTAGAGCTGTTGAGTTGATGGCTGAAAGATTAAACTTTACTGTAGTATATGGAAGGAAATATGAAGATGTGAAAGAACATAAACTATATGGACAAATTCGAATGCTTTCAAATAAAGTGAAAACTTATAAGATAAAGTGGTATCAAACTCTTTCATTGAATACTTTCGAGAAATGATTCCCTACTACTGTGAAGCCAATCCTCGTTTCTTCGACACTCCTTTGACAGTTCTAGTTCAAAATACTTTTGATAGCTACTCCTGGTTGCTGATATTCTCGCTAATACCGATTTCATTTTATGTTTTGAGCTTTAGAATTACTTCTTTATACAAGAAAGTACAAATAATTCTAGTATCCACAATAGCCGTTCTTTTAAATCAGGATGTTTCCAATAAAGGAAGAAACATTTTGTATTTGGCAATTGTGTCCACGGGATTTGTAATTGTTACTCAATATGAAACGTGGATAACAAGCGAAATTATTGCTCCGCCAGACAGAAAACAATTTGTGGACTTCAAAGATCTCGTGGAAAATGGATACAAGTTGTTTTTGCAGAAAGACAAGTTTCGGAATATGAACGAACAGAAAGTTAAATTCTTTGAAAAATATAAAATTGTGAAGAGTTATAATAAAAGTGTCTACAAATTCGATTGGCAAACCGATGCATCACCAAATGGTAGAAAAATGGGAATATGGGAACTTACATACAAGTTGTTGACCAACTTTTTATTGAGAGTATTTGACGTTATTAACAAAGAGGAAAGTAAATACCATGTGCTTCTAATACCATCTCAAATATCTTCAGATGGTGTCTGCATGACTGTCAAGGAAACAGATCTTGCTGAACCGATGCCTTATAAATTCCAAAATTGTTACCGTTACAAATTCCATTCATATTTTCAATTTATGCAAGAAGGAGGCTTCTTAAAATATTTTTATCAGCAAGACGCTTTCGAAAATAATATTAAGTATATAATTTCCCATTCAATACTGAAGCATCAAGAGTCTCAGACAATGCCGATAAGTCTTTCAATGAAGATTCATACCATTTTCTTTGCTTGTGGATACATCTTAATTGGGTCTTTCTTTACACTGTTCTTAGAAAGGATTTGGCATCATACTTTGGAAGTTCATTTCTTGGGGTTTTTAAAAAAACTAAAATTGATCGCTACAAAAATTTCAAATCGTTTATTTCCAGTTGCAATGGATGATGTCTCTGAATTGCGTAAGATAATTTAATAAATAATTCACTTAATAATAATAAAATGAGCTTTAAATAAGTCAGGCTGTCTGACATTGCATTTGAAGCTTCTGCAAAAATAAACATTTAATTTATTAAAAATCGAACAATTACAAATTTCATATAAATGATAAACATCCGGGGTACGTATGTGATATTCATTACTAATACGCATATTTATATTTATTTGAATTATTCCAAAAATGTATTTATTTTATATATTTCAAATAGTTCACGATTATTGGAATATTTCTTGAAGTAATAATTGAGTGGGTGGGATGAAGAAGTGCCGATTTCAATATCTGTATATGTAGGGATAAAATAAACATAATTTGAGGGGTCAGTCAACAATTTTGGGATACCAAATGTGATAAAAAATTCAGGTTTAGGTTGGGCTTCAGGTTTGGGCTTCAGGTTTAGGCTTCAGGTTTAGATTGGGCTATTTTGGTTTAATTCAGATTGGGCTCTTTTTTGGGCTAATTAGAAAAAATGTTTTCTGCCATTGATCGCAAAAAATCCGCACAGATATTAACAAAACTTAAATTAAATTCAGAGATTATTGTCGTCATCCACCAGTTCTGACAGGCAGGGCATGAAAAACCCAAAAACCCGGGTTTTTGGGTTTTTGGGTGGGTTTTTGGGTAGCAAACAGCAAAAACCCTGGGTTTTTGGGCAAAAACCCAAAAACCCAAAACCCAAAAACCCGGGTTTTTGGGTTGGGTTTTTCCTAACCAAAAGGAAAAACCCATGGGTTTTTCATGCCCTGCTGACAGGTGATTCAAAATTTGACCTAGGTCAAGCCCCTCTCTCATTGGTCCAAATTTTTTGTCATTACCCAATGAAATTCCAGGTATCCAAGACTTAAATGCAAATGCATTTTAAGAGGTACCGTGAATTGCGAATATTATGCACTCATAATAAAGAAATTAATGTTGGGATAAATGCAAATCTAAATCTCGGTTTTGGAAATTACTTATGAATTAAAACATCTAGTAATATCTACAGCTAAAGTCTGGAAATTAAATTGAAGATATTCAATAAACTGAAAAGAGATAAACGATAAAGATAACGATAAAGATAGAGACTTTCACGATAAAGAGATTTTGTGTCACTTGAGTTGACTTTGAAAGCTTTATATCCATTTTGAAACGAAAAGAATAAAAGGTAAATAATATAAGTTTATGTACCCAAAACAAATAAGATTCATTTTAAAGGTTTAATCTCTAAGTAATTTCCAATAACTCAACTATGTCCATATGCAAATGAGGTTGCAATGAGATTTAAATTTAGCATTCATCCTAGAGAGTTGCACGGGCACATGATACAGAATTTTCACGGGCGAGCACAGGCAGATCAAGGATACCCACGGGTGGGCACGGGAAGCCACGGGTAAATCGGGATGCTCACGGGCAGGCATGGGCTCATTCGCCACGGGCAGGAAAATTCATGCTGCTCGCGGGCGCCAGTAACTACCCGTAAATATATATAGTAAAAAAAGCCAGAAATTTTGCTTTTTGTGTGCCCGGCCCGTGCTCATACTACAAATTTCTCACGGGCGGGCACGAGCACACAGCAAAGAAATTTCACAGGTACAGGCGGGCAGGACACGGGCCAATCAAAGATGCTCACGGGCGGGAACGGGGAGGCAAAGACAAATTCGAAAGCTCACAGGCGGTACGAGCGGGCATGGGCTCATTTTCTACGGGCACGGGCATTATCATGAGTCTTTATCATGAGTGGATAATACTCGCTCATGGAAATCTGCAATTTCATTGGCTAATGACAAAAAAATTGGATTAATCAAAGAAGAGCTTGACTGTACGAGCCCTCTCGTGGTAACTTTTATCCTTTTTCCAGACCACGCATTCAGAAGTGCATTTTTATTCTATTTTAATTCCACTCAATCAAGTTGTATATTAAGCAATATTCTAAGCTATTCCTGACACTACAATTCCATTCTGGACTAGACGCTCAATGAGCATTCACTCTCACTCTTGCTTCCAGAAAGCATCTTTGTAATTCTCTCTCGTGACAACGTGCAAGTTCCTACTTCACTTGTCACTCATTTTTATAATTAAATAAATAGATTAGTTAGTAAATAGCTACAGTTCATCAGTGCTTTATTTAGTAAACACAGTTTCGATAAAGTACACGCATTTTAGCCAGCTAGCAAAGTTGACCAGCCGAACTGGAATTGACCGAAGCCTGCCTAGTCTAATCAGCCATCCTCGTGACATCAAAGTCACTCAACCTCAACAACCACCACCTATCATCGTCATTAATTGACATTCTTTTACCATACCAAACCAGCCGGATTTACGACCCGTCTGGAAGTGCCTTAGTGAATCATATTCATTTAAGTGCTAATAATATTCAATCCCCAGTTAGTAGTACTAGTTTGGCATAGCGTCCTGCGTTCGCAACCCATTCATTGACCGAGGTCAAATTTTGAATCACTGTCAGAAGAACTCATGGTGACGACTGTAATATAGACTACAAATATGACGGTCTACGTGGTTTGAATTTGAAAGAAAATGTAAAATATTATCTATTCAAACAGCAAATGCGCGCGGAAATAGTTTATGAAAATACCCACAGTTCTGCAGTTGACCGAAAATCTCTATGGTAATTATTGGGTTTTTGAAATCGGCAGTTCTTCATCCCACCCACTCAATTACAATTTTACTGAAAAACTAATAATTACGAGATACTTTAACACCTCTTTTAACAACGAGTTTTTATTGTTGGACTACTTTCCTAGAAAATTAAACCTAGGGTGTTGCTAGGGAATCCCGTGCAAGCATTTCGGAATGTGTAGGAAAGGATAGGGAAGTTAGACGATGGGCAGAATTGAATATTGTTTGTATAATAACCGTATATTTATTATAAGGTTTATATTTGAGAATATGTATTGGAAAATGCCTATAAAACAATTAAAAATCATTTACATTATGTGCTTAAATATTACGGTTATCATTGTTAGGATATATAGCCACACTAATGGGACAAAATAAAATAGATCCATTTTATGCCCGGTTTATCCTAATAAAAATTTGGACAATACATAATTGTAAACCAGTAGGTTTCGAGTCATCCCATCTGTAAACACAGTGGCGTCGTAAAGTTTTATACAGAAAGCTCCATCGCAGTTTCCGGTATTTTATACAGGATTAATCAATTAAATGTTTTATTTTTTGGTTTGGTGTTACGTAATATTTGACTAAATGTTTTCCGTCATAAACTTTTTAAAAGACAAATTCTGTTTTCTTAGCACCCACAAAATGTGTCAACTGCAAATGGCCTATGGAAAACGCAAAAACTTTAGTTGAAAATGTGGCTGACCCAAAATCCAGTTGGCCATTATTGGACGTTACAGTAATGATAGAAACGAGTAAGTTTTTGTTACATGCCTATATTGATTATATTTTAACAGTACGTGATGCCAGTGATGGGCAGCCAGACTAGTCTGAGTCAGAGATGACTTGTGTGGGACTAGTCTCATTCTCGTCTTTTCAATGTTGGAAGTCATCTGAGATGACTTTTTAACTAACCATGTGATTAAGATGACTTAAGAGATTACTTTATAAGAGTTGAATATTAGAGATGACTTTAGCGATGACTTATTAAGCAAACACGTGATCGGGATGACTTTATGGATGACTTATTAAGAAAACACGTGATCGGGATGACTTAAGGGATGACTTTTTAAGAACCATTTACCAAAGATGACTTGAAGGATGACTTCTTATGAGAACACGTGATCGGGATGACTTTAGAGATGACTTCATAAAAACCGTATACTAGAGATGACTTTAGGGATGATTTTTTAAAAGGTCATGTGATTGGGACGACTTAAGAGATGACTTTTTAAGAACCGCATCCTACGGATTTTATTCTTATCAAATATTATTGTCGATAAAAATGTACAGTTTTTGTTAGCTCACGCTTCTCCCACTGTTTGTCCCTTAGACACTTTTTCTCTATTTCCCATTCTTTTGAATGT